>CM058042.1:23213935-23283998 GCA_030169165.1 Centaurea solstitialis
TTGCGAGATTCTCTATCATCCAGGCAAGGCCAATGTGGTTGCGGACGCTTTGAGTAGGAAGACGGAGCACGCGCCGCTTCGTATTTCCCATCTGAAGATGGCGGTGACTACCTCCTTTTTGGACTTAGTTCTACGGGCCCAGGAGGAGGCGAGTCGGGAGGAGAACCAGAACGGGGAGCGGATTCGGGGACAGATGGCCGCAATGGTCAGAGATGGTCGAGGGTTGCTGACTAGATATGGTAGAGTGTGGGTTCCTCGGGCGGGGGCGGCGCGTCAGACCTTGCTTGAGGAAGCTCATAAGTCTAGGTTCTCAATTCATCCGGGAGCTACAAAGATGTACCGGGATCTGCGAACGGGTTATTGGTGGCCAGGGATGAAGAGAGACGTGGCTCGGTGCGTGGAGTCGTGTTTGACCTGTCTAAAGGTCAAAGCTGAGCATCAGAAGCCTCACGGTAAGATGCAACCTCTTGAGATTCCCGAGTGGAAGTGGGAAAACCTCACTATGGATCTGATCACCAAGCTTCCGAAAACCCTCGGAAGTTTGATGCGATTTGGGTCATAGTTGATCGTTTGACCAAGAGCGCTATCTTTCTCCCTATCCGGGAGAGTTCGACTGCAGAGCAGCTGGCGAAGATCTACGTGGATGAGGTGGTGTCGAGGCACGGGGTGCCAGTGTCGATTATCTCGGACCGGGACGTACGTTTTACTTCCCGGTTTTGGGAGAGATTTCATTCGGAGTTGGGTACCAGACTGCATTTTAGCACCGCGTATCACCCTCAGACGGACGGTCAGAGTGAGCGGACGATTCAGACCTTGGAGGACATGCTGCGAGCTTGCGTTTTGGATTTCGGTGGCAGTTGGGATACGTACCTGCCCCTGGCAGAGTTCTCGTATAACAACAGCTACCATTCGAGTATTGGGATGCCGCCGTTTGAGATGCTCTACGGAAGGAGATGCCGTACTCCTATCTGTTGGGCGAGGTAGGACAACGTGTTCTTGGTAGCACCGAGGTTGTTCAGAGGACCACGGGATATTCAGAGGATCCGAGAGCGGTTACGGACGGCTCAGAGTCGACAGAAGAGCTACGCTGATCGTCGCAGGTCGGATTTGGAGTTCCAGGTGGGAGACCGAGTTCTACTCAAGGTTTCTCCTTGGAAGGGAGTGATTCGGTTCCGAAAGAGGGGCAAGCCGGGGCCTCGTTACATCGGACCGTTCACGGTTCTCGCACGTGTTGGGAAGGTAGCTTATCGTCTGGAGCTGCCTGCGGCACTAGGCCAGATCCACAGCACTTTTCACGTTTCGCAGTTGCGTAAGTGCCTCGCCGACGAGACGGCTCATATCCCTTTAGACGATATTCAGGTGGACGAGAGCCTGAATTACGTCGAGAGGCCGGTAGCGGTGATAGACCGGAAGGTGAAGAGGTTGCGACGCAGGGAGATCGGAATCGTGAAGGTGCAGTGGCAGCATCGGAAGGGTTCCGAGTGGACCTGGGAACTAGAAGCAGAGATGCGGGAGCACTACCCAGAGTTGTTCTCGGATTAATTTCGGGGACGAAATCCTTGTAAGTGGGGGAGAGTTGTCACATCCCGTTTCCTTTTTCATTTTATTATTATTATTATTATTATTATTATTATTTTAAGAATTATTTAGGGTTAGGGTTATAATGGTGAGTCTTTCTTGTGGGTTAAGTAAAAGAGGAGAGGGAAGCCCGATACCTCGTTTTAAAAACCCTAGAGCCGCACTCCCCTCCCTTGCATCGCGTGAGGGTTACGAAAACGAAAGGAAGAGAGAAAGAGGAGGCCGTTGGGGAGGTGACGAGTGCGGAGGCTATCGGGTGGTGTTAGGCGTATCGTAGGTAACCCTCGCTTCTTCTTTTTTTTTTTCATGTTTCCGATGATGATTGATGGTGGGTTGTACCGGCGGCGGTGGTGGTTCTCCACCATTGACGCCGCTGCTGTGTCTAAGGGCCGGTGGTGGCGGTGGTTATCGCCATCCTCACCGCCGCGTCCTCCGTGTCAAGCGACGCCGCCAAACGGCGGTGTTGTTGTTGTCGGTTGTTCCCGGCGCCGCGGTGGCTAGCCACGGCTAGCTGCTGCCGAGTGGCCGTGGTGTTGGGTGGTGGTTGGCGGTGGTGATTACCCCACCCGCTGCTGTTGTGGAACGCATCAAGGGCCGGCCGGCGGCGTTGAGGGTTTTCCTCCACCGTCTGCCCTGTCCCCCGGTGGAGTAACGCCGGCGCTAACCGGCTGCCGATGCGGATGTCTTGTTCATGGTCCGGCGGTGGTGGTGGTAACACCGCTGCCGCCTTGGTTGTTCTTGGCATCAACGGCGGAGAGCGACGGTCGCCGGCTTTGGCCGGCGATGACCTGTCGCTGCTGTTTTGGTGGGTCGCCGGGTGGCGGCGGCGGACCTTTCCGTCGCTGCTGCTGCTCTTTTCCGGCAGCAGGTGGCTGCCGTGGGTGGTGTTCCGGTGGCGGTGATGGCTTTCCATTGCTGCTGCCGGGGTGTTTGTTTCCGGCGGTGGTGGTGTTTTCTCACTACTGCCGCCGTGTGAAGGTGGCTGGCGGCGGTAGCAAACGGCTGCTGCTGCCGTTGGTTCTCGTTATGACCGGCGACGAGCCGGATTGGTAACCGGGGATATACCGTGTAAAGACGCGTCACCATTCTTGCATGTTAGGAAATACGAGTCCCCGTCGTGTAGTCAAGCTAGTTGTGCAATGAAAATAGAAAGGCTCGTAGGATTAATTGTGGTAATTGAATGACAGATTCATTGCGTGGGTTACGTTTGTGAGTGGAACGCTAGCTTGTGTGTGCGTGACGTTTTCAAGGTGAGTGGGTTTATATGCAGTATATTGTGGTTTATGTGTATACGTGCTGTTTAACTATGTGGTGATGATTCGGGTTGCGTGATGACCCAAAAAGGCGGGAAACCGCGGTGTCCGGATTGTGTGATGGTCCGGTAAACGGGAAACCGTTAAGCTGATAACGTGGATGATTGTATGTGCATTAAATTATGATATGTTGTATATAAATTTACTCACTAAGCGGTGAAGCTTACCCCTCGTGTTTAATTATTTTTTTTTAGGTACGAGTTCCGGTGTGGACAAGGGCAAGGCTCCGGCTTGAAGGTTCCGGCTCGTGTCGTGGCATTCCGATCTGATCATAATTGCTAATACATTAATTAATTAGCGGGTGTTGAATTTTTAATTTGTTTGGGCTTTTGAATTGTCGTTTTTATCGTTAAACATTTATGGAGGTTTTTAGTAAAGATTTTCTTTTATGAATGATAAAAAAATGGGATTGGGTGTTACAGTAACATACATTGAGAAGAAGACGAGAAAAATGATTGTGGATTGCTTCATTTTTCTCTATCTCTTTTGTACGTTTATGGTGTGAGGAAACTAAATTGGAAACACTAACTATATAGTAATCGGGTTTTTGTCTTGTACTTAAGTGGTTAAATTCTTGGATGTTATTTAGGTTGAAATTACAATGTTAATGCTTGTAGGCATAAAGAATTTAATTAAATCTAGTTGCAGTTTTACTATTTTAATATTTCCGCATTTGTAATTATAAATTTGGTTTGCACACCTATAAGTATGAGAAAAAAGAAGTATTAAATACAAACCTTATAATTTTTACAAATTATAAAACCATAGATAAAGGGTTGATTTGTGTATTTGTGTGTATTTATATTTTAACTATAATTTGTGTTTTAAATAAACTGATTAAAATTCAAAGAAAAAAAAACATTTCTTTTTTTGAAAATTAAGCAAAGAAAGGAATCCAGACCAAAAGCTTTTACATAGCCATCATCTCCGCAAAAAACCACCAAATTAATTAGCACACTAGCAAGAAAAAAAGTATTTTTAATACAAATAGAGTCCATATAAGCTTGTGATTGACATATATTTTAGTTCAGAATAACTAAATAAACTAATAAAAATATATATTTTGATTTATTTTAGTTTTTTAGCTTTTTGGCATTATATTAGGAGTAATTTTCTTTACAAACACATTGTTCTTGTTATTGGCCAAATGTGATTTTAGAATATATATGGAATCAAATCTTTGTCACAACGTACTATATATTTGTGTTCTTCTTCTTGTCCAAATATGCATGGATTTAGGGTCATCAATCTTTAACTTGGTTTTCGTATGATGTTTTATTTTATCTTTTTGTTGTTATTTGAAAACATATATAAGATTTGCAATTGTTTGAAAAAAGAAATACTTTTTTAGTATTTTTCAATTAAATATGTATACAAAACAAAATTCAGAGAAGTTAAAATCTATTCATATACAATATATGCACATGTAGTGCAATAAATAACTAAAAATGTTTCATGTTTTCTATGCATGTGTATGTGTTATGAATATATGCATACGAAGTAAATTACTTAAATAATATTTGTATGTGTATGTGTATACGGTACAAATGGAAAGCTACTAAAGAGTTCTTCAAAAAAAATTCTTTTTTTTTATGGTTTTCCATGAACTTGACTCAACATATAGAGGTAGCTACATCATATAAGTATTGGATCTCTTCTTGATCTTCATTGATCGTCGATTCGAGTCTTTCGTGGCTACAGAATCCGGTTGTTCATGTCAAAGTTGTATGAGATTAATAGTGTGTAATCTAACTTGGACATGCACAATTATTATATAAAAATGAGATTAGGTGGTTTCAATTTATTTAAAATGAAAAATATATACAAAATGACTATGTATTTGAGATACTATAAAACCAAGAGCTTTGTGACATAGTTGTTCTTGTTATTGTCCAAATATATATATATATATATATATATAGTATATGGGCATGAATCTTTAACTACGGATTCTTGTTATTGTTTCTTTTGTTCTTGTTTTTTATGGGTCATTTTCCTTTGAATCTAAACATCATTTGATTTGGAGACATAGTTGATGACTATTTTAGTGAAAAAAAATGCTTTTAGTTAATTTTTATGATAGCTTATCTGAATAAGTAAATAGTAAATCTGCTTAGGCCAAGTGTACCCATGCCCTAGGCTTAGTGGGCTGGGCAGCTTGGCCGGGTACCAATACATGCTCAGCGGGCTCGGCAGTATGGGGATGCAGTGGTGTGGCCACATCGCGAACCCGCTCTCTCCGTTTCTCACACTCTTTTTTTTGTCTTTTCTTATTGTATTGGGTATTTGGTTTGGGAGAGTTCGGCTACTAAATAGAGAGAGTTTCAGAAGACTTATTATGAGGTTGGGAAAAAACTGATGTGGCGCTGATGTGGCAGTGGGGCTGGAAAGGTTCGGGTACGCATAGCCTTATAAGTTTTAAATTATGAGTCATTAATAACATCCATCATGATTTAAATAACAAAGCAAGATTTAGAAAAACATGGGTTATTAAAATGAAATTTGTATATGATTATTATGTTTTATGGTGATTAAGGTGGCGTTTGTTTACCTCTTAACAATTCCATTAAGAGGCAACCTCTAAATAGTTAAGAAGTGAATTTTGTTTGGCAAAAAATAGACCGCTTCTTAATGGTTCCAAAACGCTTTGTATGATTAAGTATCCTGAATGTCTCTTAACCATTAAGAGTCCTGATTTCATACTCAATAATTACCAAACCAACATATTTCATTTTGCACCATATCATAAGAGCCTCTTAATCATTCTGACCACTTAATCATCCAGCACTAAACCTACTTGAATTAATTTTACATGTTGCATACAGGTCATGTTTTTAAACCCCAAATTTCTACGTCTTTATTGTGAGAATATGTGGAACCCCGTATGTAATCTCCAAAAGAGCCTTTGAGGAGAGAAGGGGGGGTTCCAACATATATAAGTCTAGCCGATGTGGGATTCGACTTTGGCTCTGATACCATGTGAGAATATGTGGAACCCTGTTAGAAATATTTGTTAGTTGTATCAATTTTTAATTTCTTTAAAGTTACTTTCCATTTATGTAAATTGTGGATGAAGCCCATTGTTTAGGGCCCATCCATTTAAAGCCTTTTAGGCCTTTTAGGATTAGTATAAATAGTTGTCTTGACTTCATTTGTAGTTGATTCATCATCCACTTCCTTTAATCAACTTTTGAGAGAATTATTTTGTGTGTTCAATCATTGTGTGTGTTGATTTGGAACTTAAAATTGGTATCAGAGCCTACCACTCCTCTTGATCTATTGTGTGGTCACCATCCACGCATTGATACCATACCCGCATATTCTCTACATTTGACACTACACCACACCTGTGGTGTCATTTGATACTACACCACACCTGTGGTGTCATTTGATACTACACCACACCATTGGTGTCATTTGATATTGCACCTCACCTATGGTGTCATTTGCTTCAACACTACACCTGTGGTGTCATTTGATACTACACCACACCTGTGGTGTCATTTGATACTACACCACACCATTGGTGTCATTTGATATTGCACCTCACCTGTGGTGTCATTTGCTTCAACACTACACCTGTGGTGTCATCTACCTCAACACCTCACCTGTGGTGTCATTTGTCATAACACCATACCTGCGGTGTCATCACACTTGGATCATACTTGTGGTTTAAGATCCACAATCAACAACATGATGAACACACGGGATACGCTTGCCAAAGGGTCCGATACCCGACCATCGGTTCTCCATGTACATGAAGAGGAATCTGATGAAGAGATGAATGCCATAAAGAAGGCCCTGGAGTTGATCACCAAGTCTATGTCCAAGAGAAATACAAGAAAGCTCATGTCTTCTAACAACCATCGGTACTCAAGTGGAAGGAAGCATGAAAGACAACCTAAGCTGAAAAGTGTTGAACAGGGTGGTAGAGCTGACTACCAAATGCCCGAGGATAACACCAAGCCTTATGACAAGAGCAAAGAACCAAAGAAAACATGCTTCAAGATGCAAGATGAGGGAACAACACTTCTTGCGGATGATGTAGCTTGGCTCAGAATGTCAAGTGATGATGAGGAGGAGGATACCATGTGTATGCTTACTGAGGATCTAACAAGTGATGAAGGAAGAGAAGATCAACTGTGCCTGATGGCAAATCATGGTGAGGAGGAAATGTACTCAGAAGACGGAGATCGTGATTACAACGACCTTGACTCAAACCATTCTGGGTCATCTTCTTCTGAGATACTTCCTGACCCGTACACTGAACTTGAAAATCAAGTAAAAGGTCTAGCTTTTAAAGTTTCCGAGTATGACAAGAAAATTAAACAAGCAAACAACTTAACCACAATTGCTGAATCCAAATTAGCTAGTGAACATGCCTTAGTCGTGAAATTCAACATTGAATTAGCCTACTCAAAAGACAAAGTTAACATGCTCACCCTTGCTAACAAAACTCTTGAAGAGAAAGTCACAAGCTTAAATGCCAACATCACTGATTTACAAAGAGACTACATGAGGTTGAAAGAGTGAGCAGTGAGAATGTAAAGAAGTATGAATTCATTTTTGCTCAAAGAACTAACTTGTTTGCGAAAATCGAAGACATGGAGGATAAGTTTCTGAAAAGAGGTCAAACCGATCAAACCATCCACATGAACCAGCCAAAGGAATTTAATTATTACAACCCCAAAGAAGGCATAAGATATAAAAGTCCTTGTTATCTTAAGTGTGCCATATCCAAGACCCCTACCATGTATGACATGAGGTACATGGGTCGTGGATATAAGATTGTTTTTATGAAAGAGTCTGATGATCCTGAGCAATTGAAGGAAATTGAGAAGAAAAAAAAAGATAGAAAAAACAAACACTCAATTCCCTTTAACTATACTCCTCTCAACAACAGTTATGCAACGCGTCAGATCCCTATATCTAAGGATTACACGCCTAGCTACACTGAGGCTGAGATGAATCAGGAAGTTCCCATTCTTGAAAAGATTTACAAAGACAACAATACGTTTTATGAGAAAAGGATTGCCAAACTTGAGGAGGAACTCGAGGATGAGAGGCGCATGAGCCTTAGGGAGAAGGACTTGTTCTTGAGTAAAATCAATGAACTTGAAACTGCCCTCAAATCCAAGAGTCCACCAAAAGAGAAACAATCCACAAGTGAACTTGTGATAACTCACGTCATCAGCACCATGCATGGAATGTTGATGCTATAGAGTTCATGCCTTCAGGTACAAATTCTCAAAACACAAACTCAATTGTATTAAGGTCTCCTATTTGCAAAACTGTTTCATACATGGATAACTAAACGTATACAACACGTAAGTCAACGGTACAAATCTCTGAGATTGTACCGGATGATTGTTCCAACATGGCTGGTGAGGGTGGTAGATCAAATAGTACCTCTAAACCTGGAACGCGTACTCCTGTCAAACCCACTCGGGAAGACAAAGGGAAGACTCCAATAGTAACCCTTGAGTCTGAAGTTGCGAGTACATCTCGTTCGAATGTGACTGCTCCTAAGAAACGTCGACGCTCTCGTAAAAACAAGAAGCCGTCCAAACCTAAAGAACAATCACACAACTTCCACTCGAGAAACAAAGCTTCAAATCTTCACTCTCATGCTAATCATTCTTCTTTAAATGTGACATATCAAAATACAAGAAAGGGTAGGCGTAACTCAAAAGAGAATGGAACTGAAAAAGGCAGTCATCCAAGGTCACATGCACATAAGCCCAGATTTGCGAAAAACAGATTTTCCAACGATAAATTTCATAGAGCTCATAGGCATGTACCTCATACTTTTTTTAATTTTCATGACTGTGAACATGTTGCTTATGGATATCGGAGTGATTATCGATGTCGAAACTGTTTTCATTTTGGCTTTTGCGAGAATGCATTTGTGAATGATCGATATTGTGCTCCTAACTTTTATGGAATCTACAATCATGCTTATCATCATTACATTCATCATGCTAAGAAACATAACTCTAAACCTGCTCATACTAACCCGAAAGGACCCATTCCCAAATGGGTACCTAAAAATGTTTGCACTTGATTTTGCAGGCCGGTCATGTGTAAGTTATGGTTGAGGTTGTCCCAAACACATGACCGGGCGAACGGACCTTCTCACTCCCTTCAAGAGTTGTACTTGGTGAGAAGTTCGTTTTATGAATGGTAATAAATCAAGGGGGAACTGACAGGATCTAAATATCAAGATCAGAAAACTTAATCAAAGAAGTTTGCGGAATAACACTTTGATTGTATTAAGAAAACAATGGATTGTAAACAAGCTGAATGTGTGTTGATTTCAATAGCTTAATGATTACAAACACAAGCCCCAATCTGTTTGAACAGGCTCAAACAGACGTGCAACTCTTCTCAATTGCAGGGATTACAAGAACAATCTTGAGGCTCTAATTCTAAACAAAAGCTATGAAAAACTCTTATCTAACAAAGATAAACCTATCAGCTATATATACGAATTACAAGATTACAATAAGGAAACTAGATTTACAAGATAATCTCTAAAATATCTCCAAGCAGATCGTATCTTGTCCATATCTTCAAATCATCGCAATCCTTTCCTTATCATTATCTTAACAGCAGTGGTAATAACAAAAGCAGTGTTAACCTTCAACCAGCAGTGGTAACTTTGTACAGGCAGTGGTAATCTTATCTTCAGTGAAATCTCACATACTGGCAGTGGTAACCTTCATATGAACTAGCAGTGGTAAGAACTTCACAACCAGCAGTGTTAACCAAAATATCTTCAGCAGTGGTAATGCAACAGAATTAGTTCTAACAATCTCCCCCTAACTTAACTTCTGATTTCAATCAGAAATTAAGTTCTTCAGCTGTTGCATTGCTTTCTTGATCATCTTAGCATGGTCTGAACTGTTTGAGTCTTGTAGAAATTCTTGAAACTTCTCCAACCCATACTCATGCATAGTTACTCTGTCTTCAGCAGTAACCAAGTTCAAAATCCCATCAAACTCTGCATTGCTTCTTTGTTTTCCATTGTTCCACTGCACAAAGTAAAACTTCTTGAAGATTCCTCTTACTCCCCAAAGCACTACTTTTTCTTCTTCTGCTGTTTCTTCTTCTTGCAAGTCTGCCAACTGGTTTGTCAGATTCTCAATAATTTCTTTTTCCAGTTCACACATAACAGACTTCTTTCTCTTCAGAACTCCTTCTATCATAAGTGACAGTGAAAACTCTATTTGCCTTGTAGCAGTTCCAGGCAACTACCTCTCCTTCTTTCACTTCACCTTTTTCCAGTCTTATGTTCTTCTTCTGTTTCTCCTCCTTTGCTTTCTCATAAGCAAACATGGTTTGAAGATTTTCTTGAAAGACAATAGCTTCCACAAATTCAGTCATTCCTTTAGTACACCCAACCTCATATATCTTCTTCAAATCTGAAGCTGAGAGCTTTGTAAACATTCTGTTGGCACTTGAGAACACCTCACTTGTTTGGTCCTCTCTTACAACCCTGAAGAACACAAATTTATTGTCTTCAAAGCAATACCAATCTATCACTTTAGAAGCTTCAGTGAAAATCTTCCTCTTCTTGGTTGGCTTTTTGTGAGCAATAGACTTCTTTCTCTTCTTCTTTGCTTGACTAATTTGCTTAGCCAACTTAGCTGTTTCCTTTTCAATCTGAGTTGGTTCCTTATCAACCTTCTTCTTCTCTGTTTCACTAGCAATGGGAACCTTCTCTTCAACAGTGGTAGTACCCAGTGGTAACTACATCATGCTTTCTTTTGCTCCTCCTCTGTACATTCACTTCTTTTTCCTCATCAGGCTTTACAACATCAGTCTCTTTTCTGACCTCTTCATATTTCTGTTTAACTTTTTCAGAAGACCATCTGGAAAAGTATTGGACAGGTCTTCCAAGAATTCTAGCCAGACTTCTTACCATTCTTCTTCTTTCTTCAGTTCTGGTCAATGGCTTGATGATCTTTTTCTTTATCTTTTCTTTTTCCACTTCCTTGTTGAATCTGTCTTGTAACTTCTTAGCAGCAGCCTTTCCAGCCTTAGCTTGCTGTGCTTGTTTCTTCTTTCTTTCTTTTTCTTCTTTGTTCAATCTCTCTTGATCCTCCATACTCAGCTTCTTAGCCAAAGCCTCTGAAGCTTCATATTCTTGCACTTTCCTTTGAGCCTCAACAGCTTCATCATCAGTTTCTTCATCATCCTCTTCTACCACTTTCTCTTTTCCCTTGTCTTTTGAATCAAGAGGATCTTCACTCTTCTTCTTTGCTATTTCAGGCTCTTTAATCACTACACCCTTGGTTGGTGGAACCACCTCAGGCATTTTTACAAGTAGCTCAGCAATTGTCATCTCATCCTCATTAACTTCCACTTGTGGTTCAGCCCTTGTATCACCAGCATCAACTAAAGGTTCACTTGCAACCTTAGTTTCTTGATTAACTCCTTCTCCAGTCTCCCCCCTATCACCAGTTTCCATCACAATTTCAGGCACCTCATCAGGCAATTCAGAACTAGCAACATCAGCTGGTTCATTCACAACATCCTTTTCTTTTTCTTTTTCTGGCTCCCCCTTCACCTTAGATCTCCTCTCCCCCTTTGTGAATGCAACCAGAGTTAAGTACCTCTTCCTCAGAGCTCGAATAGTGCCTTTCATTGAAGCCATAGCAGCACCTTGAGCTTGAATGATCTTGGCTTGCTTCACAATTTTTGCATCATGCACCTTGATCAAATCATGTTGTGCAGTTACTAGCTCCTCCAGAGTATCCAACCTTGCCTCATGAGAACCATGCTTCTCATCATGCACATGAAAATTCTTCTCAAATGCCTTCAGATCCTTGGCAATAGCAGTGAAATTGGCCATCAATTCCTATTGTGAAAAACTGCCCTCACCAGGTTTAGGAGTGTTTACCTCCATTACTGGATCTTTGAGCTTTTTGACATTAGTCTTCAGCCTTGCTGAAGCACTAGATTGTAGGTTTTGTGGGTATCCTCGGATCAAACTGACTAGAGGATTATCTCAGATCTATCGAACCTCACTGGTTTGATATATCTCATAGGTTAATCAAACTGATAAAACCTACGCGATCAGAAACACACTGTTTCTGATCTAATCGTGCGGAAGCGATAAAACTAAAAACCCATTATTAGCCTAATGATCTTTAATCGTTTTAGTTTTAATCCTAACAGATTAGATTAAGTCAATTTACCTGGATTGCTTGATGATAGTCCACCAGTGATCGACCAACGAACGTCCTTCTAGTTGAACTGTATGAAACCCGAACAACAAAACTGGAATCCGACCTTGGGGGGGGGGGGGGGGTCGGCGCCGATTGGAAGAGAGAGGGAGAGAGAGGAAACTGAAAACTGTTTTCTTAGCTGAAAAGCTTCTTATTTGCCTTAAGCCTATAAGGCTTATTTATATGGAGAAATTATACAGTTTGTATAAGATTCAGTTTCCTTTTTATAATTATCTCTAATCCTTTTCCTTTTTAAATAGCTGGAAAAGAATTTGCATACGATAATTATAATTATATATATTTTTCTAATATATATAAATTACTTTATTAATTAACTATTATATATTTATTTATCTAATAAATATATAATATCCTAATTAATTAATAACCCTCCAACTTTGGTAATTCTTACTGTAATTACCCAATTGATTTATAATATACTATTATAAATCCTAACTTTCCGTTTCTGGGTTTCATCTAACTTGTTCGACTTATAGGTCCTCACAGGTGTGACCCTCAAGTGTCTTGTAACATTGGATGTGTAACCACTTGGTTTGTCAACTCTGCACATTATTCCTAACAGACTCCCACTTGTGCAAGTTGGCAATACCACCTTTGATTATACTGACCTAAGGAGGCCCCTAGACAGGCACTTAGGCTGACCAGGTTACAAGAACTCTTATACCCAGACTGGTGATATAAACATTCCGTGAGGAATTGGTATCTATGAAACTACTGTTCATTGATTGGGTATATCTTGGCTTTTCCCTTTGCATCGCGATATTTCATCTTTGAGTATGAGCTTGGAAAGTGTCAACTCTAAATACTCAAGATTCTGTTCTCTTGATTATCTGACTTTCACTGATAGGTAAACGACAAAGAACTAATCAGTTCGTTTGGGCATGGCCATGCACTTCATCAGTATACTTAGTCAGTCAAGATGGGCCCAGAAATATCTCTCTTTCTGAGAAGAGGTGCAAATCCCATCTTGCATATCTGCCTTTGACACCACGGCTTCCGCTGAATCTAGTTACACCCTTTATAGCCACCCTGTTACGGCGTAGCGGTTGAGTGCACTAAGAATTCACTAGTCCTCGTGATATCAAATCAGATACCTCAGGTGATAGGGACAACCACTGTGAGATTCACTTATGACTTCACTCCAAGAAGTAATCTCAACCGCGGATCACGTCCGATATTTGCTACTCTATCAAATATCTGTGCAACTTTTAGTCTACAACACTTGTAGCTGTTATTCAGCAGCTGATCATAACTACCTAAAAGTTCACAATGACTTTAACACCTTATCATGCTCCCACAATGATAAGTTGTCACGGACAGATTTTGAATGAAAAATCGGAGACTGATTTCATTCCTGGATATATTAAAACATGCAAAATGTGAAAGTGATAAAGAAATCAATCTTGTATAGTCCATATTACATGTTGTAATAATAACAAGATTGAATGTCTTTTCTTTAATAACTTTCATAATATCTATTTAACGTTTGTTAAATATTGGTCTAAAATAAAGTATCACCTGTCTTTAGTTTAAACCCTTTAATTAAAGTTTACCATTTTAATCAAAGTGATAACCAAAAGTACAAGTTTGTTTACACGATCTACTTGTATCTGCTAATTATTGTTCTGCAAACACCTTATAAAAACAATAACTAGACTTTTATCATATTCCATGAACTCGGAGACCTGGACTAACTTCCAGTTCCTGAATATGTAAGACTGCAACTTTCCTTAGTTGCTGTGTAGATGAATGACTTCTACCTGAAATCAGATTCCATTTGCAATATTGGCAAATCTGCTGGAATCCTATATCTTAATCCAACACTTTAATTATTGATTTCTAAAGTCAGTCACGACCTTTGTTTCAAGGATCTCAAAAATTTTATCCCTTTTGACTAAAAGGGTAAATTATATCTTATGAATTCTTATCCTACCTGGATTATGAATTCCGAGATACATCAATAATTGCATCTTTTTATTCTTTATCTGAGACTAGATAGAGAATAAATTGGGCTCCCACTTGTTTATATAAAAACTAACTATTACTCAGAATTTTACTATTGACTTAGTCAATTCAAATTTTAAGTAATGAGCTTTGAGAATTTCCTTTTATGAAACTTAACTGGATTTGGTCAAATCCTAATTCCCGATCTTGGAATCTTTCTAGTTTCATAAATACTGTTATTAACGCTATCTGAGTTAATATCCTGAATTCTCCTTTTAGAACATTTGAATAATAAAACTTGATCAAATTTGATTAGTTAATTCTGAGAATTTCTTTTACAAAACTTAACTGGATTTGTTAAAATCCTAATTCCAGAACTTGGAATCTTTCTAGTTTTATAAGTACTGTTATTAACGCTATCTGAGTTAATATCTTAAATTATCCTTTAAAATTTGATCATAAAATAATTATTCATAAATGTTTTATTCTCAAAACACATTCCTATAGAATCTCATGTGTTTTGATAGTTTTTATACAAATTACTTCAATTTAATAGAATTTTTTGAAGTAGGCAACATCTAGGATCATACAAACACTAAGCACAATCAGATATTTCAATGTCAAGATAATAATTTTTGAAAAATAAAACCATAGAATTATAAATCCAAAAATTACAATCATCCAAAAATTGTTTAAAACATGAAAAACTAGAAATAACTGTTTTAAAACTTAAATCCAAAATATCTTGACTTAAATTGAAATAAACTTGTACTTCAGAGCCTCAGCAACTTCTGGGCACTTCACTTCATTTCTGACCTCCTGCAATAATCATTTGCTCTAGGTATCAGTATACTTGTAGGCTAACAAGTAAGAAGTGATAAAGCAATCATAAATTTCTGAGGTTTATATACCTGCTTCATGACGCTTAGGGCAGTTTTGCCTCCAGTGACCGATCTCATTGCATATGAAGCAGCGATTCTCGGTCCTAGCTTTGTTTGGCTTAACCTTCTTGCCCTTGCCCTTGCTTTTGCCTTTCTTGGGTGCACTCTGGATGGCCTGGACTGGTCCTTTTCCCTTTACTGGTGCTAGCTTGCCCATTCTTCTTTTTCACCCCTCCGTCTTTCACCATCAAGACATCCTTGGTCTTGTTCTTGTTTCCCATATTCAGTTCAGCTGTCTTAAGCATGGAGTGCAACTCTGCTATTGTTTTCTCCATGTTATTCATATTGTAATTGACTACGAAGGGCCTGTAGTCTTCTGACAGTGAATTGAGTATGGTGTCTGTTGCTAGCTGCAACGAAACAGGATGACCAAGCCTCTCCAGATGATCTAAGTGCCATTTCATTTTCATGACATGGTCACTTACTGATGTCCCTTTTACCATTTTGCACTCATTGAATGCTTTGGTGGCATCGTAGCGTTCTGTACGAGCCTGAGTCTGAAACATGTCCCTCAGCTGACGGATCATGTCATAAGCATTTGTATTTATGAGCCCTGCTTGCAGATCTGGGCTCATAGTTGCTAGCATCAGACAGGCGACATCTAGGAGATCATCCGAGTGCTTCTTGTGGGCATTTCTGGCAGCAGCCGGAGCGTTTGCCGGAGGTGCCTCCCCAAGTGGCTCTTCAAGCACATACCATTTTCTCTCATGTCTGAGCACAATCATCAGATTGCGCTCCCAGTCGAGAAAGTTAGAGCCGGTCAGTTTATCCTTCTCTAGGATAGATCGGAGGGAAAGATTGTTAGTGCTGGTAACAGTGCTTGCCATCTACACAAAATAAAACTTTTGGTCTTAGCAACTGTAAATAGACTAAATTCCAATAAAATATCAATAAACCCTTAAATGATCAATTTATTGGACTAGGATCCTTATTTCATACGTCCTGATGTGCGTAATGTTCTTGCTCCACCAGACCCGTATTTATTTCGGTAGGTAAGGACTTTTACCAATCATGTCTAGCTGACATGACTCCTAGATCTTTTCAGGACTATGGCAACTATCTGTGCATGTTTTAGTCCCTCTTAGTGCTTTTTGGCCCGGTACCACCCGGTGAACATTATAGTACCAAAACAGATCTCACCATTTTGGGGACCTGATCACTATACTCTGGCCGGTACCACCCGGAGATAATTCGCAGAGTTATGTAACCCCTCCAGCTTCAGTTTGAACACGGACGTTGAATGTGTGATCACTTACAACGCCTATGTACTTTACGCCGAAGGTGCCCCTAGATGGGTTGCACTACTGATCTATGATTTTCGGGGTTTTGAAAAACTTTACTTCCAGGCTTTTGAAAAACTGATTGTTATAAAGGCTACTTACGTTTTAAACTAACTGTTTCAAACGTACATGCGATTTTAAAACTAACTGTTCTAAAAATTGCTTGCTAATTAAACTAACTGTTTTAATAGCACGCCTAGTTGATTAAAACTAACTGTTTTTGTCAACTTTGCCTTTTAATAAAAAAACAATCATCTATAGGTTTTAAAACAAAACTATCGTTTTGAAAAGTTTAATGAAACTAATAAAACCTATATTCCTTTTGTGATATAAACTAGTTTTAAATAACATCTCTATTTAAAACTACTAACATGCAAGATATCACAAATAATCAATCAACCATGCAATTAAACACAATTAATCACATAGTAGCCGATTATAGTTTTTGCCAACGTTTCCTAGGGACCAATAATGACCTATTATACTAAAAGCTTTAAAACTCGCGTAGCTCCCACTGGCCTCGCCATGTTTTGTTAGTACTCCGGTAAGATGAAGAATTTTAGTAGCTCCCACTGGCCTCGTCATTCCAAAAGGAAGAAAGAAAATTTCTATCCTAGGGTCATTATTACATAAGGGGTTGTAAATGGCACACAGGCCTCCCCGTGAATATGTCAAGGGTCTAGGTTGGCAAATACTACAATGGATATAGATACAAACTCAAACTGGGATGTATATATATATAACTCAAGCAATCACGCAATTATATAAATAAGCAATATTATAATTACGATAAATAAACCTGGATCCGTTAAAATTATCTTGTTTCAATTATTGCAAAAACTGGTTTTATAACTGATTCGAAAAACAAACTGTTTTATGAACCAAAAACCTTTAGACTAAAAAAAATGGTTTTTACTTAAAACTGAGATTTATAAACAATAAATCCTATTTTACAAAACTAAAACCATTTTAGCTAAAAACAATCCATTTATCCAAAAATTATATCAAACGGGTTTTATTGATCTAGTTTTATAATACTGGCCCTTAATTTTAATTTTCATAAAAGATTAATTAAAACCGGGTTCGAATAAATTTTATCGGATAGTAAATATTTTGGATAAGAAAACCAAACGATCTCTTTTGGGCCGTAACTTGGTCCAAAGAACTGGGTCTTGGGCTCGTTACCATTTTGGCCCAATTATACGAAAAACCCTAGGTACGATCCATGATCAGGAACCATCGCCTACCACCACGTTGGTGGTTTGTTCGTCGTACGGCCACCGCGTAACCATCATCATTGATTGGTAACGACGCCACTACTGTTATCGACCAATGCCATCGACGCCAAAAACACCCCCCACCGCCGTTTGGTGATAGCGGCAGCGCCCACCATCGCCATTCGGCGGTTTAGTCGTCGTTGATAAACATTATCGATCACCACCACACTGGTGGCGATCGATCACCGCCGCTGCTGAGATTCGTCACCGCCATCGTCGACGTGGGTGGCGTGACTGTTTAGCAATCCGCAACCCGGCCACAGCCGGGTGCGGTGCAGGTTGTTGCATCACCACTAATCGCCACCGTTACCATCGCCTAGGCACGGCCACTACGGCAGCCGGCGAATGGTTCGGTTTGGTCGGGGTTTGATTTGGCCATCATAGCGATCGACAGTAGTGGTTGCCACTACCGTCGATTGACTACCGCCACCGCTTGGTGCGGCCTAATGGCAGCCGGCGGTGGTTGGTTGTTTTCTCTCGTCACTAACGACGCTACGCACCACCACCACCAAAGTGGTTTCTGGTGGTCGAGTTTTTGGGATTCGCCGATCGCCTCCCCACCGCCGCCGTGGTCATCATAAAGTGCCGCCACCACCAACTGGTGGTGCAGCCGTGGTAGTTTATTCGTCCGACCACTTTGGTTGTACTCGGCCTCGGTGGTCGATAACACCGCCGCCACCATCCATGGTGCAGTGATTGGCTTCGGCCATAGCCGTCGCCACCACCACTCACGGTGGCTGTTTCAATGTTTTAGCCGGCAGCCGCGGTTGCCAATAGACACCGCTACCACCACGCTGGTGGTTGCGGTTTGTGGCCACCACCAATCGCCGCCACCACCGAAGCTGGTGGTTCGATCCTGTGGTTTGAGGAACACAACTGCCGACACCGCCACCACAAGCTGTGGTGCGGCCGGTGTTCGTTGTTCATGAACGCCGGCGATCGGCCTGGTGGTTTGGACACCGCCGATCGTCGATTAGGGTTTATATGATCAAGATGATAACGAAACAATTAAAATCAAATTTTTATATAAATCTCGATGGATTTTATGAAGTGAATAAAAATCAGATTTTTAAAAAACTTGAAACGCAAGAAACAATAACGGATCACGCATAGATAAACTGATAGACAGATAAAAACTAAACCATTTGTTAACAATGGCTCTGATACCACTGTAGGTTTTGTGGGTATCCTCGGATCAAACTGACTAGAGGATTATCTCAGATCTATCGAACCTCACTGGTTTGATATATCTCATAGGTTAATCAAACTGATAAAACCTACGCGATCAGAAACACATGTTTCTGATCTAATCGTGCGGAAGCGATAAAACTAAAAACCCATTATTAGCCTAATGATCTTTAATCGTTTTAGTTTTAATCCTAATAGATTAGATTAAGTCAATTTACCTGGATTGCTTGATGATAGTCCACCGGTGATCGACCAACGAACGTCCTTCTAGTTGAACTGTATGAAACCCGAACAACAAAACTGGAATCCGACCTGGGGGGGGGGGTCGGCGCCGATTGGAAGAGAGAGGGAGAGAGAGGAAACTGAAAACTGTTTTCTTAGCTGAAAAGCTTCTTATTTGCCTTAAGCCTATAAGGCTTATTTATATGGAGAAATTAACAGTTTGTATAAGATTCAGTTTCCTTTTTATAATTATCTCTAATCCTTTTCCTTTTTAAATAGCTGGAAAAGAATTTGCATACGATAATTATAATTATATATATTTTTCTAATATATATAAATTACTTTATTAATTAACTATTATATATTTATTTATCTAATAAATATATAATATCCTAATTAATTAATAACCCTCCAACTTTGGTAATTCTGACTGTAATTACCCAATTGATTTATAATATACTATTATAAATCCTAACTTTCCGTTTCTGGGTTTCATCTAACTTGTTCGACTTATAGGTCCTCACAGGTGTGACCCTCAAGTGTCTTGTAACATTGGATGTGTAACCACTTGGTTTGTCAACTCTGCACATTATTCCTAACATAGATGCCCCCTTGGTTTCTTGGCACCTGGGACCTCCCTTTGATTTCTCAATAGGAGTTGCCATGGTGGGGGTCTTAGCTATGTTCAAACTGTCCTGATGCACACCTTGTGCAACATCAGTAGTCTGAGCCTCACCAACCACATGCCCATCCTTCTCCTTAGAGGGCACCTTCTTTATACTTGAGTGGGGCATCACTCCAGGGGTTTCCCTTTGGATATTATCAGAAGGAGAGTGCTCCAACTGATGGCTTAAAGGCTCTTGGGGTTTAGAACCACAGGAGGAAGGAGCTCCCCTGTTCTTTCTTTGATACTTTTTAAGTGTAGGGGTGGGGGTTGTATCAAGGGACTGAGGGTTTGTTTCTGTGATAGGTGTGGGTAGGTCATCAGAGGGAATGCTTGGTTGTGTGGGCTGCAAGCCTGATGCCTCACCTTGTGGGTGGTTCACTCTCATCATTGTAGAGAACAATGGAGTGAATTGGTCATTAGAGCCCTCTGCAGGTCTCTGCATATTGGCAAACACCTTATGACCAAGAGCAGAGCTCTTATAGGTGTCACCATGCATTGCTACATCCATCAATTCCTTGGTAATAACTTCTTGGACAAATCTTGGGAACATATAAAACGTTTTGACTTTAGAATTGTTAATGTTCTCAAGATTGTAAACAAGATCATCAAAAATCATTTGGGAAAAATTGAACACCTGATTAGTGGCCAAACAGACCATTGCAGAGGCAATAGTGCTGCTAAACTCACCAAAACTGGTGGTTTTCTTTGAAAAACAATGTAACAGGGTATGCACAAAAAACCTCCACTGAGGGCAAAATTTACCCTTAAGATATTTCAAAGAAGTGCGAGATCCTGTATACCCCATTCTTTCAAAAGCTTCCATTATAACAGAGGGTGTAAGCATAGAAATACCTCCTTCGTCATGTAGTTGAAGATGAAATCTGATCTTCGCAGGGGTTAGGGTTAGTAAGTGACCACAGATGGTGGTCTGAATGATTATGACTCCATCTTCTTCTTGAATAACAGCATTCGACGAGAAATCATTCATGTGTTTAATGTAGATGATTGGGTTGATGGTCGCAGCATAGGCATTGTGTGATGATGCCAAGAAGTCAAGAATGTCATCAAACCCTTCGGAATTGGCATCCTTCTTGAAATATCCCACCTTATTGTGATCCTTGATGAAACACAGAGAATCCATGATCGATTTCGCAAATAAAACCCTAGAATCAGAAGTAGAATCAGTATTGAATCGAAAATCGAAGAACACAATGAGAGAATTGATTTAGAATCGCAAACGTTTTTGGAGAAAAAGTTCAGAATAGCCGTTAATGAAAAAGGCGGTCAAGTTAGGGCTTATATAGTGAACTGATGAGCAGTGGTAACGAACACAAGCAGTGGTAAAAATGTTAATCAGGGTTAAACAACACTAGCAGTGGTATTCGTTAATCATAAACAAAAGCAGTGGTAAGTTACTGAAGCAGAGGTAATTACATGTGCCAAATTAAAAGCAGTGGTAAAAACCCGTGTAAGATTAAAAGCAGTGGTAATTACACGCTCAGTGGTAAAAAGACACATATTTAGAAACGAGCAGTGGTAATTACACTTGCAGTGGTAATACGACACATATAACACCAGCGGTGGTAAAAATCAAGCACAGTGGTAACATGCGATTTGTGAGAGCAGTGGTAAAAATCGAATGCACGAGCAGTGGTAATGTGCAAATGTGCGAGCAGGGGTAATGTGCGAGTGTGCGAGCAGGGGTAATGTACGAGTGTGCGAGCAGGGGTAATGTGCGATACTAGCAGTGGTAAAGACTTAGACATGAAAATCATATATCGTGATATTGACACTGCTAGTAGAAGTAATTCTAACTAAGCAGTGGTAACATCCTCATGCTTTGTGCGATCAAACCAAGAACTTCACCATGTACCTGCGCCATTCACAAACTCATTAAAGACTAAGAATAAAAACAAAAAGGAAGAAAGTATACAGAGAAAGTACAAATAAAAGTATAATAAAGAGAAGTGTTATTCAGAGTTCATCATTCCAACACTTGTAACCAAAAATGTAAACCTGCCTACATCAAAGGCTTTTGTGAACAGGTCTGCATATTGATCATCAGTGTGGACTTTCAGAACTTGAACTAGCTTCTTTTCATTACAGTCTCTAATAAAGTGGTACTTGATCTCTATATGCTTGGTCTTGGAATGCTTGACTGGATTGTTAACAATGCTAATGGCACTGTTATTGTCAATGTAGATTGGTGTCTGCAAAAAGGAAAGACCATAGTCTTGCAACTGATTCTGAATCCATAAAACTTGTGAACAGCATTGAGATGCAGCTATGTATTCAGCCTCTGTTGTGGATTGTGAAACAGTGGTCTGTTTCTTGCATTGCCATGAAACCAATCTTCCTCCCAAGAATTGACATCCTCCTGATGTGGACTTTCTATCCAAGTTTGATCCTCCATAATCACTATCTGTATATGCCACTAAGTCAAAAGATGAATCATTGGGATACCACAGTCCCAATCTTGGTTGTCCTTTTAGATATTTGAATATCCTTTTGACTGCATGTAGATGAGACTCCTTGGGCCTAACCTGAAACATGGCACACACACAAACAGCAAACATAATATCAGGTCTAGATGCTGTAAGATACATTAATGATCCAATCATGGATATATAATGGTGTACATCAACTTCCTCCCCCTCAACATCAGCAGTAAGATGTTTATGTGTTTCCATTGGGGTGCTTGCAGGCTTTGCATCATTCATTCCAAACTTTTGAAGCATGGATGCAACATATTTGGACTGATTGATGAAGATTCCTTCAGGCTTCTGCTTGACCTGCAAACCAAGAAAGAAAGTTAGTTCTCCCATAGAACTCATTTTAAATTTCTTGTGCATCAGCTCCTCAAACTCCTTGCACATATCATCCTTTGTAGATCCAAAGATGATATCATGTTAGAAATATTGTTAGTTGTGTCAATTTTGTAATTCTTTAAAGTTGCTTTCCTTAATTGTAATTTTGTGGATTAGGCCCATTGTTTAGGGCCCATCCATTTAAAGCCTTTTAGGCCTTTTAGGAATAGTATAAATAGGAGTGTTAGACTTCATTTGTAGTTTCCTCACTCCTTCCTCTCTTTCCACTTCCCTTGTAATCATTTGAGAGCTATGAATCATTTGATGACTTTTACACTTAGTCTATTTTTCATCATGATCATTACCATTATTCCATCACTCTAGATCTTGTACTTAAAGTTTATCATATAAATTCTAAGTGTTCATTGTGGTTGATTTGGAACCCACAATTGGTATCAGAGCCTACCACTTGCTCTTGATCCTTTGAGTGTTGGTACCGGTGAAGAAAAGTTAGTTTCGTCATTGAGGTTTTGGATTTTCAGCTCCGGCGTGCCTGAATTTTTCTAAGTATTTTCAGCTCCAGCACTTAGATTTGGGTTTTCTGCTCCGGCACTTTTGAAATTTTTTCTAAGTGTTTTCAGCTCCAGCACTCCTGAGCTCCAGCACTTTTGAAATTTTTCTAAGTCTTTTCAGCTCCAGTACTCCTGAGCTCCAGCACTTCCGAAAATTTTCTAAGTCTTTTTAGCACAAAAGGCTAATACCAAAGCCCAAATCGGAACTCATACTTGAATATTTTCACCAATCCAACTACCAGATCAAACTAAGTGGTTTAAGATCCGTAATCAACCATGAACACACGTGATGCTTTAGCGATCGAGTCCGATACCCGACCACCGGTTCTCCATGTCCATAAAGATGAATCTGATGAAGAGATGAATGACATAAAGAAGGCCTTGGCATTGATCACCAAGTCTATGTCTAAGAGAAACGAAAGAAAACCTATGTCTTCTAACAACCATCTGAGAAGAGGTGAACAGGGTGGTAGAGTTAACTACCAGAAACTTAAGAAGAAAGCTAAGTCTGAAGACAAGGGAAAGGAAGTAAAGAAAGATAATGCTTGGCTCAGAATGTCAAGTGATGATCAGGAAGGAGGTCCGTATGTATGCTTATCCAAGATGAGGCATGGGACCTGACAAATGATGAAGGAAGAGAAGATCAACTATGTCTGATGGCTAACCATGATGAGGAGGAGCTGTACTCAGAAGAAGGAGGACGTGATTACGACGACCTTGACTCAAATCATTCAGAGTCACATTCTGAGGTACTTCCAGACCCATACATTGAACTTGAAAATCAACTGAAAGATCTTGCTCTTAAAGTGTCTGAATATGACAAGAAAATCAAAAAGGCAAATAATTTAACTGCTATAGCAGAATCCAAATTAGCTAGTGAGCATGCCTTAGTTGTGAAATTCTCCATTGAACTAGCTCATTCCAAAGAAAAGGTAACCACTCTTACTCTTGCCAACAAAACCTTAGAAGATAAAGTTGCTAGTCTGAATGATAACATCTCAGACTTGCAAAAGAAACTTCATGAGGATGAGATTCTAAGTAGAGTAAGTGTTCAAAAGTATGAAGCCATTTTTGCCCAACGAACAAATCTCTTTGCAAAAATAAAAGATATGGAGGACAAGTTCCTAAAGAGAGGCCAAACCGATCAAACCATTCATATGAACCAACCCAAAGAGTTCAATTATTACAATCCAAAGGAAGGCATTGGATATAAAAGTCCATGCTATCTTAAGCGTGCCATATCCAAGACTCCTACCATGTATGACCTTCGGTACATGAGTCTTGGATACAAAATTGTTTTCATGAAAGAGTCTAATGATCCTGAACAGTTGAAGGAAATTGAGAAAAAGGAAAAAGCTAGAAAAAAACAAACAATCATTTCCCTTCAACTATACATCTCTCAATGCCAGTTATGCAACGCGTGAGATTCCTTTGTCTAAGGATTACATGCCTAGCTATACTAAGGCTGAGATGAATCAGGAAGTTCCAATCCTTTCTAAAATTTTCAATGATAACAGAACTTTCTTTGAAAAGAGGATTGCTACACTTGAGGCTGAACTTGAGGATGAGAGGCGCATGAGCCTTAGGGAAAAGGACTTGTTCTTGAGTAAAATCAATGAACTTGAAACTGCCCTCAAGTCCAAGAGTCCATCAAAAGATAAGCAATCCACATTTGGAACTCGTGATAACTCACGTCATCATCACCATACATTGAATGTTGATGCACCGAATTTTAGACCTTCAAGTACTTTTTCTCAAAACTCACAATCTATGGTACTTAGGTCTCCAATCTGCACCACCATTTCATACATGGAAGACTTAACATATACGACACCTAAATCAACGGTACAAATTTCTGAAATTGTATCAGATGATTGTAGCAATAGGGTTGGTGAGAATGGTAGATCATCAGGCTTGTCCAAACCAGGAAACGTGGATCCTCCTAAACTAACCCGGAAAGACAAAGGGAAAGATAAAGTGATTACCCTTGAGTCTGAAGTTGCGAGTTCATCTCGTTCAAATGTGAATGTTCCTAAGAAAAGCAAACGTTTTCGAAAACCGAAGAATACTTTCAATCTAAAGGAACAATCACACAACTTCCATCCGAGGAAAAATGTTTCTCATACTCATACTCATAATGTCAAAGGCTCTAATCATGCTTCTCCAAACATGACAAATAACCATATGAGACAGGGTAGGCATAGAGAAAAGGAGAATGGATCAAAAGAAGGCGGTCGTCCAAAGCCATTTGCACATAAACCTAGATTTGCGAAAAACAGATTTTCCAAAGATGAATTTCATAGAGCTCATAGTCATATACCATATACTCCATTTAACTTTCATGTTTGTGAACATGTTACTTATGGGTATCGTAGTGACTTTTGTTGTCAAAATTGTTTTCACTTTGGTTATTGTGCAAATGCCTTTGTGAATGAGTACTATGCTCCTAATTACTTTCGATTCTACAATCATTATAACCACTATTCTCATGCGAAGAAAAGAAAATCCAAGCCCAAGAAACAGACTCCTAAAAAGAGCACAAATGAACCCAAACCTGTTGGTACTAACCCGAAAGGACCCATTTACAAATGGGTACCTAAACCTGTTTGCTTGTGATTTTGCAGGTCGGTCATGTGTGGTTCATGGACTCAAGGTTATTCCAAACACATGACCGAGCGAAAAGAACTTCTCACTAACTTCAGGGACAAAATTTTGTGGGAACGTTCTTGTATATCTTATTCCATTTTTTTACTAACTTTTTGTGTGGAGTTTTGACTTGAGGGGGAACAGATAAGTATTCTATACCCTACATGCATGTGTTTTTGTTCATATGTTAGTGCTACTAACCTGTTGGTATGAGTGTGCATGCATGTTCCAAGGGGGAACGTTGTCTGCCTTTGCATGATCCTAGGGGGAACAGGTACGTCATCTGCATTTAACCTTGAGCTCGGCTTTAACATTTGCCTTGAGCTTGGGTTTGTCCTAAACTCTGAGCTCGGCGTTAACATTTGCCTTGAGCTTGGGTGTGTCCTAAACTCTGAGCTCGGCGTTAACATTTGCCTTGAACTTGGGTGTGTTCTAAACCTTGAGCTTGGTTTTGCTTTTAAATATATATATATATATATATATAGGGGTGGGTTCAAATGTGAACCACTTTTTGGTTGTGAACGTGAGGACAACCGAGAGCGCGACACGTGGCGGAGGACTAGGCGCCACGTCAAGTCCACGGCGGATGACTAGGCGCGATTCATGGGAGGGCATTGAATTAAAGAAGGGGACCACACTCAAAGTCGCCACGTGTCGCGCTCTCGGTTGTCCTCACGTTCACAACCAAAAAGTGGTTCACATTTGAACTTTCCTCTATATATATATATACATATATATATAAATAATAAATATCAATTTTAAAAATAAAAAAAAAATTTAATCATTTTTGTTAAATAAAAAAATCAGTTTAAAATAATAATAATAATAATAATAATAATAATAATAATAAGTTTTTAAAAGAAAAAAAAAAAACAAATTCAACCAAATGCGTTTGTTTCTAAAAGAAAACAAATCAACTTTTTTTTAAGATTTAAAAAAAAAGAAAAAAAGAAAAAAATAAGAATCAAACAAAACAAATCTGATTTTTGTTGGTTTTGTTTTGTCCTTATCCTCCTTTCTCTTTTTCCATCGTTTTCTTTCACCTAAATTTTGTTATTTTATTTTAATGTTTTTTTCTTTCTTCAAGATTTTTCCACTTTTCATTCATCTTCTACTTCTCCTTTAATTTCTTCTCCTTCTTCACCCCAAACCACCATCAAAACTCCATTAAAACCGGACCTGATGAGTTGCCAAAACCAGATCCTTAGTATGACCACACCATCCTTCCAACTCAGACCGGACCAGAGAACCACCTCGACCAGTTTTTCAGACCACACCGGCGACCGGTGGTGTGAGCAGAACTCCGACGACCGGAGCTCGTCGTCGACCGGATCTGACCGGAACTGAAAATCCGGATCTGCAGTGGTGTAGTTCATGTGGGTATGACCAAATCCCGGAACTCGATTCTGGCTTTTGTTGTTATGTAAATCCCGGAACACAGAATTGGTCGCTCAACCTCCTCGCATCCAAATCCCGAATCCACAAGGCATCTCCTAATCCCGGAACCAGAATACATGAAGAATCCCGGAACTGAATGCAATCTCGGAACCCAAAAGCATGACAAACCCGAACCGCATCAATATGGAATCCCGAATTTGTATCTATGTGTGTATCGAAACCAAATCGTTTCGGTATTGCTTTCAAAACCTTGGATCTGCTTCATCTTTATGCGTGTGTTTGTGTGTATGAATCCCGGACCAAAGACTTCATCCTGGTCTGATTTTTGTGTGTTAGTGAATACCGAAGGATTGTGGGTGTTTGTGTGTTTGTGCAAGAATCAGATTCCGGAACTGATTGAATCCCGGTCTGATTTGGTCTGATGGAACTGATTGTAATCCCGTAACTAATCTAATCCCGGAAGCCGGAACCCAACTTGAGTGTGTGAAATCTTGAACCTACCAACTTGTGAATCCCGGATCTGCTGGTTTCGATCGGACCGGCGGATCCATGTGAAAACCGAACTCATGCCTTAGGAATTTTTTTTGGTTTAAGCACCGGAATCAACCGGCTCTAGCATCCGTCTTTCTCTGTGATCCGAACTCATGAGGCGTGTAATGTGAATCCCGGAACCTTGGCGTGGTCTGAATCCCGTAGCTGATTTCCCAAATACCGAACCCTTCTCTTCAATCTGCCGAATCCCGAACCTGTGAATCCCGGATCTGGATTTTTTTTTTCTTTCTTGAATCCCGAATCTGGTGTTGAGCTTGGAGTGTTGTTTTGACGAGTTTCATTTTTTTTAAACCCAGGAACAACTCAATCCCGGACCCTTCTGTGTTTTTTTTTAAATCCCGGAACCATGGATTTGTTATTCAAAGGCTCAAGAGGTGTTGAAACCAGCTGTGAATCCAAATCCCGGTCCCCCTTCTTTTCTCTTCTAATTTTTTGTGGAAGTGTTTTAGAGTAATTGACTATTATTGCTTTTATTTTCTTATTTTTTTTCATCTGACCGTTTTTGTTTCTTTATTTTTTTCTTATTTTATTTAGTTTGCAATTTTGAACATTTAGTTTTCTTTTGGTTGTTTCTCTAAAATGTGTTTGTTATTTTCTTAACTTTTTTTGTGTTTATAGGTTTATTTCCTAATTTGTGTTTATCTTTCTTATTCTTTTGGCTTGTGTGTTTAATTTTTTGTAGTGTTCTTGTTTGATTTGTGGTTTGTTTATTAACAATTTTGTGCTTCGCGATCAAATCGTTCGTCTTGAGTGCTACACTATGTACGTTTGTTTCAGACTTGCTCTTAATGGTGTGTGTGTTTAAGATTCAATCATTGCTGAGTAAGTTTGTTTCTGGATAGTGATCTATCTGATTTGCCTGAGCAGTGTGTAAATTTGGATTTATATAACTCTATATGAACTGGAATTGATGTGTGTGTACTTGAGTGTTATACTTCCTGACTATGATTGAGATATACAAATCCTATACTCCTTTGAGTCTCAAGTTTTGTACAATCTTCAGTGTTTATACCGGATAATTGTCAAGCATCATCATATGCCCGGTTGGTAAGATCTATTGGGTTTCATATTTTCCAGACTTGAAAATAATTTACACTCAATGTGTTGTGCTATTCTTTACCAAATCTAATGATTTAGTACACAATAACACATCTCAATGTTGTGTGTCTTATTTCTCATGTTATCTCCCTTATGCCGGTACCTCAATACTAACATCCTATCTTTCAGGAACAATGGCAAACCCGAATTTCTCAAATCCTCATTATTCTGATGATGGTCACACCACCACTTGCTCCCAATCACAACGGGAGGACATAGCAGACCAAAAAAAAAAAAAAATCAAATCCAAAAATATATATATATATATATTAAAAAAATCAAAAAAAAAATACAAAAAAAAAATGGAAATTCAGTATTTGGGTTCGGAATAAGATTCAGAATGGTATCCAAGCCTTTCTTAATGGCATCCAGGCTCTGTCTGAAGGCATCCAACACCTTTCTTTGGCATCCAACACTTTTCTTTGATACCGACACTTATCATGGATACCATCACCACACCTCTTTTGGATACCAGCACTTTATATGCCATACCCAAATCATCCCTATGCCTTACCCATCATTCCATATGCCATTCCCCAAACTCCATATGCCTTATCCCAAACTCCTTATAGCAATCCCCAAAGATTCATGATATACGATGGCGATGCCACTTGCATTACTTGATGTTATCGATCCTCATTCACCATTGTGAGGAGCATACTTAGGTTTATCACCTCTACCAGCATCTCCAGAGCCGGAGACTGGCCCCCGGAGGTATCCTCTAGGAGAGTGAGTGAGGGTCTCGAGCGTGGTCATTCATCTGGGGGTGATGACCAAGGGTGTGAGGATGAGGAGTCGGGGGGATATGACGGGGGTAGCTTAGGCGGTGATGATGATCGCTTCGGAGCTAATACCTTACATGCTTATGACATTCGCCAAAGCCCTTCACTTTACCTTTTGGTGGACTATGATTCTGATGACTTCAGTGATGACCACCCATCTGAGGGTGAGGACGACATAAGGTTTGAGGGAGACCTAACAGTCGAAGAAAGTGAGCAGAGTGAGGGAAATAAAGAAATGATGAGTGGGAGTCAGGACCAAAGGTTTTAACCGGTCCTTCCTTATCCATAGGTAGACGCCGGGCAGCCACATCTGCTACCCGTATACATGTGTTGAGTACGGGTATTGAAGTAGACACCTCCCACCTATTGCACGCCCCACCTACCCACTCATCCATCTCTCCAAAGGTGGATGTTTCATTCCACGGGGATAAAGCACAACGGCTATCAAGCCCTCACTTGGAGGGTAATGATATTGAAACTGGAGGATCCCTGCCCCGATCCCCACACTTCCTTCATGTGCACCAGAGTCTAGAGCTTGATACACTCTTAGGTACACATACTGCCAGTCTATGTGACGCAGTCTCTGCTCCACCAATCACGATTCTTAGTGACGTGATCGGAACCCGAGAGTGGTGTCCACGACGGGCATTTCACGAGGACCGGCGGGAAGTCCTACCATGGTCACTATCACGCCAGCCATGAACGTAGGCCACACCGTTGATTCAGCGGTTGTGCAAACGGAACTCTATGTGACACCGGAGTTACTTACCCGACATCCATTGTCAGGGAAATGATGGACGGCGCCCTAAAGGCTGTCCATGAGGATTTTGTACATCACCACCTCCAGCACCGACTGCACCCGATTACTTGAAAAATGAGTTGAAGGATCCTTTGTCAGCGAAGTTTCTCTCCAACGGGAATCTCCTTGAGAATGAAGTCAACATACTTGGGTACTTTTAGCTGTCATCATATCCAGACCTTCCCGAGAACCGTCCCGAGCCGGCTACCGCACCCTCTCATGCGGTAGGCCCTTCTATCCAGAGGCTCGAAGGGAAGCTTGATGCCCTGAAGACGGAGGATTTAGCTGAGATCAAGGGCTCTATTTCAGACATGCAGACTCAGATCCGAGCCCTTGAGACTTCTTGCCGTGCATCAGCCGAGCCACCAAAGAGCAGACACGACGACCGAGATGACCCCGATCGCCGTGAGGGGGAAATCCATAAGAAGGCTCGGCTTGGCTCCTTAGTTTTGACAGGCAAATCTTCCGGCGCCGCTCCTTCCGGTACTCATATGGGGACCGGTGCCGATGTATCTCATTCTCAACCTGGTCAGAACCCGACGGCAGATTCAGCGGAGGGTCGAGAGATTGTCTTTTGTATCAACCCAGAAATCTCTCACCCTGTCCGCGTAGCCGCTTCAGATGATGTTTCTTCAGATGACTATGAGTCTGGCATGGAGAGCAACAATTCTGACTCTCCACTTCTTATGTCTCTGTATCAGTCTCCTCCACCATCATTCGACATACCCTTACCTCACAGATTACCTCTCTCCCGCACGCGTCTTCTACACCTTGGGAATCTCCAAGTGTGACTCGAACACCGTCTCCAGTCACGAACTTCTCCCCGTCATTGACTGCTGTCAACATTAAAGGTGTTTAGACAAACTTGTCTTGGGTGTTAGACAAATGTGTTCTATGATGCCTTGAGTCTTACTATGGGTTGAGGAAGATCGAAGGACGATCGACTGAGAAGAGACAAGAGAGACCACTACCACCACCGCCTTGGAGAAATAAAGGACCATCTAAGAAGAACAAGGAGAACAAAGCTTCAAAGAGAAAGTCGTCGAGCAATCATCGTCGAAAGCGACGAAATTGACACAAAGGGGGAAATTGTTAGAAATATTGTTAGTTGTGTCAATTTTGTAATTCTTTAAAGTTGCTTTCCTTAATTGTAATTTTGTGGATTAGGCCCATTGTTTAGGGCCCATCCATTTAAAGCCTTTTAGGCCTTTTAGGAGTAGTATAAATAGGAGTGTTAGACTTCATTTGTAGTTTCCTCACTCCTTCCTCTCTTTCCACTTCCCTTGTAATCATTTGAGAGCTATGAATCATTTGATGACTTTTACACTTAGTCTATTTTTCATCATGATCATTACCATTATTCCATCACTCTAGATCTTGTACTTAAAGTTTATCATATAAATTCTAAGTGTTCATTGTGGTTGATTTGGAACCCACATATCATCTACATAAATCTGCACTAGAAGCATGTCAGTCTTAGTTCTCTTGATGAACAAGGTCTTATCAATGACACCTCTCTCAAATTTGTTTTCCAACAAATATGAGGACAGGGTTTCATACCAAGCCCTAGGTGCTTGATGAAGACCATACAAAGCTTTTCTCAACTTGTAAACTTTATCAGGGTATTTGGGATCTTCAAACCCTGGTGGTTGACTGACATATACTTCTTCATCTATAGTGCCATAAAGAAAGGCACTCTTGACATCCATCTGATAGACTTTGAATCCTTTGTAAGATGCAAATGCCAAGAATAGCCTGATGGCTTCAATTCTGGCAACAGGTGCAAATACATCATCATAGTCTATCCCTTCTTCTTGAGTATACCTCTGTGCTACCAATCTGGCCTTGTTCTTGATAACAATGCCTCTCTCATCAGTCTTGTTTCTGAAAATCCACTTGGTGCCTATGACTCTGTGTCCTTTTGGCAAATCCACCAGATCCCAAACATGTTGTAGGACAAATTGCAGCAATTCCTCTTGCATGGCCTCTATCCAACTTGGGTCCTTCATTGCATCATAGACCTTCTTGGGTTCTGTTTGTGAGAGGAAAACAGAAATCATGCTCAAGTGTGGATTTGGAAGGGATTTACTCTCCTTCCTTGTAATCATAGGAGACTGAATGTCCCCTATAACCAGAGTAGGTGGATGATTCTTTTGTGTTCTTGTAAGATGCAAGGGTTCTTCAGTCAGATCCACCCCTAGATTTGAATCATTCACTTCTGGTTCTTGGTCCCATTGAGGTCCCTCTTCTAAAGCAGGTATGCCTTCTAGATTCTGAGAGGGTGAGGATTCCTCAATTGGTTGATCATCATTCTTCTCAGCAGACCCTGAGTCTGCTTGATCATCACCATGTGACTCATCAGTGGTACAGGCATCATTTGAATCAACAAGAGGCATGGGAAACATGACAAATGTTGGACTTGTTTCTTGTGCTTGCTCTGTACCTGAACCTGAATTCACTGTATAGCTCATATTCAAAGAGTTAGTTAGTGAATCAATATCAAATAGCCAATTGGGACCACTTCCAGGTATGTTAGGAGTGTTCACATTGCATTTGACATTGTCACTTTCTTCTATAATCCTTGTAGAACTATTAAAAACTCTAAGTGCTTTACTCTGAGAAGAGTATCCAACAAAAAATCCATCATCAGACTTGCTCTCAAATTTGCCTAAGTGAGTTTTGGTATCAAGAATTGTGCAAGGACACCCAAATGGTTGCAAAAATCCTATGTAGGGTTTCTTTTTCTCAAAAAGTTCATAGGGTGTCTTGCCTTTTGATTTGACTATAAGAACTCTGTTTTGGACATAACAAGCAGTGTTAACTGCTTCTGCCCAGAAAGTGATTGGAAGTTTAGAGTCAGCCAACATAGTTCTTGCAGCCTCAATTAGTGTCCTATTTCTCCTCTCAGCAACACCATTCTGTTGAGGAGTTCTAGGAGCACTGTATTGTCTCTCAATACCTTTTTCCTCACAAAAGCTATTTAAATCAGCATTCTTAAATTCAGTGCCATTGTCTGATCTAATGACTTTTACCCTAAGGTTTGTCTTGTTTTCCACTCTGGTCACAAAGGGTTTGATCAGTCCACTTGTCTCATCCTTTGTTCTCAGAAAGTATACCCAAGTAAACCTAGAGTAATCATCAACTATCACCAGACAATAGGATTTCTTGCCTATACTCATCACATTGGTAGGACCAAAAAGATCCATATGCAATAACTGTAAAGGTGATGAAATAGTGTTTACTTCTTTGGACTTGTGTGAGTTCTTGTGTTTCTTGCCTTTGAGACATGCTACACAGTGATCATCACTTGAAAATTCCTTGGCAGGCAAACCTCTTACAAGGTTATTTTTGACAAGTAAGTTCATGTTTTTGAAATTCATGTGGCACATCCTCCTATGCCACAGTGATGATTCACTCATAGATGCTTTTGAAAATAAACAGTTTAAGGATGATAAAGAAGAGGCATCTTCAATGTCCAAACAGTATACATTATCCTTCCTAGGTGTTCTTAACATCACTTTACTCTCATCTATCTTGTAGCCAGGAGCAAGAATGAGACATTCAGTATCAGTGAAAAATACACAAAACTTCTTGTCACAAACTTGAGAAACACTAAGTAAATTATACTTTAATTGCTCTACAAAATAGACATCATCAAAAGTCATCTTACCTTTTGATACCTTACCTTTTCCACTAATCTTACCTCCATTTGGATTATCCCCAAAGGCAACATGTCCACCTTCAAACCTTTTAAAGTCTTCAAGTAATGACATGATACCTGTCATGTGCCTAGAGCAACCACTATCCATATGCGAAAGACTGCTCCTTCTTCCTTGGTTGCTCTGCACATAGAATGAAATAGTTAGTGTCTTGAGGGAACCCAAGCCAATATGGTCTTGGGTTCTCCCTTTTCATTAACATAATTGACCTCTGTCAATCTGTTAAGTTTTAAAAGATAATCTTTGCTAGGGATCTTATGACTGGAATATTTGGTTACAATGGGTTTTCTCAATGAAGACTTGGCAGTGGTAAAATTGTTTGAGTTTCCACTGCTGTTATTACTCACAGCAGTGTTAACTTAGGATGAAGTAGTGTTTGAGTTATCACTGCTGATATTGCTAGCAGCAGTGTTAACCTCCACACTGTTGATGCTGTTATCACTGCTTTCAGAAGCAACACTGTTGTTACCACTGCTTGTTGAAGCAGTAGTATTACTAAGTGAAGCTTTAGGTACCCATTTAGTAACCAATTTAACAGACTTCTTTTCAACCTTTTTCTTTTGAACTTTTCTTTTGGGTTGACTAGATCTGTTTTGTTTAGGAACAACCTTTTTGTGTGTATGAACAAATCTTCAAGCTTGGTATTTGTTTCTTTGATTAAATGGATGGAAATAACAGTCTCTTGCTAGATGATTTGTCTTACAACAAATAAAGCATGGTTTTGCTCTGTTAATTTTGTTCAGATCAACACCATGACATTGAGCCCATTGGTTCTTCCAGTTCCTTTTGTTCCCTCTAGGATGATTTTTGTTTTGAGACTGTGAGGAAGTACCAGGTTCAACTACAGTCCTCTGAGTGTAGTGGTCCTTCCTACTCTCTTTCATAGTTGTCTCAGTCTTTTTCTTGTTATTTTCTGATGTCATGACAGACTTCCCCTTATCTTTCCTAGTAGTCTCTGCCTTTTTGCTAGGAACAAATGGCATACCACCTTTCTCATTGGTGAGAAGATGGTTTTCATCAGGAATGGTCTCAACTGTGCTTTTCCTATCAGGTTCCTCCTCTGAGTCAACTGGATCTACACTATCTAATCCTTCTTTCATCTCACTTCTGTCTATACTCTCAAGAAGATCAGTTGTTGGAGGAATGTAATTCTGATTGTAAGGAGGAGGGGTACTATTGTATCCTATACCCCTTTTCAGGTCATCAGTCACTTGTGCTCTTATGAGTGATTCTAAAGCTTTAGAGGACTTTGAAAATTTATCTAGGTCTTCTTTGGCTTTGGATAATTCTTTCCTAGCACTCTCTACTTCCTCCTTTTCTTTAGACAATTTTCTCTCAAGCTCTTTCTTTTCCCACTTCCAGTAGTTATGATCATATTCAAACTGAAGTTCATTGGCTTTGTAGGCCTTTATTTGATCCTCCAGGTTGTCTATGATCTTAACTTACTCTCTCCTCTCTCTCTCCATCTTCTTGATACTATCACTCATAGTCTGATTATGATCCCTATACTTTTTCACAGTTTCTAAACAAGAATCAGAACAGAGTTTAGAAGATACCTCAGTGGGAACTTCAGTCTCCTTAATTTCAGCCATGAGGGCTTGATTTTGAACTGCTTCTTCAGCATGACCACTCCAATCAAATCCTAGTCCCTCTTGAGATACCAATGCTTGAGAAGAACTAGGAGTTGAGTTGCTTCCCCTGTTGTTGAATCTAGATGCTTGTGCAGATCCACCTCCATTATTCTGATTGTTGGTGGCTACACCTTTACATTCTCTGGCAAAGTGCCCTGGTTCATTGCACTTGTAGCATCTTACCTTCGATTTATCAAAACCAGCTTTATCTCCTCTCTTGAGATCAAAGTTGTTCCTTCCAGTTCTTCTGATAAACCTCTTCATCCTCAGGGTAAGCATGGTCATCTGCCACTTGATGTCCATCTCTTAAAGGTCATCTGCATTGATCTGATCCAGATCATCATTGATCAATGATGACTTGACATGACTTGCTAAGAAAGCTTCCAGAACTGTGTCCTCATTGATTTCCTTAGATGAACAAGAATTTGTATTAGATACAGTTTCACTAGCAGTAGTATTAAAAGCAGCAGTGGTATTGAAAGAACTAGGGTTTTCAGAAAGAAGAGCAGTATTATGAGTGTATCCAATGGGTCTTTTCTTCTTCTCCACTTCTGCTTCAAAGATCCTTAGATCATTGTATAGATCTTCAAGTTCCTTGTCCTCCAAGTCATCTCCTTGCCTGAATGAGACAGTGTAAATAGTCCATTCCTCTCCAAGAGATCTGAGGAACTTTCTATTCACATCATCTTTGTCCATCTTCACATCCACAGTTGCTAGTTCTCCAATCAGTTTGTTGAATCTATCAAAAGTCTGAGTCATAGATTCATTCTTCAAGGATGTGAAGTTTTCATATTGCTGCTTCAGAATGGCTTTCTGGTTCCTCTTTGTGCTTTTGGTTCCAGAGAACCTCTTTTCAAGTGCAGTCCAGAGAGATTAGGCATCAGTATAAGTACTGAATTGATGTTGGTATTCATTAGGAATAGCCAACAGCAAGGTACTCAATGCCTTCATCTCAGTTTGCCTTCTCTTTTTGTCAGCATCAGATCTGGGTGGGGGTCTTGCACCTCCTTCAGCCACAGCTTCATCAACACCAGGTCCGTTTTCAACAACTTCCCACATCCCATAGTCTGTGAGAAGCATGTATTGACGGATTCGGATTTTCCACATGTCAAACTCATTGGGTTTGAGCATGGGAACTTTAGAGACCAAAACTGTTTCCTGAGTATCCATTGTAGACAAGTTTTCTGGTTTTAAAACTAGCTCTGATACCACTTGACAGGATCTAAATATCAAGATCAGAAAACTTAATCAAAGAAGTTTGCGGAATAACACTTTGATTGTATTAAGAAAACAATGGATTGTAAACAAACTGAATGTGTGTTGATTTCAATAGCTTAATGATTACAAACACAAGCCCCAATCTGTTTGAACAGGCTCAAACAGACGTGCAACTCTTCTCAATTGCAGGGATTACAAGAACAATCTTGAGGCTCTAATTCTAAACAAAAGCTATGAAAAACTCTTATCTAACAAAGATAAACCTATCAGCTATATATACGAATTACAAGATTACAATAAGGAAACTAGATTTACAAGATAATCTCTAAAATATCTCCAAGCAAATCGTATCTTGTCCATATCTTCAAATCATCGCAATCCTTTCCTTATCATTATCTTGATAGCAGTGGTAATAACAAAAGCAATGTTAACCTTCAACCAGCAGTGGTAACTTTGTACATGCAGTGGTAATTCTTCAAGAGAAGTGGTAATCTTATCTTCAGTGAAATCTCACATACTGGCAGTGGTAACCTTCATATGAACTAGCAGTGGTAAGAACTTCACAACCAGCAGTGTTAACCAAAATATCTTCAGCAGTGGTAATGCAACAGAATTAGTTCTAACCGGAACGTCACCCACCCTTGCATGACTCAAGAGGGAACATCACCCTGTGGTGCATGTCACCCTGTGGTGCATGTCACCCTGTGGTGCATGTCACCCGTGTCATGTCACCCTGTGGTGCATGTATCAAGAGGGGACATCACCCGCCGGTGCGTGTATCTAGGAGGAACGATGTCTCCCACTACATGCTCCGAGGGGGAACACCGGGTAAGATGTCGTCATACCATCGCCAAGGTAAGTCCTCTTTCATTAAAAAAAACTTCTTCGGGCGGCGTGTCAAATCGAAACATAAATAAGAGTTCCAAATCAATCTGGGCCAGTCAAAAGCTTTGGACCGTTCTCAAAAGTCAAAATCAAAACCCCAAAAACATGGAAATATCACGAAAAGTCTCAAAAAGTCACTTAAACAACATTTTTAGGGGTCCAAAAGTTCGTTAGGTGGATCATCGATTTGACAGGTGGATCATCGGAATCGGAGACCTGTAGCCAAAGTTATGGCCTTTCAAAGTTTGCTAGTTCAGGTACCCACCACTCCACCTCGCGCCGCGAGCCCATACCTCGCACCGCGAAGGCCCTTGCGCCGCACTCTCCTTGCGCCGCGCCCTTGCCGCGCGCCGCACTCCACCTCGCGCCGCGAGCCCACACCTCGCGCCGCGAAGGCCCTTGCGCCGCACTCTCCTTGCGCCGCGCCCCTGCCGCGCGCCGCACTTCGCCTCGCGCCGCAAGCCCACACCTCGCGCCGCGAAGAGCCTTGTGCGCCGCACAATCTCACGCCGCACCACCGCACCGCACCACCTTGTGCCATGCATCACCTCACACTGCGCGCCACACATCTTCGCGTCGCGGCCGGAATCTTCGCGCCACGAACTTTAGGCTCCTATGGTATTCGGTTCGTTCCTCGCGCCGTCTGTTGGTTCGACCTTCGCACCACCTGCCTGTGTGACTTCTCCATTCTTGTGTGATGTGTTGAGAGTTTGATGTATGTCTGTGCTTGATACATTCTTGTGTCCATGTTTGATGTGTACATGTGTGATTGAATGCTTGCACGCTGTTGGCTAGTGTGTGTCACCTCACCCTTGAGCTTGAGATGTTTTCTCTCCCTTGAGTTCGGGTGAGTGTTGTTCATCTACACCTTCACCCACATCATCACCTACACTCTACACCACACCTATGCATATCAACATACTTCATGGATGGCACATCTCTGGGTTGGTAAGGCTTCATGTTACTTATATCGGATTCAAGTCCCTGACCCAATGAGTTGCATTCCCTTATACCAACACCCTAGTCTTGGTACAAAGGAGTGCAGGTCAATGCTGTGAGGGTCTTCAAAATAAGTTTTGCCTACACCATCTATGCAGTAACCGTGTATCATTTTCAGGTACCATGGCGAAACGGAGATTCCCAAACGAAAAAAAACAAAAGAAAAAAAAAGAAGAAAAAAAACACCAACACCAACACCAACATCATCTACACTCCTACCCCGCTACACTACACCTACACCCACACCCCTCCATCTACGCTACACCTACACCCACACCCCTCCATCTACCTACACCTACACCCACCACCCCCTCCACCTACACCACACCTACACCCACACCCCTCCACCTACACCACACCTACACCCACACCCCTCCACCTACACCACACCTACACCCACACCCCTCCACCTACACCACACCTACACCCACACCCCTCCACCTACACCACACCTACACCCACACCCCTCCACCTACACCACACCTACACCTACACCTACATCCACATCTCCTCCTACATATACACCAACACCAACACCAACACCACACACACCAACTTGCAAAAAAAAAAAAAAAACTTCAAGACAGAACCTACGCATGTTTCGAGGGGGAACAATGCATCGCTACGCATGTTTCGAGGGGGAACAACTACATGTATGACGTACCTCCTACATGTATACATATCCTAAGGCGCGGTGAATCTTTCCCTCCCTATATGTATGATGTACCTCCTACACTGGTTCTCATGCTATACTCATCACCCCTCATGCCATACCTATCACACCATCATGCCATACCCATCACACCCTACATGCATGATGTATGTGATACCCTAAACACCTTATGGCAGCCCCAAAGATTCATGATATACCGATGAGGGTGCCACTTGCATCACTTGACCCTGCCGATCATCATTCATCGGTTGTGAGAGCATACTTAGGTGTATCACCTCTACCAGCATCTCTAGAGCTGGAGACTTGCACCCCAGAGGTATCCTCTAGGAGAGTGAGTGAGGGTATCGAGCGAGGTCATTTACTTGGGGGTTGTGACCAAGGGTGTGAGGATGAGGTGTCGGGGGGATATGACGGGGGTAGATTAGGCGGTGATGATGATCGCTCTGGAGCTAGTACCTCACATGCCTATGACAGTCACCAAAGCCCTTCACTTTTCCTTTTGGTGAACTATGATACAATTCGACGACTCTAGTGATGACCACCCATCTGAGGGTGAGGACGACATAAGGTTTGAGGGAGACCTAACAGTCGAAGAAAGTGAGCAGAGCGAGGGAAGTAAAAGAAATGATGAGTGTGAGATAGGACCAAAGGTTTTAACCGGTCCTTCCCTATCCATAGGTAGAAGCTGGGCACCTACATCTGCTACCCGTACACATGTGTTGAGTACGGGTATTGAAGAAGACACCTCCCACCCAGAGGTGCAACTGCACGCCCCACCTAGCCACTCATTCATCTCTCAAAAGGTGGATGCTTCATTCCACGGGGATATAGCACATCGGCTATCGCGCCCTCACTTGGAGGGTAGTGGTATTGAAACAGGAGGATCCCTGCCCCGATCCCCACACTTCCTTCATGTGCACCAAAGTCTAGAGCCTTATACACTTTTAGGTACACATACTGCCAGTCTATGTGACGCAGTCTCTGCTCCACCCATCATGATTCTGAGTGACGTGATCGGAACCTCGAGAGTGGCGTCCATGACGAGCGTTTCACGATGACCGACGGGAAGTCCTACCATGGTCACTATCACGCCAGCCATGAACGTAGGCGACACCGTTGATTCAGCGGTTGTGCAAAGGGTACTCTATGTGGGCCCGGAGTTACTTACCCGACATTCGTTGTCAGGGAGATGATGGACGACGCCCTAAAGGCTGTCCATAAGGATTTTGTACATCACCACCTCCATATACTTTACCACCTCCAGCACCGACTGCACCCGCTCACTCGACTGATGAGTTGAGGGATCATTTGTAAGCAAAGTTGCTCTCCAAAAGGGAATCTCCTTGAGGATGAAGTCAACATACTTGGGTACTTTCAGCGGTCATCATATCCAGACCTTCCCGAGCACCATCCCGAGCCGGCTACCGCACCCTCTCATGTGGTAGGCCCTTCCATCCAGTGGCTCGAAGGGAAGTTTGATGATCTCAAGACGGAGGTGAGATCAGAGATTGCAGAGGCCGAGGACTCTCTTTCAGACATACATAGAGTCCTTGCAACCCCCTACCGAGCAGCGGCCGAGCCACCAAAGAGATGACACGACGACCAAGATGACCCTGATCGCCGTGAGAGGGAAATCTGAAAGAAGGCTTGGCTCGACTCCATAGTTCCAACAGGAACATCTTCCGGCGCCACGCCCGACACTCATATCGGCGTCGATGATCACCACTCATAGCCTGGTTGGAACTCAACGGTTGACGTTGATGAGATGCGTCGATTCCTATCGCATGCGTCCCCGCTACTGATGATGAGCTCAAGGAGATTATCAATCTTGATGATATCTCCTTAGATGATGATGATGATGATGATGAGTACTTGCAGTTTCCAGTCTCCTCCAACATTGTTCGACATACCTTCACCTCACAGATCACCTCTCCTGCGCACGCCTTCTACTACACCTTGGGAATCTCCAAGTGTGTTGACTCGAACATCGTTTCCAGTCACAAACTTCTCCCCAACATTGATCGTTGTCCGTTGTACAAGTACTTGACTTGCGTAATGTCTATCTGAGCAATGTTCTATGACGACCTTACTATGGGTTGAGGATGATCGAAGGACGACCTGCCGAAAGACGTGAAGAGAAACCGCCGCCACCACCGCCTCGGAGAGATGAGGGACTATCTAAGAAGCTCAAGACTCAAGGAGAAAGTCATCGAGCCATCATCGTCGGAAGCGAAGAAATTGACACAAAGGGGGAAATTGTTAGAAAATTTGTTAGTTGTGTCAATTTGTAATTTCCTTAAAGTTACTTTCCATTTATGTAAATTGTGGATGAAGCCCATTGTTTAGGGCCCATCCATTTAAAGCCTTTTAGGCCTTTTAGGATTAGTATAAATAGTTGTCTTGACTTCATTTGTAGTTGATTCATCATCCACTTCCTTTAATCAACTTTTGAGAGAATTACTTTGTGTGTTCAATCATTCTGTGTGTTGATTTGGAACCTACAAACCCCGGTATGTAATCTCAAAAAGAGCCTTGAGGAGAGAAGGCGGGTTCCAACATATATAGTGAAAATTTGGTCAAAGTCTAGCCGATGTAAGGCTCTAACATTTATAATTTCATATTTCATTTTTCAATCAGTACCATGTAACTTGCTAACAAGTTAGTTCATACATCTTATTAATCCAACTCATATTTCCCGGGCTGCATGCTTTAGCAGTCGGGCTTCGGCCCAAAATTACCGAGGATTAGTCTGGGCCCAATGTGGTCTGGGACACCTCTTCCAAAAAAAAAAAAAAAACGAGTTTGTCTAGTGTTTTTAAAGGTCAAGAAATTGTAACTTAAATACCAGTCAATTAATTTTTATGGATTTGACCGAGTTTAAGATTAATTAAAAAACATATACTTCTTGACATATTTAATTATATATGCTTAGAATTTGAATCTTGTTAACGATTTATGAAACAAGATTTAATTATATATGGTTAGAATTTGAATCTTGTAAACGATATATGAAACAAGATTTAAGAATATTAATTTTCTTTATGAAGCAATATTCAAAGACGTAGAATCCCTAGAAGATTTGTTAGAATCAAAAGATGCCATATATTATTTTGTTGTTCCTATTACAACTTCCAAAAACCTGAAATTCAAAAGGATGAACCAAACTTCATGGGTAGTCGATAAAGAACTTAAGCTCCCTATGGTAAAAGGAAATATTCATGTGTAATAGTAATATGGAATCTTTTTATTGTCGTGGATTACTTTATTCATTAAGATTACAGTAAGAAACTCCAAAGACATTATGCTTGTGCATTACTGAATTGGCTTCAAGTACGATCATGCATCTGACCAAGTTACTTGAGTTAAGCCCCATTCTTTTTTAGGCACCTGAAGGGCCTTCCAGACAGCTTTAGATGCGTCCACAATATTATTTTTACACCCACGACTTGAGTCACACTCGTCAACCACAGTAGCTTTTACGCTTTTATCCTTGTAGTGTATATTAATAGACTTAAAGCACCTTTTTCCATGATTGTACCATTGACTGGACAGCGCCACTATGAGTGTGTTATCTGAATGGTACTTGCCGTCACATTCAGCCGGACCTCCACCACTCTCGCCCTCCTGGAAGCCGTTGATCGTCATAGTTGCCTTCATATTGCTAAGAGCATCGATGGACGATATGAACAGGCTAGCAAACAGGAAAAAGAGGATGAGAAGGATAACTGAGGTTTGCTTCATTTTATCTGTGTAAGTTGTATGGTATTTGGTGAAAAGAATTAAAATCAAGGATACTGAATATATAGTGATCGGGTTTTTGTCTTATGTTCACGTGTTATATTTCTTTGGGTGAGTTTGGGGTTAAAATTACAATGTGGATCTACCAAAGAGAGTTCTATAAAAGTTAACGGCAAAGATGGATCTTTTAAAATCCTATTATTTAAAATATAAATTTTGGGTAAGTTTTGAATCATTTGAAATTTTGATCCAAAAAAAACATACACATACATCGGGTTAGATTTTGAGTAAACCAGTTTTTATAGAACCACTATGTGGTACGTTTCGTATTATCTTTTACCCTAAAGGTTCAACAGTTTTTATGTCAACGATTATTTTTTCATACAAAACTTTCCAAGGGTATATATGATTTTTTAGTTTTTACTATGAATGATTGACTAGATAAAAACTCATTAATTAGATTCAAAATGGTTTCATAGATCTCATAAAACTTGACGTCTCTCTCTCTTTGTATATATATATATGTATATATTTTAAAGCGTAAAGACAACCGAGAGCGCCCACGTGGCAATCTGAAACGTGCTCGATTAAGCTTTATTCATATTGAATAAAACTATTATACAGACTGAATAAAGCTTTATGCAGTATGCATAAAACTTAGTCGCACTCTAACGCGGGCGATTTAGTGCACGGGTTAGCTGTATTCAAGCTTTATTCAGTTTGCATAATAGTTTTATTCAGACTGAATAAAGCTTGAATAAAACTAACTCGCGGAGTTTATGCAAACTGAAAAAAGCTAAGCCCCGCTAGTCAGATTTCTACATGGCGCGATTTTAGTAGTCCTCATGTTCACAATGAAAAAGTTGGTTCACATTTGAACTTGACCCTTTATATATATAAAATATATATATATATATATGGGGTGGGTTCAAATGTGAACCACTTTTTGGTTGTGAACGTGAGGACAACCGAGAGCACGACACGTGGCGGATGACTAGGCGCCACGTCAAGTCCACGACGGATGACTAGGCGCGATTCATGGGAGGGCATTGAATTAAAGAGGGGGACCACACTCAAAGCCGCCACGTGTCGCGCTCTCGGTTGTCCTCACGTTCACAACCAAAAAGTGGTTCACATTTGAACTTTCCTCTATATATATATATATATATATAAATATACTAAGTTTGATCTCGTGTAATGCACGGGGTAATTTAAAATAAATAGATAGATAAACATGTCAATAATTATCTTGATATATTTTATATTTTTAATAAGTAAAAGAAACGTCAATAATGGTTGAGAACTACTTCTCACGTTTCTTATGTTAACTCAACTTCTCACCGTTACCAATATATATATATATATATATATAGGGGTTTCTTTTGAGAACCTATGAAATCATGATAACCTTGAGAACTAGTGCATCATCTGCTATCTCATATAGCTTTTTACAAATGATCTAAACCTACTAATTTAATTTTAATTTTAATTTTAACTTTTCTTTTTTTTTTTTGCTATAGATTCATGGGTAATTTTGTATATATGTGCTTTATAGTTATGCTTTCATGGAAAACATTGTATTTTTAACAAATCTTTAATTTGTAACCGTCTAATATGCAACTCTTGGCTAGGTTTTCTAAGAGCATTTACAAAGGAGGTTCTTCTTGGGGTTTTTACAGGAACCTTTATTGTAGGACAAAGGTTCTTGCCTAGTCACAAATTTTTATTAGAACCCAGGTTCGTGAACAAGAACCCGAGTTCTTGTAATACTTTCCTTTTTTGTTATATACTAATTAACATAAATAAAAATTATATTATAAATAAAAAAAAAATGAAGGTGAGGTTTTGTAAGAACCTCCATTGTAGAGTTTTAAGGAGGTTCTTATTGTATTGAGATGGTAATGATGTGGTAGGAAAAAAAAATGTTAAGTGAGGTTATTATAAGTTCCACCACTGTAGATGCTCTAATCTTTCCTTGAAGGTTTATTTAATTAGCATAATGAAATTCATTTGTAAGAAATTAACATAATTGAATAACATAATACAAGTCCTCATGTCTTCTTTTTGAAATTATCATATATAAGATTCACCACACTAGGCCTTTATCGAGACTAAGGGTGTGTTTGCTAACAATTTATTGAGCTTAATAAAGAATCGGACTTATTCGCACAGACATATGAGGGTGTTTACTTACGACTTAATGAGACAGAAATGGGCTTATTCGCATAGTGAGGAGGGGTGCTCTTGTCCTCATTAAGCCAACTTTTAGACAAAAATACCCTTGGATTACCTCTCACCGGTGCTGCTAATATATGTATATAAGAATGCATATAATTTTGCTTAATAAATAAACAACAATTTATAAAATAGTTTATAATTCAGTTTAAGGGTAAATCGGGCAATTCTGACATTCAGATTGATTGTTAATTCAGATAAAAAGGTAAACATCAACATTAGTTTATCTAGACAGACAAGTTTATCTAGACAGACAAATTTATCCATACAGAACTTAATGAAAAAATTTTAAACAACTCCTAAGAAATAAAAATGCAAGTAGGGACAAGAGAATATTAAAACGATACTGAATATTGTTTCCTTTAATTATTATGGATTTGTTTGGTTCAGACTAAGAAATGAATTAAAATGAAATGAATTTTCATTCCCCTACTTCAAGTCAATCAGAAGTGAAATTTTGGGCTTACGGGGAAGAAGCTCATTGTATTGTAGAAATCCAAAGATTTTTTTATTATCATTCTCATTAATTACTGTTTAATATCTCCAACCAAACACCTCCTTAGTATTTTTATAACCTATTGATAGTATCTGGTGAAAAGATATTGGACTGAAAGGAATCGTGATTCTATGGTGATGGGTTTTTTTGTCTTCTTCTCGAGTGGTTATATTTCTTAAGGTTAATCATGGTTAAAGTTACAATGTTAAACTAACTATTTAATGTTTATTTGTATCATTCAAACAAAATCCCGATTCGGAAAGGAAAAGTTTAATGTAAGGATCCATTTCTTATGAACACTTTTTTTGGTATAAAATTTATGAACACTTCTTATTCATACCGATCAATTGCCTATACTCTTTACTCTATATTACATTGATCTCATAATTGTATCTCGTGATCTTAGGTATAAGATTCATGTTATATAGTTTATGTGTAACATTTTAAGCCGAAGTTAAAAGGACTGACTTCATAATTTCTAAATTATCGTAAAGTTATGGTACATGATATAAGTACCTACACCTTAAGGCTTATAAAGAGCTTATAGTCTTTCTTTTTTTTATTATTATTCCACTTAAATAAGCTTACCAAACTCACATATTCCATCTTTCTATCAATGAGAGACTACTTATCACAATATATGATTAAATAATTGGTCGAAATGACAAACAAAATATGAATTAACACTTCTATAAGTTCCATCATTCTTCCCCGTTATTCATTCATCTATGTATTCACTTAATGGGTTCAGCATGAATAAAAAAATTGTATATGTGAATCATTGGTAAAAAAACATAAGTTTATAATTACATCTTTATACGTGAATAATTGGTAAAGATGTCGGTAAGCAAACATGGGTTCACAACTTCACATGTGAATCTTCGAAAACAACTTTTCTAGGTTTACCAATTATTAACTTATGATTTGATTATACATATGTTACTACCACTTTTGTCTATCATATTTAAACCTCCTTTTGTATGTTTGTGTGTGCATATATACATGGAGGATCAAATGAGAACAAGGTCAAAACAAGAAAATAACTTACTAAAGACTCTTACCCATAGAATTTACCTTAGCAAATTTGTCACTAAAGGGATGAATTATCACAAAACCGTCACAAAGTTAGTAGGTAAATTGATAGTTCATAGTTGGAAACTCGTATCAGTGGCAGATTACCTACGCAGTGGTATCTTAATTTTCTTGAAATGCATCGAATTCTATCGGAAACAATGGTATCTTGTGAGTGCTATGCCGTTAATCATCAACATAAATTTTCCAGGGTGAATGTTATAGATAAAAGTCCTTTCTTATAGTTAAGTCATATGTGAATCACATTTTATTTTACATGCAATTACGAAACATAGCCAAGGCAAAGATGAGCGGCAACCTAGCCCTCCACTAAAGCCACGTAAATCATATCTGATTTTATACGTGATTTTAGTGTAAAATCAAATGTCATCCCGGCCTTTTTTATCCAAAAATAAACAAAATCATAATAATAGTAAAAAAATGGTTTCAAGATGTGTACATTTTCTTTTGATGGATAATCAAACGGCAAAAAGAATTTTGTGAATCTTCTATTATCACCATTTAGGTAGATGTTTCATGGCATAGAAAGCATCTCTAAGTAAGAAGACGTGTCATTAATTTATCACAAATTTTAACATCACCATCTAACTTAACGATCCGATAATATCTATTGTTTTACTGTGTTTTATTTATATGACGTAATGATTTTTGGTTATATTAAACCAAGTCGTTGTCACGAATTAATTCATTGGGTTATTCTTGTTCTTGTCCAGATATGGTTTTAAACCAGATTTTTGTTAGATTCATCAAACTTGCTATATTTCATTTTAGATGATAATCATTATACGATACACAACGAATAGTAATGTATTATTATGATTATTTGACATAATTTCCATTATCTCATCCTATATGTAACATCGCAAACTTAAAGCTATAGTGAAATATACAAGTGTTCAATAACTTGGGGATTATCTATACCATATTATAGAGTATTTAAGGAAAAAAAAATCCTAAAACCAATTTGCATGCAGCAAGTATTTTTTTAGTGATATATATACTTGAAATTCAAGAGTATAAATAATTATGTATAAATACAACTTTTTAAAGTTATATGTCTGAATTCATATTATAATATATATTATAATATATAACGTTTGTTAGGATTGATGAACAGTAAATTTGATGATTAATGTACAACTTTTATCCCTACAATATGATATTATAACACTTTTGGTTCTCATCTTCAAAAACTATTTTTTTCATTCCTATGATTCACCCTGCAATATGATATTATAACATTTTTGGTCTTCATCTTTAAAAATGTTGTTTTCGTTCCTATAATTTTTATTGTTATTTCATTTTCATCCCTCCATCAAGCTTTGTTAAATTAAGTGGTTAACTCATCCAAAAAATGTTTGATTAAATTACAAATTTGGTTCTTATAGTTGACCATCTTTATATTTTTTTACTTTTAAGTTACATAATTCACATTTTGTTACGTTTTGATTTTATTTATTATTAAAGCATTTTTTCTTTTATTGGTTAATTATAAACTATTATAACTTTAATAAAAAATATAAACAAATAATTTCATTAAACTATTGATACAACTTTGGTCCCTTTGGTTTGATGTTTATAACATTTTTTGTATTTGATTTTAAGAAATGTTTTTTTCACCCCTATAGTTTTTATTATTATTTCATTTTCATTCCTCTATCCAACTTTGTTAAATTACATGATTAACTCATCCAAAAGATATCTAACTAAATTACATATTTGGTTCTTATATTAGACCATCTTCATATTTTTTATTCTCAAAGTACATAATTTACATTTTGTTAATTTTTACTTTATTTATTTATTTATTAAGACATTTTGTTTTATTGGTTAATTTATAAACTATTATAACTTTAATAAAAAAATAACCAAATAATTTCTTTAAATTACTGATAAGTACATGGTATTTTCTTCCAAAGTTTTAGGTTTATTTTATTAAAATATTTTTTATTAGTTAATTATAAACTATTATAATTTTAATTAAAAAATTAATAAAATAATTTCATTAAAGTATTAGTAAGTACATGATAATTTTTTTTACAAAGCTTTAGGTTAAAATCTCTTAAGATTAAATTTGTTGATTTTTTGATTTATTAAACTTTTTGATTTATTTTAATAAACCTTTTGTATAACAACACATGTACAAACTTTATGTTTCATATAAATCTATATTACTACTTATGATAAAATTTATCACAGTTTATAACCCGGCGCGAAGCCCGGGCTTTAAATAACTAGTTACTAACTAATAAATATAATTGAAAAAAATAAGATAAACATCTCATGTTAATTTAATACAAAGGATCTAAACTATACTTAGGATAATTATTGATTTCCTACATAATACCTTATTATATTTTTATATAAAAACATTATGTTATCAAACATAAATTAAATTATTTAAAAATATGAATCAAACAAATTATAAAAAAAACAAGAACTTTTAAATTGTTAATTTGATACTAATATTGACATATCATTTTAAACAATTTATGTGATCTTCAAGTTAATATTTTTTTTCTAACATAAAAACATTATCATTTCTCAAAATCACATTACAAAATCGATAAAAACAAAGAATAGAAGAAAACATTAAAATCGAGATTTATCATGGTGCATTGGATGATGAACTTCTAGTAATTTTTAAGCTCATATATGTGATTTTTGATGGGCATAACAATCTCAACAACACTTAAATGAGCTTACAAATCTGACTTTCCATCAATATAAACAAGTCAATGCATTTACATATTTTAAACTATATGATATAAATAATTGATCGAAGGTTAATAGGACAATGCGTGTGTATATATATATATATATATATAATATCTAAAGTTACGTTTCTATTCATATTCGTCACTCCTCCCTCTACATGTTACACTTCGTATTTTTCATTTCATTTTGTATTAGTCATATAGGATCTACTTGGTCAGTACCAAACAATCAAAATTACATTAAATCTAATTGTATACACAATACAACATATATGTGTGTGTGTATATATATACTCGTATTTGTTATTATGGTAAGATTAATTGGATCTCATATAATATGTTTTATATTGATATGTTGCTTCTGTTACAAGTTTTAGGAAAATGAACACGAAAAGAGAGTTAACTAGGTGTTGAACAGTAACTTTTGATTTCCTTTATTCAATAAGGTAAGAAATTTCGAAAGCTTTATTCATAGCAATACTGAATTGGGTTCAAGCACAATCATGCATCTGACCAAGTAACTTTCGTCTCACCCCATTCACTTCCCGGCACTGCAAGGGCCGTCCAAACCGCTTTAGATGCATCCACAATATCATTTTGACATCCTTTACTGGTGTCGCACTCATCTACCACCATAGCTTGTGTACTTCTATCCTTGTAATATATATTGATATATCTAAAGCACCTTTTTCCATGTTCATACCATGGGGTAGACAATGCCACGATTGGTGTGTCATTCGAGTGGTACTTTCCATCACACTCACATGCTCCACTACCACCACCCTTCTCAAAGCTATTAATTGTCATTGTTGCATCTGTATTACTAGGTTGGGCGGTGATGCATGATATGAATAAGGTAACAAGCACTGAGAAGATAATGAGAAAATTGGTTGTGGATTGCTTCATTGTATCTTAATCCCTTTGGTATGTTAATGATGTTATGTGGTGTGAATAAACTAAATCAGGGATAGTTGAATATATAGTGATTGAGTTTTTGTCTTGTATTCAATAGGTTATTATTTTATATGTTGAAATTATGAAGTCAATTTAAATAAGGGAATAATTGGAGATATTCGTTTGTATCATTGAAACAAAATCTTAAGTAAACAAGAAGTCTCAAACAATGGAAGTTGATCGAGAGTAAGAATCTATTTGAGCTAAGAGATATTTTCCATCTTAATTAAGTAAACATGAAGTTATATTTAAATAGTTTGTATTTATATGTGGTTTAATGGTATATATGATAAAATCTTTGTTGCATTGTATGATTTGTATTCTTGGTGTGTGTTTAAATATGGTTTTCAGAGTACCCATCACTAACTCAGCTTTCTTGTTTATATTTCCTTTTTCTTGTTATTTGAAAGGACAACTTGCAATTAATTATTTTAAGAAAAAAAATGACTTGTTATTTGGTACAAAACTTTGATTTTCTTTTAACGGGTTGTTTACGAAATATTTATAAAGTAAGTGTTTATCAACAAGTGTTGTTATTCTCATTTAATTTATGAGGTAACATTCTGGACCATTTGGGACAGAAATGACACAGAAACTAATATATTACTAATTAACACTCGTTTGCTATATAACTTCAATATGGTATTTGTTTTAGTGTTTACCACCACTAGTTATGGACGTCGGTGCCACCGGTAGACACTATCGGCCACCTCCACCTCCTCTTCCACTACAACAACCTCATCCACCACCTCTACAACTACGACCAATTACCTACCACCACTGTCTACCACCTCTACAACTACCACCACCACCGTCGGTGACTGACCTCCGCCACCACTATATATCCACCATCTTCACGTATTCCACAACCATCGACCACCACCACAATCGTCACTACTAGTGTTACCATCGGCCACCACCTCCACCTTTACCATCACCATCACCATCAGTTACATAAAAATCTTACATATGTGTGTGTGTGTGTGTGTGTGTGTGTGTGTTTATGAAAATTGTGTAATTTTTTTAATAAATTATATAGTTTACTCTATTTTTGTTAATTATAACTATTATGTGATATATAATATCAACAAATAATTTTTTTTGAGAAACTTGTCTAGTTCTGTCCAGTCCAGTCCTAGGCGTACCAAACACAAAACAAACATTTGTTCTGTCCTGTCTCGTCCAGTCCCGTCCTACTCTTTTTTCCTGTCCAGTACTGTCAAGTTCTGTCTTGTCCAGTCATATCCAATCCTGTCTGCGTACCAAATGCTACCTAAAGGAAGAAGATGATGAAATCATGATAACTTTCAAGTACACAAAAATGGAGAGAAAGTACCAAAATGATGTAATAGCCGATGATTGCAAAGTAATCTTCTTGGGGATTGATGCCCTAAGGAGTACTGTTTATAGCAAGGCCTATGGCCTTTTTGGATACAAATGGATGGGCTCTAAACAATGAGTTCAATCCACAAAATTACATGAACAAATTACAAATTGTTACAACTAATTATTTTTTCTAACAAAACCCAACCACCACCCCCACCCCCTCACCCCTTTCTCTATCTTCTTTATTAATTAATTCAATTTAACTAAGATTGTAGAAAAAGGGAAGGGAATTGAAGGAAGAATGATGTAGCGTTGATGTCGCGTTGGGTAAGGAAAGGGAAAAAAGGTATAACTTATGGTCTTATTCAATTGTAAGTGTAAATTGCTTTACGTACAAACCGTACCACTGTCTACATTCACGATGCGGATTTTTGCTGTTTAAGGTATATGCGGTGCAGTTTTCCTCTAATCGCACCAAACCACACCGCAAAAACCCCTACAAATCATAATAATATTTAAACTTTTAAGTTACATAATAACTTTAAATAAATAGTCAACAATAATACAAAAAATGATATTTTCAAATTCAAATAAAATATATATATATATATATGAGGTGAGTTAAAACGAGAATAACATCAATTTAAAAGAATACGAAACAATTTTCAGCCACCCATTCTTCCTTCAAACTCAAACTGAACGCGCTATACTAATATTGCCCTTCAATTGCTAGCTGACATCCCACGCGCCAGATAGTACCTTTCATTTGCCAGCCGCCATCCCAATTCAAGGATCCCCTCATGATGCATTATGCAATATATTAATATTTTGTGTATATTATAACATTTTAAATAATATGTGATGTGAACTAGGCATGGGAATGGGGCGGGTTTGGGGCGGGGACCTCAATCTCCATCCCCGTCCCCGAGCCCTCATCGTCATCCCCGTCCCCTTCCCCATCCCCACTGGGGAATTTGATCGTATCCCCATCCCCGTCCCCAACGGGGAACGGGATCCCCAATGGGGAAACGGGGATTTTATGTCCGTTTATATAATCTATTTTAAACAAAATGTTTTGCGATACAATACGTGTTTAATTTCACATATTTCCAATAAAAACTAAGAATGTATCGTGTAATAATTTATAGACATAATCGTATAATAATTTTTAAACCTAATACCAAAATAAGCTAAACTTAATGCTAAAATAATTTTTAATAACACACGTACCAAAGCGTATCAATTAATAGTCAAAACCACATCAACTAATATTCATAGTTTATCGAAATTGGGACAACCATATACCGATATAATAGGAAAATAATATATAATTTAAATAATTAATATATATATATACGGGTACGGGTATGAGGCGGGGCGGGGAGTGCCAAACCCGTCCCCGTCCCCATCCCCGGTTTGAAAAAACGGGGATCCCCGTCCCCGTCCCCAATACCCGGTTTACCGGGGAATCCCCGTCCCCGACCGGGGCGGGTGGACCGGGTTCCCGATGGGTCGGGGACAATTCCCATGCCTAATGTGAACCATATAATATTTTTTAATATTATATTATTATATAGCATGAATATGAATATTTTTTAATATTATATAATATTCTTAAATTATATTATTATATTTTTAATATTTTTAATATTATATAATGTGAATCATATAATATTTTTTAATATTTTTAAAAATTCATATAATATGAATATTTTTTAATATTCAAAATCATATATGACTCACCTATTTTTTAAAATCATATAATATGAATATTTTTAATTTTATGATATAATCATATGTGATTATATGATGCATATTTACTCTTCAAGATTTAGACAGCTTATTTACTATACAATCACTTATGATGATGTGATGCGGGACGGGTTCAAACGAGAACACTACTATTTACAAGGACGCGAAAGTGGTTGTCTATGTACAAAATCACATATGATCCACGTATAAAAATATAATATTCAATAACGATTTTAATGATAATATTCAATAATGATTTAAAAAAATATGTGATGTGCCTTATTTTAATATTTTGTCCAAAATATTCATTATATAATCATATGTGATTATGCATATTTACTCTTCAAGATTCAAACAACTTATTTGCTATACAATCAATTATGATGATGTGACGGGACGGGTTCAATCGAGAACACTAACTATTTACGAGGACGCGAGAGTGGTCGTCTATGTACAAAATCACATATGATACACGTATAAAAATCATATGTAAAGTACAAAAATCACATACAAAATCATATATGATTCACGTACAAAATCACATATGATTATGCAAAATCATATGTAATATAATTACAAAAATCACGTACAAAATCATATATGATTCACGTACACAATCACATATGATTATACAAAATCATACGTAATAAAATTATAAAAATTACGTACAAGAATAGTGTTAGGATTATGTGCAAGATAGTAACAGGGTTTACCATGTCCAATGTTATAAGACACTAGTGGGTCACACTGCTACACACCCAATTAGAGATCGAGTGGTTTGATAATTAATTAGTACAAATTAATTATTGAGTGAGAAATAAATAATAAATAGATATTTATTATTTAGTTATATGTGAAATATCAGTTGGAATATTTTATTGGATTAATTAATAGTTAATTAATTAATTAAAGGGTTAAGTTATTTAATTAATAGTTTATTAATTAAATAAAGAGTTTGAGTTTGATTAAATAACCTTAACGGACCTTTAATCAAACGGGCTTTCTTTATTGGGTACTGCCATATTTAATTTTATAAATATGGCAAACCCTAGTCAGTTTATTCATTCGATCAATCTTAACTGAAAAGAAACCCCAGAGAAAAACCACAAAACCCTCCCATCTCTCTCTCTCCATCGATTTTGAAGAGGAACCCACGGCGGTCTAGCAGCCGATCTCACGGTGGTGCAGTAGTGGTGTATTCCCCGCCAGCAGTCCAGTTCCGTTCGTGCAAACCAACAACGAGGTAATTTTTCGTAACCCTCTTATTGTATCTGTATGTGTTTTGGATGGATCTACGATTGAGAATTGGTCTTTATTTTTCCGCTGCGTGTTTATCGCTCCCCGATTCCCAACAGTGGTATCAGAGCCACTTCCTAAACCTACAGATCAGGTTTATATAATTGTTGGTTAAATAGGTTTTATAAAAATTATGTTTTTATCGTAAACCTATCGAATTGAAAAACCGTGGTGGAACGACGGCAGCTACCCGATCGAACCACCAACCACCGGGAAAAACAACGCCGGCCGCACCACCGACTGTGGTTGCGGCGTCGGCTGTCGAGATCGCCGGCCGCACCACCCGATTGGTGGTTGCGGCGTCGGTTGAAGTCGAAGGCCACCACCGCACCACCGATAGTGGTGGTGGTGGCGATTCCCGAATCAGGACCACCGGTCGATGGTGGCAGCCGTAGCTGCTGTCGATCGATGGTGGCGGCGGTGGTTAATTGAGATCGACGTAGCCACACCACCGATTGTGGTGGTGGCGGTCGATGGTGGTTGAGAGCCGATCGAGCGGCGATGGTGGTGGCAGTGGCTGCTGCTGTCGTCGCATCCGCGGCGATGGTGGTGGCTGTGGCTGCTGCTGTCGTCGCATACATGGCGACGGTGGTGGCGCTAAGCTGCTGCCGTCGTTGGTGGTTTAGCGATGGCGATGGCGTGGTTTTGTTTTCACCGGAACAGCGGCGGCGATGGCGGCGATTGTTGCTGTCGTCGTCGCGATTGAGATCGACAGCCACGGCGGCGGTCGATGGCTGCCGTTGGGTGGTGTCGGCCGTTGCCGGTTGTTCTCAAACGGGCGGCGATGGTGGCGTTCGTCGTCATCGTCGTTAGCGGAAACAAACCAGTGGTCACGATTAATTGATCAATTGATTAATGAGATCGTAACCAATATGTTTTTCGATAATTTTTCGTAAACGGGTCCCGTGCGAGATTCGTTTTCGGATAAGTCTGGGATTAAGAATCGTTTTTACCAGATAGGTTAAAACAGTTCAAGATTGTTTTAATTTTAAGTTTCCAAAATTAATTGTTAGTTTTATAATTATCTAATTGCGTTTAATTATTTAATTATGTTGATTCATAGATGAACCCTTTTAGACCATGGTTGTGTTTTTTTTTTATCTGTTTTATAAGGGAGGCCTGCATGCCATTTACAACCCTTTTTGTAATTTTAATTATTTTGTTAGACTAGTTGGGAGGCCTGCGTGCCATTTACAACCCATTTGTAATAATTTTTAATTACATCGAGACGGAGACAAGACGACGGCCATGGATCTCGGAGCCAGTGGGAGTGCCAGAAGTTGAAGACTTTTGTCACTTAGGGTTGAGACCGTTGTTTTGTGTTGGCTCAAAAACAACATTAGTTTAAGGGTTTAGGCTATGACTGTGCTTTTTATATTTAATTGCGTGGTTGTTTAATTTACGTAATTATTGTTAAATATAAATTGCCTTTTTTTGAACAAATTATTTAAAAATCAAAAGGATACAAATACAGTCAGTGTTTGGATCCAGTTTTTTCAAAGTTTTTTAAAAAAAGGAAACTGGCAATTTTGACCCTTGTTCAAATCATAGATTAGCAAGTGCAACCCACTTTGGGGGCACCTCCGGTGTAAGGTACATAGGGCGTTGTAAGTGCTCACACTTTGAACGCCCGTGTTCAAACCGAAACTGGAGGGTGAGAAAACTCTGCGAATTATCTCCGGGTGGTACCGGCCAGAGTTTGTACAGGTCCCGGGTGGTGCAATCTATTTTGGTAATTATTTATTCACTGGGTGGTACCAGGCCAAAATGCACTAGAGGGACTAAATATGCACGAACTATAAATATCCGATGTCCCGACGATCTAGAAGTCGTATTTTCGAGTTAAAAAATACGATTGGTATAGTTTTACCTACCATAGATCGCATGAGTCGGTTTGACATGATCACATGCTTCCCGACACATGTGAAATATGGATTCTAGTCTAATAAATTTATTTTAAGGGTAATAATTTATTAGAATTTTATAATTATAAACTAAATTGGAATTTATATTCTTCTGTAGATGTCTCCAATTAGCATTCCGTTTTATTCACATGAGGAATCACTTCGCCTGATTATGGGCAAGTGGAAGCTTACGGGCCAGAACTTTCCAGTTTGGAAATTACATTTACAGAATGTTTTAAGTGCCCAGGGTAAGCTTTATGTGATCAATAAGCCCATGTCACGACCTAAAAGCAATGCCCCTGAAGAGGAATTTGCTGAGTATTTTAGATTCATGGCAGATGAATCGGATGTAATGTCCATTCTACTTTTCTCTATGTCACCCGAGTTCACGGGAGATTTAAGAGTAAAATTCTGCCATGAGGTTGTAAAAAATGTGGAGAACCAGTTAGGTTTCTACAAGCATACGGGTAAGCTTTTGATCATGCAAGAGATTCTCTCCCTGAAGCTGCAAAAGGGTCAGTCGGTTAAAAACCATCTTATTGAAATAAGAAGGCTTTTTAAATGTTTATCACGTCTGGGGTACAAGATGACTCAGAAGAGTTAGTGTATCTCATGTGGTTTTCCCTCACAAAAGAAGTTCATGACACAGCTAGTGCCTACATGAAGGAACCAAAGAACGACGTGGATAAAGTTCAAGAAGATATTCTGGCCAGTCTAGAGCCAGTACCCGAACCTGCAAATCTCATGGACACTGATATAATTGATGAGCTGGGAGATCTGAGTTGCCCAGAGTGTGGCAGCGAGGATATTTGCGAGCACTCGATGAATATCGACCAGATTGAGATCGGTTTACCCGATGCTCCAGGTATCTTTATGATAGATTGCTTAATCACTTCTTATGAATCATGGGTAATTGATACAGGCAGTGGTAACCACATTTGTAATCATTTACAGGGATTCACTAGAAGAAAGACTCTGAGGAAGGACCGTTCGAACCTACGAGTTGGCGAAGACACACCGCTGATAGCTGAAGCTGTAGGATCCTATAGTCTTAGTTTACCCTCGGGTCTAGTTTTGGAACTTGATAATTGTTATTATATTCCAAATATGATTAAGAATGTTTTGTCTTTTTATTTATTAGTAGACCAAGGATTTTACTATAAATATGATTATAAAATGATTTCAGTCTTTAAAGATAATATTTTCTATTTTAAAGCTACACCCGTGAATGGTCTATACACAGTAAATCTACAAGACAACAGTAGTGAAATCTATCATATAAGTAAACGATCCAAGGATATTGAGGATCAGACTTACCTCTGGCATTGTCGTTTGGGCCACATAAACAAGAAACGCGTTGAACTACTCCTAAAAGGAGGTTTTCTTGGTGATTTCGATTATAAACCTTTTGATAATTGCGAGTCTTGTTTATCTGGCAAAATGACAAAGCAACCTTTCAACAATGAAAATGAAAGGGCTACTGACTTGCTTGAAATAATCCACACAGATGTATGTGGACCTTTCAGTCATGTGGCAAGAGGAGGATACCGGTACTTCATTACCTTCACTGACGATTTCAGTAGGTATGGTTATGTCTACCTTATGAGACATAAATCTGAAAGCTTTGAAAAATTCAAGGAATTTCAGAATGAAGTACAGAATCTACTTGACAAGAGGATCAAGTTCTTACGGTCAGATCGTGGTGGCGAATATCTTAGTGATGAGTTTGACAATCATCTGATGGAGTGTGGGATTGTATCCCAACTTACACCTCCGTATACACCTCAGATGAACGGTGTGTCAGAAAGGAGAAATCGTACTTTGCTTGACATGGTACGAACGATGATGTGTCATTCTTCGCTGCCAATATCATTCTGGGGACATGTGCTCGAAACAGCGGCACACATACTGAACAGAGCGCCAACAAAATCGGTAGAAAAGACTCCATACGAGTTATGGAAGGGTAAGAAACCCAACATATCTTTTCTAAAAATTTGGGGTTGTGAGGTTTACGTCAAACGACCCACCTCAGAAAAACTCAAGCCCAAATCCGACAAGTGTTTCTTCGTTGGATATCCCAAGACCACCATGGGATATTATTTCTACAACCCTGAAGAGAACAAAGTTTTTGTTGCTCGATATGGAAAATTTCTGGAAGAAAAGTTTCTCAGTCTAGAGAACACCAGAAAGGATGTAGATCTACAGGTAGTAGACGAAGAAAACACTACACCAGTTGTTGAGCCAGAAATTCAACATAACAATGTTGAACCTCAATCAGAGCTGATTGAGGAAGTGCAAACACAGGACCTTCACAGATCCAGTAGGGTAAGACAAGAACCAGATAGGTATCTTGGGTTTCTAGTCTCTCAAGATAGCGGAGAGTTGAATGAACCAACATCCTATGGAGAAGCTGTGTCAGGCAGTGAGTCTGAACAATGGCGGGAAGCCATGAAGGCCGAGATGCAATCCATGTACGACAACCAAGTTTGGGAGTTGACTGATTTGCCACAACAGTGTAAGGCTGTTGGGCGCAAATGGGTTTTCAAGAAGAAAACCGACATGGATGGAAATGTACACACCTTCAAGGCCAGACTGGTCGCAAAAGGATTCACGCAAACTCATGGTATCGACTATGATGAAACCTTTTCACCAGTGGCCATGTTAAAATCAATTAGGATTCTTATGGCCATTTCAGCGTATTTTAACTACGAGATTTGGCAAATGGACGTCAAGACAGCCTTTCTAAATGGAAAGTTAACAGAAGACGTCTATATGGAACAACCAGAGGGGTTTGAAGATCCTAAGAATCCTAATAAGGTGTGTAAACTGCTAAAATCCATTTATGGATTAAAGCAAGCATCTCGAAGCTGGAACTTACACTTTGATGAACGAATCAAAGAGTTTGGTTTTACCAAAAGTGAGTTCGAGCCGTGTGTCTACACTAAGTTCAGTGGGAGCATAGTAACCTTCTTGGTCTTGTATGTAGATGACATTCTGCTCATAGGAAACGATGTACCAACTTTACAGAGTGTAAAGAGTTGGTTAAGCAAATGTTTCCAGATGAAGGACCTTGGAGAAGCCGTTTATATACTCGGCATAAAGATCTATAGGAATAGATCCAAGCGGCTTATCGGACTTAGTCAGAGTAAGTATATCGATAAAATCCTGAAGAAATTCAGGATGGATGAATCCAAGAAAGGATTTATCCCGATGCAACATGGCATAGTGTTAAGTAAAGCACAGTGTCCTGTTTCTAGTCAAGATCAGGACAAGTTGAAATCGGTCCCATATGCTTCTGCAATTGGATCGATTATGTATGCCATGCTGTGTACTAGGCCCGATGTTGCTTACTCAGTAAGTGTTACGAGCAGATATCAACAGAATCCGGGTGAACCTCATTGGGTGGCCGTCAAGAACATTCTTAAATATCTGAGAAGAACGAAAGAAATGTTCTTGGTCTTTGGAGGATCTGAGGATGAAATTAGTGTCACTGGATACTCTGACGCTAGTTTCCAGACCGACAGAGATGACTTCAGGTCACAGTCAGGGTACGTTTTTACCCTAAACGGAGGTGCGATCTCATGGAAGAGCTCGAAGCAGGACACGATTGCAGATTCAACTACAGAAGCAGAGTACATTGCAGCATCTGATGCGGCAAAGGAAGCTGTCTGGCTAAGGAATTTTCTATCGGATCTAAGAGTGGTTGCCAGTATCTCTAGACCGGTTGATATATTCTGTGATAACTCTGGAGCCGTGGCGCAAGCAAAGGAACCGAGAGAGCATCACAAGTCAAGACACGTGCTCAGGAAATATCACCTTATCCGAGAGATCATTGGAAGAGGCGATGTGAGAATATGCAAGATTCCAACAGAGGATAATGTCGCAGATCCGCTGACAAAGCCACTAGCAAGGGTGAAGCATTAGGCACATGCGAATTCCATTGGGATGCAGTACCTGGAAGCCAGTAGCTAGTTCTTAGTTTATTAATTATTACTATAGTTTAATTTTGAAACAATGTAATCATGTAAAGTTTTATTTCACAGTGTGTTGGAAATAAATGGAGGTTTTAATTTCATGATTGTTCCAAATTAACTATTTTTCGCATATTTAAATGTATCCATGATTTTACAAAGTTTTGTATGAAATCTAAATTTCCGTAGCCACTTATTGAAATGGGAATTTCAATAGGAAGTTTAACGCTATTATAAATACTTGAGGATTTATTCAAAGTAGAGAATAAAAGCACAAGTGATGTGACCAAGTATTTATAGATACTCATCAGAGTGTTTGAGTATTGGAAGTGACCAGTAATCAAGTCTGCTTCATGGAGCCTCAGTCATAAGCACTGACTTGATAGGTTGTCCTTAGACCTGAGATACTTGGTTTGGAAACACGAGGACTGTTGTACTCTTAGCACGTACTAACGCTGCACCGTAACATGGCGGCCATACGGGACGTGACTAGATGCAGCGGAAGCCGTGGATCCAAATGCAAGTAGTCAAGAAGGGATTTGCACCTCTTTCAAAAGAGAGATATTTCCGGGCCCCTTGACGATTAAGATTGGCAGAAATCGCGTGGCCACGCTCGGATAGAATAACAGGTGTTATTTAGTAATATCCGTTACTGCAGGCGATCGAAATCAGAGTCAAGAAATACTTGATATTTAAGAAATGAATCCTCCACTCCATGTCTTAAAATCATTTTAGAAATATCGTGTGCAAAAGGAATGAACCTGTGTACAATTTCAAGAATTGTATCTCTGGATATAAGAGATCTTATAACCTGGTTAACCTAAGTGTCTGGCTAGGGACCTCCTTAGGCTAGTGGTAACAGTACAGTTACTAGTCTGGCACAAGTGGGAGTCTGTTAGGATTATGTGCAAGATAGTAACAGGGTTTACCATGTCCAATGTTATAAGACACTAGTGGGTCACACTGCTACACACCCAATTAGAGATCGAGTGGTTTGATAATTAATTAGTACAAATTAATTATTGAGTGAGAAATAAATAATAAATAGATATTTATTATTTAGTTATATGTGAAATATCAGTTGGAATATTTTATTGGATTAATTAATAGTTAATTAATTAATTAAAGGGTTAAGTTATTTAATTAATAGTTTATTAATTAAATAAAGAGTTTGAGTTTGATTAAATAACCTTAACGGACCTTTAATCAAACGGGCTTTCTTTATTGGGTACTGCCATATTTAATTTTATAAATATGGCAAACCCTAGTCAGTTTATTCATTCGATCAATCTTAACTGAAAAGAAACCCCAGAGAAAAACCACAAAACCCTCCCATCTCTCTCTCTCCATCGATTTTGAAGAGGAACCCACGGCGGTCTAGCAGCCGATCTCACGGTGGTGCAGTAGTGGTGTATTCCCCGCCAGCAGTCCAGTTCCGTTCGTGCAAACCAACAACGAGGTAATTTTTCGTAACCCTCTTATTGTATCTGTATGTGTTTTGGATGGATCTACGATTGGGAATTGGTCTTTATTTTTCCGCTGCGTGTTTATCGCTCCCCGATTCCCAACAAATAGCCCAACTTATATGTCCCAATGCATGCGCACGGGAAGGCTCGAATTCGGTTAGGACGTTATGAACTTCGTCCCCGAGTAATACCCAATCCGTCATAGCACTAGAAGACGAGATTTTTGATAAATAATATTTAAGAAAATGTATATTTAGATGGTGTTCGGAATTAAAAGTTGATTTGTGTTAATCTTTGGAAAGCTTTATGACTTGGTAGAAAGAAACAATGATGCACACCTAGTAAAAAAGTAAGATTACGTTCAAGAAGAGTTATCCATTTTCTTAAGAACAAAAACAAAACAGAAACCATAAATGCAGCACTAAAACCAAGGAACCTCACTATTTTAAGTAATTAGTAAAATAAATAAATTAAAATAAGTATAAAAGTAAAAGTGCAGACCAAGTCAAACCATGGAAGTCTTAGGCATGGGAATTGTCCCCGACCCATCGGGGAACCCGGTCCACCCGCCCCGGTCGGGGACGGGGATTCCCCGGTAAACCGGGTATTGGGGACGGGGACGGGGATCCCCGTTTTCTCAAACCGGGGATGGGGACGGGGACGGGTTTAGCACTCCCCGCCCCACCTCATACCCGTACCCGTATATATTAATTAATTAATTAAATTATATATTATTTTCCTATTATATCGGCATATGGTTGTTCCAATTTCGATAAATTATGAATATTAGTTGATGTGGTTTTGACTATTAATTGATACGTTTTGGTATGTGTGTCATTAAAAATTATTTTAGCATTAAGTTTAGCTTATTTTGGTATTACGTTTAAAAATTATTATACGATTATGTCTATAAATTATTACACGATACATTCTTAGTTTTTATTGGAAATATGTTAAATTAAACAAGTATTGTATCTCAAAACATTTAGTTTAAAATAGATTATATAAACGGACATAAAATCCCCGTTTCCCCGTTGGGGATCCCCATTCCCCGTTGGGGACGGGGATGGGGATAAGATCAAATCCCCCGGTGGGGATGGGGAAGGGGACGGGGATGACGATGAGGCCTCGGGGACGGGGATGGAGATTGGGGTCCCCGCCCCAAACCCGCCCCATTCCCATGCCTAGGAAGTCTTGATTAATGTTCACGTGTTGGCGCGTGTGCTGGAGGGCGCGTGTTTATATTTGAGTATGGAAATGAGTGGCTGAAAATTGTTCTCGTATTCTTTTAAACTGATATCATTCCCATTTAAACCTTTCTCTCTCTCTCTCTCTATATATATATATATAGGGGTCGTATCCGTTACAAACCGGATAGTTTGTACAAACTATACAAACCAATCTCAACCATACATATACATGATCAATGGTGTAGATTAATTAAGTTCCTAAATTCTCTTAACCACATTTGAAAAAAAACTGCCTAAAAATTAGGAGATACACAAAATCAATGGATAATCAATGGTTAAGATCCGGTTTGTAAAGTTTGTACAATCTACCTGGTTTGCAACGGATACTTCCCCTATATATATATATATATATATATATATATATAAGAGGATTAAATAACAAAAAAGAAGCAACTGTTCGTCCAAAAAGTAGAAAGTTTAATTAAATAACAAAATAAATTGTACGAAATGTGTTGAACATTTTTTTTCTGATTCTTATTTCGGAAAACTTAATTTTAAAACTCTATTTTGTAAAGACACATAAAAAGTGATGCCCATTTTGTGATTAAAAGGCTAGAACTTGTGATCATATGTAACATGGTCCCTTAAACATCGAAAATACAATATAATCATTGTTTATGGTATTTGAAATAAAAGGATTATAAACAAAAATTGGCCTAAAATATGTTAATTTTTACCGAAATTAGCCCTTCTTGTTATGACCATAACGAGACACCAAAATCACGTTTGGTAATAGAATTTTTTTATTTGAATGGATAAATGGCAAAAATATTCTAATAATATTATGTAAGATTTCTTCAAAAAAAAAAAAATATTATGTAAGATACCATATAACTAGATACTAGATGGCCAAGAAAACCATTATAGGTAAAAACAACTTGGGAATAATTATCACTAAGTCTAGTAACATCATCTAACTTAACGATCGATAACATCTTTTATTTTATTAATATGACACGTATAACCAAGTCGTTTCATGAATTCCTTGAGTTGTGTCTTGTTCTTGTCTTATACGATTTAAACTAAAGTATTTGTTTGATGCACACCAAACCTATTACATTTTTTTTGTATGGGTATGTTGTTATTTTATGTGTAACGACTAACCCATCTGATGACCATAAAAGGCCTGGAGTTATATGAACCTCCATGGCTAGTCTTTCAACCTTGCTTTCAAGTTGGACAAAAACGGTGTGGTTGTCCACGTGCGACTACACAGGACATCACAACCGAAGGGTCAACAAGTTTTCGTCTAGTATTAGCTTTGGGCTTATAATTTGAGAATTGGACAATTGAGTTTTAACTATATACACAAACCCAAGGCCCGATAGTAATGTACTAATGTATATTGATAGCCACCATATTCTAACAAGTCAAGCTGATTTTTCTTGATTTTCAAAGTTCGAGTGATCCGACTTTCAAGGCATGGAGATGAGCTGTCTAGTTTGACTACATTTCAAACCCTTTAAAAAGAATCATACATTTCATCATTTCATTTGCTTAAGAAGAGAATAGTGGCATTATTTTATCATTTTCGCACAGGGCACCAAAAACCTTAAAGCCAGCCCTGGACAGAAGGTAAAAGAACTTTTTAGTATAACGTTGTTTTTAAAAAATAGATATCAATATGTCGTCGTTTTTGTTGTTTTCGGTTCTTGTAATAACATTGATGCTCGAATCATTAAACGGCAAAATAGAATACGATATCATGAAACTTCTAGTTTAACCTTCAATTCAGCTACCATCCAATTAGGATTAAACGACAAAAGAATCACTGTAAATAAAACGATATGCCATCAGTGATCATGGATTTTGGCAATACCATAAATCTAAGTCGAAGAGCGATGCTTTTGTTTTATTATACATTTTTAAATGATGTAATAAACATTAAAAGAATGGTTTTGGCTCTATTAAACCAAGTCTTTGTCACATAGAGATTGGAATCACTTGTTGAGTTCTTGTTCTTGTGCAAATATGATTGTAAACCAAATCTTTGTTAGATGCACAAATATGCACCATTTAGTCATCAACCAATTTTCCTTGCATTATTTCTTGTGAAACAATACGTCATAGTAAAGATCTAATGCTCATTTTGTGGTTAAAAAGCTAAATCATTTAATCATATGTAACATGTCCCTTAAACAAGTATAATATCATTGTTTATGGTATTTGAAAATAAAATGATTGTAACATAAATTATGGTACTCTGTTACTAAAACTAACGAAACACCAAACCACGTCTGCGAATCATACATTTTTCTGTAGATGGATAAACGGCAAAAAGATTCTGACAGTGTTACTATAAGATACAATTCAACTAGATAAATGTCATAGAAACTACTATAAGTAAAAACGACGTGCAATCAATTATCACAAAATTTAACACATCATCTAACTTAACGATCAAATAATATCTTTTGTTTTGCTGTGTTTTATTAATATGACACGAGTATAACCAAGTCGTTGTCAATGATCCCTTGAGTTGTTCTTGTTCTTGTTCAGATATGAGTTTACACCAAATATTTGTTTGATGCACTCGAAATTACGTTTTTTTATAATTGTGGGATTGGAAATGACCACAATTTGCCTCAAGCAATCGCACATGTACATCCATGCATGGCCACAAAGCTAGGCTATGGCATCATTTGTGTTCAAACTTTTGGAAGATGAGATTTCTATTAAATCCCTCTAAACATTAACAAGTATCCAAGATCCAGTGGCATATCCATGATTTTTTCTCTGTGGGGGCATCTTTAAGGTGGATTAAAGCCTTGCAAACTCGTCAGCCATTTCGAGGGATTCTTAAAGTTCTTCTGGCGACTTTGGGAACTTTTTATGTGTTTTTAATTGATTTCGAAAGTAATTTTTGGTCTTTTATTGATTTCGAGGTTTTTGTTTTGTTTGATGGGATCAATGACCAAAACTTTAAAAAAAGTATTTTTAACAAACAAAGTATTTTTAACCTAAGAAAAATCCTTTTTTTATCTTATAAGAGGGTCCTTCCCGCCTCTAAGAGCATCAACAATGTATGAGTTTTTAATCAAGCTTTTTTACATATTTTGTTCTTACGCATTATTGCCACTACAACAACCTAAAAATCTCTATATATTTTCATTATGCGAAAAACCTCATCCAAGTTTTTTCAGAATTTTTACGGTCCCACCATTTTAACTTCATATCATTTATATTTATATTTATAAAAATTAATACAAATACATATTTATTTATATATAATAAAGTTTAAATATGAAACTTCATATAAAAAATATAACTGATTAATACGAAACTTTTATAAAATTTTATTAGTTAAAACATATTAAATACGAAAACATCTGAAAAGACAGGTCGTGCAATTACGAGCTATGACGCAAAATCTCACGAAAACCTCACCCGAGAAAACCTTTACACCATGTAAAAAACTTCAAAGTGAGATTTTTACTTTTTGAAAAAACTTTCAAAAACCTCTGAAAAACCTATGCAATAGTACATTGTGGATGCTCTAACTATGAAGTAAGTCCGCTAAATGAGTTTAATTTTAGGGCAACCTCTATCCAAATGTAATTTGTATTATCTTTTGCTTTTCTTTTATGGGACCTATATTTAAAAACTTTATTTTGATGTTTACAACAAAACATTTCAAAAAAAAAATTACATTTAGGATTTTGTATACAAAGCTATACATACATGTCCTATTTTATATGCTTAATTAGACAACATAAAAATCACTACCAACAAAACGATATGACATCAGTGATCTTGGATTTTAGCAGCATACCATAGATCTAAAGTTCTAGTGATACCTTTTGTTTTGTTATACATTTTTATATGATATAATAAACGTTAAGAGCATGGTATTTGCTATATTAAACCAAGTTTTTGTCACATAGAGATGGAATCACTTGTTGAGTTCTTGTTTTTGTCTAAAATATGATTATAAACCGATTTTCCTTGTTTTTACATTGTGAAACTATAGGTCATTTTGCATCTGACATGTACTTATGAATCATGAAAAACATTGTGTTTTGCTGAATCTTTAGGAATTATCAAATATGTTTTATTTATTGTACCAAAATAGAATGTACTTTATTTCGGTTCTTGTTTTAGAAAACGTACTTTCAAAAGCATTATTTTAGGAAACACTCTATGTTTTTTATGCAATTAATTAAGGGAATATAGGAACCCCCAAATGGAGTTCTATGACAATTTTAAATAAAGTATCGATTTAATTATTATATAGAAAACTATTTGAAAAATCGTTGTGTAAACATAATTGTATGTTCATAAAAACGGGTTTATGGGATATTTTCATAAGTGTTCTATAACATAGTTAATGCAACATCTTATTTTAAAAATGTTCTAAAAACTTATTAAGACTCTCTCTCTCTCTCTCTCTCTCTCTCTCTCACACACACACACACACACACACACACACACACACACACACACACACACACATATATTGGGGAAGTATCCGTTGCAAACCACCTAGATTGTGCAAACTATACAAACCTAATCTTAACCATTGATTTTCTATTTATTTTCATTGATTTTGTGCATCCCTAATTTTTAGGCAGTTTTTTTTCAAATGTGGTTGAGAGAATTTAGGAACCTAATTAATCTACACCAATGTATGGTTGAGATTGGTTTGTATAGTTTGCACAATCTAGGTGGTTTGTAACGGATACGACCCCTATATATATATATATTGTAGTATTTTTAGGACACGTTTTATTTGATCATTGTAAAAACTTAAGTCCTATAAAATATTTCATTATGATGCTTAAAATTTTTAAGCATCCTATAAAATCAAATTTTTTACAACCATTATATCTTGCTTCAACTTTTTAGCACTTTAATGCAATATTAAACTGAATTAGCGATCAATATAGATAAGAAAAGTCTTGTGTTGTATTTTTGAGATAGTCGTTAAAAAGATACACGACTTAAAGGCTATATCGGGGTTTTTGAAACCAAATGAGTTTCAAGAAAAAAAAAATCTCAACATTTTATTCATATTCGCACATAAAAACAAATGTACTTTTTTCATTCCTTTTTCCCAAATGGAAATTATTTAAAATATTTTTTTATCATAACGTTATACAATTGCATATAATTAAAACCAATCAGATGCCCAGAATTGTTTTGTTTATGTATAGATTAGTAGACAATATTTGTTTATAATCGTGTATTATCATAAAAATATGTATTACTAAATCAAAGTTGAAAAGTTATTAGCAGCCAACAACCTAGAAACTACAACAGTTGACATAAACACAATAAAACTCATGCGAAAAATAAAGATTACTTGTCATCCACTTCGAGAAGTGACCTCGAGACTCCGAGAGGCGTATTTGTTTGGTTTGTTTATTTTTGGCCCGTAATGAAGATTCAATATATAGCCCAAATACGAAACATATATTGTCCTATACTCTTGGGTTTTATTAAGAAAAAGAGCTTTAAAAAGGAGGGAAAAAGGAGAAATCAATCTTTACTTGCATTTTTTTGCAAAACCCAACAACGTTGTTCTTGTGTTTTTCGAGAATGGACTACTTGATCAACATGATTATTGAACAATGACTTCATAGCATCTTATTTACACTGCCAATGGTGGAGATCAATTTTGGAGGCCTAGAGGTTGTGCATTTGTTGCTTGACACTAGGCAGTTTTGGTGATATTTCTTCTACCTTCGCAATGAAAATGCAAGTGGTTATATTACTTAGGGTAAATTATGGTTAAAATTATAATGTTAATCTAACAATATAAAGTTGAGTTAAATGCAAATTTGGTCCTTGTGGTTTACAAAAATTAATGACTAAGGTCCCTCAACAGAATTTTTAACTAACAAGGTTCCTATAGTTTTGGATTTTATAACACATATGGTCCTTCTTATATAAAAATTAGAATTAAGAAAGGGTAATTTTGTCCATTCACTTTTCCTATTTATTTAATCTTAATTTATAACATATTTGGTCCTTCTTTGATTAATATAATAAATTAAATTTACTTGATTTTAAATATATTATACTATATTATTTTTATGCCAAAAAACATGCATATATTAGTATATATTGAATACATAAATATTAATACCACCTCTAATTATATTTTCATGTTAGTTTTATTATCCATTAAAACAAACTGCAATTTATGATAAATTTCGAGTTATATTATTGAAAAGGGATCCATCGGATAAAAAAAAAAATATATATATCACATATGTAATCAAATAGAATTAATATGTCTTCCTCATAAATTCTCTATTAACACAATTTTATCTCGTATAATCATTTGGTGTCAAACGTTGCATGTTTTTTTACTGCTAGTGTTATTTTAAACATGAGGTTGTAATTTCCTAATTTCACTTATTATGTATTTTTTTTACTCGTTTTTGTTATTTTCATACTAAAATTTAGATTAGTGATGTG
>CM058042.1:23284098-23384266 GCA_030169165.1 Centaurea solstitialis
AACGTAATCAAATCCAACACTACACAGGTGTTTATAGTAATACTATTATTGGCGCCGTATTACTATACCCAACCATGCATGGTAGCCGGATCAAGACCACCGGGCAACAATCAAACAAGAACATGCCCGACGACCCATCCTCGACGTACCAAGGTGTTTACGTTTGGTCTTGATACCGTCCTAATTAGACCTAATCCCATTGACTAACAGTCACATAAAATTATAGAATACAGCTCAGCTTCATTCCCAACAAGCCACATGCAATTTTTTTTTTTATAATTAAGCATGCGATTACAAGTAATTAATACTACACACGCACATATAACGATTTAACAACTAAGGTACTAAAGCTTACCTCCGCCTTGACGGTTCCGCTGGCCGTTCCGATCTTATCCAATTATTTTCAACCGCCTGGTTTAAGTCCAACCACACACACACCCACGAGTGCATGTGCTGATTCTCTTAAACCTAGGCTCTGATACCAAGTTGTAACACCCAATCCCATTTTTTTATCATTCATAAAAGAAAATCTTTACTAAAAACCTCCATAAATGTTTAACGATAAAAACGACAATTCAAAAGCCCAAACAAATTAAAAATTCAACACCCGCTAATTAATTAATGTATTAGCAATTATGATCAGATCGGAATGCCACGACACGAGCCGGAACCTTCAAGCCGGAGCCTTGCCCTTGTCCACACCGGAACTCGTACCTAAAAAAAAATAATTAAACACGAGGGGTAAGCTTCACCGCTTAGTGAGTAAATTTATATACAACATATCATAATTTAATGCACATACAATCATCCACGTTATCAGCTTAACGGTTTCCCGTTTACCGGACCATCACACAATCCGGACACCGCGGTTTCCCGCCTTTTTGGGTCATCACGCAACCCGAATCATCACCACATAGTTAAACAGCACGTATACACATAAACCACAATATACTGCATATAAACCCACTCACCTTGAAAACGTCACGCACACACAAGCTAGCGTTCCACTCACAAACGTAACCCACGCAATGAATCTGTCATTCAATTACCACAATTAATCCTACGAGCCTTTCTATTTTCATTGCACAACTAGCTTGACTACACGACGGGGACTCGTATTTCCTAACATGCAAGAATGGTGACGCGTCTTTACACGGTATATCCCCGGTTACCAATCCGGCTCGTCGCCGGTCATAACGAGAACCAACGGCAGCAGCAGCCGTTTGCTACCGCCGCCAGCCACCTTCACACGGCGGCAGTAGTGAGAAAACACCACCACCGCCGGAAACAAACACCCCGGCAGCAGCAATGGAAAGCCATCACCGCCACCGGAACACCACCCACGGCAGCCACCTGCTGCCGGAAAAGAGCAGCAGCAGCGACGGAAAGGTCCGCCGCCGCCACCCGGCGACCCACCAAAACAGCAGCGACAGGTCATCGCCGGCCAAAGCCGGCGACCGTCGCTCTCCGCCGTTGATGCCAAGAACAACCAAGGCGGCAGCGGTGTTACCACCACCACCGCCGGACCATGAACAAGACATCCGCATCGGCAGCCGGTTAGCGCCGGCGTTACTCCACCGGGGGACAGGGCAGACGGTGGAGGAAAACCCTCAACGCCGCCGGCCGGCCCTTGATGCGTTCCACAACAGCAGCGGGTGGGGTAATCACCACCGCCAACCACCACCCAACACCACGGCCACTCGGCAGCAGCTAGCCGTGGCTAGCCACCGCGGCGCCGGGAACAACCGACAACAACAACACCGCCGTTTGGCGGCGTCGCTTGACACGGAGGACGCGGCGGTGAGGATGGCGATAACCACCGCCACCACCGGCCCTTAGACACAGCAGCGGCGTCAATGGTGGAGAACCACCACCGCCGCCGGTACAACCCACCATCAATCATCATCGGAAACATGAAAAAAAAAAGAAGAAGCGAGGGTTACCTACGATACGCCTAACACCACCCGATAGCCTCCGCACTCGTCACCTCCCCAACGGCCTCCTCTTTCTCTCTTCCTTTCGTTTTCGTAACCCTCACGCGATGCAAGGGAGGGGAGTGCGGCTCTAGGGTTTTTAAAACGAGGTATCGGGCTTCCCTCTCCTCTTTTACTTAACCCACAAGAAAGACTCACCATTATAACCCTAACCCTAAATAATTCTTAAAATAATAATAATAATAATAATAATAATAATAATAATAATAAAATGAAAAAGGAAACGGGATGTGACAGTTACCTTATGCATCGGTGCTCAACCTAGTAATACAGATGCAACAATGACAATTAACAGCTTTGAGAAGGGCGGTGGTGGTGGAGGGCCCTCTGAATGTGATGGACAGTACCACTCAGATGACACTCTCATTGTGGCATTGTCCACTCCATGGTATGATCACGGAAGAAGGTGCTTTAAGTATATCAATATAAATTACAATGATAAAAGTGTACAAGCTATGGTGGTTGACGAGTGTGACACAAGCCGAGGGTGTCATAATGATATTGTGGATGCATCTAAAGCTGTTTGGAAGGCCCTTGCAGTGTCGGGAAGTCAATGGGGTGAAACCAAAGTTACGTGGTCAGATGCATGATCATGTTTACAGTCAACTCACCACAAAGCCTCAATAAAGTCTTTCGTATTTCTTGGTTCAATCATAGTGAACCAAGATGAAATCATGTTCTCTAAAAGGGAATTAGATGCTACCGTTTATGTTCAACCCCTAATCTCTCAAAACTTGTAACATGCACAACATTTACAATAATATATTGTTGGAAATCAAAAGAGTAGATGTCAATAAAGGGAGTAGAAAAGAAAGTGAAATGGACTCAATTTTCTACTAGTGCATTACTCTCAAAACCAATTACAAAACTAAAATATAAATAGCTTAAAACAACTAAATGGAACGCAACTAACATCCTAAAACATGGGTAAGTAAACCATTGTTGTCCTACTTATCCGGTAAGTAAACCATTGTTGTCCTACTTATGTGATATCCACTCACATATTTATTCTCCACTAATCTCCACTAAACAAACTTGGTCAACATTGACCATGTCATAAATACTTAACCCATTAACCCATATCCAAGACCCGACTTGACCCATCAAAATTACCCAACATATATAGTATCTTTTTATTCAATTCCATTAATCTTCATTAAGGCCATCCACTATCGACCCACTGCAACCCAATGGTTTCAACTGCCACATCAGCTTTCCACAAAACAACCCAAAACTACCCAATTCATCCACTGTCGACCCACTGCAACTCACTCCATAAAAATTCATTTTAATTAATTTTAAAAAACAATTCTAATATTAAAAATTAAAATTAAAAAATTACATTTAAAAATTTTAATAAAAATAATACTAACATTAAAAATTAAAATAAAAACGTTACAATAAAATTAAAATTGCGATACTTAAAATTAAAAACTAAAAATTGCGTTAAATCTAAAAAATTAAAAACTAAAAATCAATCGAGAGGCGGCCATCCGTATTTTTGTCGTAGTTTCTCTTTCATTTCCAACGTTGTATATAACGCACCGCCCGAAAGATGCCCATGCGACGATATGTAAAACCTATAATCTCGCCGTTTCCTTTTATCCTCCGCCTCCGATTCACGAAACATCAAATCTCTTTCGCGCAAGTCCAAGTCCCTTCGTTTTTGATCGAGTAATTCTCGAGATGTCGTGTTGAGGGTGGTTAACTCGCGAAACAACCCGGAGACACTTTCACTCGAGGCGCCTCCCGTAGAACCCGATGCCGAAGCCCTCGCCGCGTTTCTTCCGATGGATCGTGGACACTCCTCTTCGTCTTCGTTTTCATCCTCGTCATCGACATTGAAAGGACCGTGTGCGTCGGAAGCGTCGGTGGTGCGTCCCAGATTCGGAAGTCTTTGATCGTTTGGGACGAACGGTGGCACCTATGAGAGGTGTGCGTATATATTTCTCGCACCCCTTGAGCACATCCCAAATATGTTCGTGATGAAAAGGCTTCTTGTGTTCTTCTTTGTAACGGAAGCGAGCCTTTGCTAACCAGTCGGAGTCACCCTCGCCGCTTTTTCGATTCGATTTTATGTTGTTGTAGATGTTGGAAAATCTTATGACAAATTTGCCCAACGATACACATTTGCTCCTTATTTGATGCACGGTGCGGTATTTTGGTGGGCTTCCCGTGCGTTGCTCGAAAGATACTCTAACCGTATCCCAAAAATCATCTACATGAAAAAAATTAAAAGTTCGTAAGTTGCGTTATATACACAAAATGACACAATCAATATATAAAGATACCTTGCGAACGATTGTTACCTACTACGGAATCCTCCGACGTCGCCACCCATGCCTTCGCCAACTCAACCTCCTCCACGGGTGTCCACGCTTTCGGCGGCGCCCGGTCGGGGAATTTTTTTTTCGTGTCTTTCGGGTCGTTGGCTTTGCCTTTGCCTTTGCTCGTACCCGATGGTGGTGGTGGGGATGGCGGTGTCGTTGGTTGCGTTTCGGGTACCTCATCAAATTCGGGCGAGCTTTCTTCCCTATCTCGGGGCTCGTTTATATTTGGCATCGTAGTCGGAGTTGATTGAGACGCCATAGGACTCGAATGAGTGAGAATTCCCGTAAACGATTGAGCCATCAACGGTAAAAGATTACCATGGCTCATTCCGTATTGCGGAACGTTGGTGTTAAAAAAATTCGGATCGTATACGGCGGCGGATGGCGGGATGACCCAATCCGTATTGCGGCTGAGATATATGGGACTCGGCATTTGTGGTATATATGAACCGGCGTAACTCAAAGTTGTGGGCGGGACTTGGGTTTGGGTTTGTCGGCTCGAACGTTTCGTTAGTTTCGGTGTCTTTTGTTTATCCATTTGGAAGAATGTGTATAAAAATATGAATGTGTAGAAAATAGGAATGTGTAGAAGAATATGAATGTGTAGAAGAATATGAGTTGTGTAGGAAATGTGTGAATATAGGATAGTATATATATTATTGAAAATTGAAAAAGAAAAAAAAAACAAAAAGAGCCGTTGGTTTACCGTTGGGGGGTGGGGGGTGGGGGGGTAACGTCTCTTTTTTCCAACGGCTTCATCAAACCGTTTTGGCTCAACCCGATCTGGCACGCGGCGGTGTGGCTTAAGGAAGCCGACGGGTTCAAATTACCCGATGACTACCCGATGGCACAAATTATAACCACAGCGGATGGCCTAAGTGAGGGAACGGGGATACAAACCGAATATCTCTGAGGCTTATCGAAAAAAAAAACATAATGTATACCATTTGACTTAAGTCATCGATGATGATTAGATCCATTGTATTCAGGGTTATACTTTCAATCCCTAGTTCTAGTTCATAGCAATATATGTATGTGGAGCTTCAAATGAAAATGAGACCATTTTAAGAGAAGGTGATAACACTTTAAACATGACAAAACCATCACATTGGATATTGTATATATACTAGGTTTTTTTGGTCCCACATTGCGGGAAGAGTGGAAATAGAACGACATAAATCAATAAAAAAAAGTTGAAATGTAACATAAATCGATAGTACAACTATGGCTCAAGTGTCGATTCATTATTAACTTAGAAAAGAAAATTTCATTAGAAAATATAAAGTTTAAATCGGGTTCATTTAGCTTTTATTGTGATCAATATCTTTGCTAACTATACCAATTAAAAATTAGGATGATTCTTTTTGAACTTCTAGAAGCCTACACCCAAAAAATCCACCTTTTCAATTACGAAACATATTTGTATTATATCATTTGACTCATTTCTTAGAGTATATAACGTAACATAAAACACTTTGCATAGTATATATGATATATAAAATCATAATTTATTCAAATATTCGATATTGGGCTCATTTCGAAGGTAACGAAAAGACGATTATAATGATGTAACTTGTTAAAATCAAATCATATTTTTTTAACATATTTTAGTCAATATACGATTATATGTGTTAATATAATAAAAATGTAAAATGAAATATAAAAAAGTAAAAGATATAAAGTAAATAACTTCATAACTCTAAGGGTGTAAAATGTAACTTATATAATAAAATATATATATATATATATATAGGTGAAAGTTCAAATACAAACCACTTTTTCATTGTGAACGTGAGGACAACCCAGAGCGTGACACGTGGCAACAAATTTTATGAGACGCGCGACTTTTCCCCTGACCTAGTGTTATTCAGTCTGAATAATAGTGTTATTCAGACTGAATAACACTAACTCGCGGGCTTTTTAGTTACAAGTCGCGCCTGTCACTCTGAATTTCGGCGACTTAGTGTTATTCATACTGAATAACGCTATATTCAGTCTGAATATAGCATTATTCAGTATGAATAACATTAAGTCGCCGAAATTCAGAGTGGCACGTGACGCGCTCTCGTTTGTCCTCACGTTCACAATGAAAAAGTGGTTTGCAATTGAACACACCCATATATATATATATTATATATATATATATAGAGGGAGGTTCATACAAGAACCAAACAAATTTGCAAGAATGGAGGAACCAAGGAAATCACATGTGATTTCCTACTAAAGCTCGCCCACTCGCACGACCCACTCGCCTTGTCGGGAGCGTGTACTACACTCGCCAAGGGGGAATCACATGTGATTTAGTACAAAATCACATGTGATTTCCTTGGTTCCTTCATTCTTGCAAATGTGTGTGTTCTTGTATGATCCTCCCTCTATATATATATATATATATAGGAGCCTTCATGTAAAAACCACTTTTTTTGTAAAAACCCGTAAAAACCGACAAAAAAATAAATTTTTTTCCGATTTTTTTCCATCAAATGTTAGAATTGATATGTTGTTTCACATATATTTTTTTTTTCATAAGATGAATATCATCCATGAATTTGTTTCATAATATGAATAAAAATGTTGTATATTTTTTATTCATAATATGAATAAATATTTTATTTTTTCATGGATGATATTCACATTATGAAAAAATATATATGTGTAACAATAGTTAATATCATAGTATTTGATAAAAAAAATCCTAAAAAAATTTATTTTTTAGTTGGTTTTTACGGGTTTTTACAAAAAAAATGGTTTTTATTTGATTATTCCTCTATATATATATATATATATATATATATGGAGTTTCAAATGTAAACCATAAAAAGCTTGTAAACTATGTGAACCCATCTTAGCCGTTCCTTATCTGATTTCATGGTCAAGATTGAAGCCGTGGCAGTTTCGTAATATTGTGAACTTTTAATGGCACGCTTGGTATAGACATATTTTAGAGGAGGGCAGTCATGGAATTTGTATTTTCGGATTTCAAAAAGGAAGGAAAGAAGGAAACAATTCTTTAGGGATTGAATATTGGTCAACTGATATCCACATGGAAAGTTCTTGTAGCAGATAATCAATTCTGCCCTTTTTCTCGATTTACAAATACAGCAGATAATCAATTCTGCCCAGATATGGATACAGATGAGCAATCTGCTTGCAAAGGTATGAAATTAATAGTTTCACATTGTATTGAACTAGTTGATAAGTCCGGGCTTTGCACCGGGTTCATGAAGAGTAGCTACCGACACTTTAACATATTTCAGTCAATATGCTATATACGACTAAAACGTAAAATGAAATATAAAAAACTAAAAGATATAACGTAAATAAATATTATAAGTTTATAGGGATGATATGTAAGTTTAAAAGTGGGTATAGGATTCGGGTCGGTTAGAGGTATATATAGTACATAATAAAATAAATACATGAAAAAAAAAATTCAATGTTAGGCTCATTTCGATCTTATCGACCATAAGATTATAATGCTTTTCGTTAACATTAAAACGTGTTTTTAACATATTTTAGATCGTATCGACGATACGATTACAATGACGTAATTTGTTAAAATTAAAACGTATTTTTTAACATGTTCCAACCAATACACAATATATGAGTAAAACATAAAATGAAATATAGAAAAGTAAGGTATAAAGTGAATAAGGATTATAAATTTAGGGTGTTAATATATAGATTTGAAAATGGGTATAGGATTCGGGTCGGTTGAAGAGTATATATAGTATATAATAAAATAACTACATCAAAAAGTATTCAATATTAGGCTCATTTCGATCGTATTGACGATACGTATCTAATGACGTAACTTGTTAAAATTAAAACGTATTTTTTTAACGTCTGTTTGTCAATACACAATATATGACTAAAACGTAAAATGAAATATTGAAAGTAAAAAGTATAAAGTGAATAAATCTTATAAGTTTTAAGTTTAGGGGCTAATATATAAACTTGAAAATTGTATAAATTTCGGATTGGTTGGAGCATATATATAGTATATAATAAAATAACTATGTCAAAAAATATTCAATATTAGGCTCATTTCGATCGCATCGACGATACGGATATAATGGTGTAATTTTTTAAAATTGAAACGTATTTTTTTTACGTATTTTAGCCGATACATGATATATGACTAAAACGTAAAATGAAATATTGAAAATAAAAGGTATAAAATGAATAAAGCTTATAGGTTTAGGGGCCAAAGATGTAAAAGTGGAGATATGTATGAAATGGGGCGCGCGGGTCTTGACCGGGTCAGCACCGGGTGTAGGCCGGGTCTGGGTCAAAAAGTGAGAGAGGGGTGTCCGGGTCGGATCGGGTTGCGGATCGGGGCGGGGCGGGTCGATGTAGTGGGGCGGGGCGCCTGCTAATTGTAATGTATATATAATGATAATATACCGAGTTTTATGAAACGGAAAACGGTGGTGTGAAACTGGTTCTGGAAAAATCATGAAACTAATAGTTTCTCCGAAGCAAGTTTCACAATTTCTGGAATAAGCCTTGACCCACGGCTAACCCGTGGGTAACCCGTCTGCGTCAGAGTGCGACTAAGTCTTATGCATACTGCATAACGCTTTATTCAGTCTGACTGATAGTGTTATGCAGTATGCATAAGCTTAGTCCGAAAAAATTTCAGAGTGCCACGTGGCGCGCTCTGGGCTGTTCTCACGTTCACAACCAAAAAGTGGTTCACATTTGAACTTTTCTCTATATATAGCTTTTATGTATACATATATGTGGGTGAATTAGTGTGAGGGGGACTTCGTCTACGACCTAGCTTGCTCCCACTATTATAATTGTCTTATTAATACTTATTAATACGTTCAAAATGATTGTAATATCGACTTTTTCTGGATTTAATCTTATATTATTAAATATCACAAATAAATATCAATAATTTTTAATTTTTACACTTTTTATCGACGAATGATAGTTTAAGAAAAAAAGTTAAGATTGGAATCACAAGAGGGGTTTTACAATTCTACATCGATGGTTGCCTCGTCAAAATCCAATTCTATATGTGTGTCTTCTTTGGTTTAGAGAAAAAAAATATCAAATTATTTATAATTACCAAAAGACCTAATATTTAAATGAAAAATCTTCATTATATATGGATCTTTGCCGTTAACATTCTTTTTATTATCTTCTAATGATACAAACAAATACTTATAGAGAAGTCTCTTTGTTAGATCCACATTGTAATTTTAACCATGAACTTACCCTAAAAAATATAAGGGTTAATGACTTATTAAGGTAATAAACTATTCATTTTGTACACGTATTATCATTGAATGTTTTTATGTACATATAATACCATTATGACCGGGTATAGCCCTTAAACCACCGTAAACCACCGGTAACCACCACCACCACCACAGCCGTCGCCGCCACAACCACCACCATCAAAACACTTGAAACACCACCACCAAAACCACCACCTTCAAACCACCACCACCATATCCAAACCACCACCACCAAAACCACCACCTTCTCTGATCACACCGCCGCCGCCTGCAACCACCACCACAAACCCCTAACCCAATCAATTAGGGTTTTTTATTCTAAGCAAAATCGAGGAACGAGAAGCAAAAACTCAAATCGATTTGGGGTTTTTTGATTTGGGGTTTTTCGATTTGAGTTTTTTAGGGTTATTGGGATTGGGGTGGAGATGGTGGTATAGTGGTGGTCATGTGGAGCTGGTGGCTGTGGTGGCATTTGCAAGTGGTGGTGGTGGGTGTGGTGTGGTTTAAAAGGGTGGTGGTTGTGGTGGTGGTGGTGGTTAGAGGTGGTGGTAGGGGTGGTGATGGTCTGAAAGTGGTGGTGACTGTGGTGGTGGTGGTGGTGGTTTAGAGGTGGTGGTGGGTGGTGATGGTTTGAAAGTGTGGTGGTGGTGGTTTAGAGGTGGTGGGGTGGTTTACGGTGGTTAGGTGGTTTACCTTCTATTCCCAGTTGCAACGGTATAATCTATACAGTAAAAAAGAGTTCAATAGTATATTGAGTACAAAAAAACATTTAATGGTAATATGTGTACAAAACGAATAGTTTATTACCCTAATAAGCCATTAACCCAAAATATAATGACCTAAAGATAACTGTAATTCTCAATGATCGATGGCCCATGAAGTTTGATAATACATGGCATCTTTTGATTCCCATTCTAACTATATTTGGTAATTTGAGTCATATTCTATGGATTCTACATTTGCATATTGTTACTTAAAGAATAATTAATCTTAAATTTTGTTTCATGCACCTTTTACTAAGATTCTAATTCTAATTAAGTACATATAATATTATACAATACAAAAGGTGTGATTTTATCATCAATCCTGAGATTGGTCCAAGCTCCTTAATATCAATTATATTTATGGGATTTGAATTACTATACAATTATTTGAGCATAATAATACGAGACAAAAACTTCTTAAATGAGTTGGATTAATTAGATATATGAATTAATTTGGTGAATTCTGAAAATGAAATTAAATATTGTTACCCTTCAATGAAATAAAAAATTTCAAACACGTAGATATCCAAGGTTGGAAAACATAAGTTATACCCATTACCCATCATATCAAGCAAATAAACAATTAAAATGGCCCGTAAACCACGTTTGGACAATAACAAGAAAAGCTATTTTTGATTGCTTTTTTTACTTTAATTATTTGGTTTATATGGTTAAAATTGAACTTCTCTAAATTAAATTTTTAATTATAACTTGGTTTGAATATCTGCTTACATATTTATATCTTTATTTATATTGACATTAGATATATCACACAACATATAAGTGTATATATGATAATTTTTATTTGAAAACTAATTTAAAAAAAAAACAAAAAATTGAGTTAACGATTGAAGACCCTACAATCATATTTGGACAAGAAACATCAATATATGATATAATGTGACAAAGATATGATTCCATTATATAGTGTATTATACATAATAACATTTGGACAACAACAAGAACAATAAGTATGAGATATGTATTGATTAATTAACATACATTTTATTCTCAATGTGAAGCTTATGTATATGTATTTTTTGTTTCATAAACATATAAAAGATATTTATATTGTTATGAATCGTGTACATGTGAAGCAAATACATTATGTAACAAATATATGTTAATTAATTCTATTCTTAGATGTAGAAAAACTATATCAAATAGCACATGATGCACTTTTTTATGCGGTGCTAACGATTTAACATGATTTCATAGGTTCTCAAAAGAAGGACTCCCTGTATATATTGGTTGCGGTGAGAAGTTGAGTTAACGTAAGAAACGTGAGAAGTAGTTATCAACCACATTAAGGATTTGATACCCTAAGGTGTAGTATTTATACCAAGGCCTATGGCATTTTCGGGTAAAATGGATGGGTTCTAAACAATGAGCCCAATCCACACAATTACAATTAAGGTATACAAGTAAAGGAAAACTACAAATTAACACAACTAACTATTTTTCTAATAGATGGGTGCAGGCGTGCAGCGGTATAATGCACCCGATCAATACCCATATCAAGCACGATTCATGAGAAGAAGAGTTAAGGTGGGAAGTGTAGGAAGGGGTCTAGATCCTTGATAACTTTTAATCTTAAACCAACCCATAAATCGCGTTTGATATGATGCATGTCGATGCATCTCATCCTAATGTGCATTCAACGGTCCAACTCCTTATGTTTCTCACCATATATAACTTCACTTCTTACTAGAACCTATAGAGATGTCCAGTTTTTATGAGATCTATGAAACCATTTTGAACCCGATGAATGAGTATTTTATCTAGTTAATCATTCATAGTAAGACACCATATCCTTGGATGGCCAAAACTTTGTATGAAAAGAAAATCATTCACATAAAAGAAGTTGGATCTTTATGGTAAAAAAAAAAAGATACGAAACGGACCTTCACATAGTGGTTTCATAAAAAGTTAAAAACTGGTTAGCCTTCTCAAATTCTAACCCTATGTAAGTGTTTGTTTTCTTTTTTAATCAAAATTTCAAAATTTTTAAATATCACCCAAAATTTATATTATAATAAAAGAATTTTTTAAGACATGGATCTTTGCCGTTAATTTTTTTTATTATCTTTCAAGAATACAAACAAACTTTTATAGACCACTCTTCGGTAGATCCACATTGTAATATTAACCCAAACTTACCTAAGAAATATAACATGCGAAGGTAAGACAAAAATCTGATCACTATATATTCAGTATCCTTGATTACAATTCTTTTTGCCAAATACCATACAACTTACACAAAGATAAAATGAAGCGAACCTCAGTTATCCTTCTCATCCTCTTTTTCTTGCTTGCTAGCCCATTCATATTGTCCATCGATGCTCTTAGCAATATGAAGGCAACTATGACGATCAACGGCTTCCAGAAGGGCGAGAGTGGTGGAGGTCCGGCTGAATGTGATGGCAAGTACCATTCAGATAAGACACTCATAGTGGCGCTGTCCAGTCAATGGTACAATCATGGAAAAAGGTGCTTTAAGTCTATCAATATACACTACAAGGATAAAAGCGTAAAGGCTACCGTGGTTGACGAGTGTGACTCAAGTCGTGGGTGTAAAAATAATATTGTGGACGCATCTGAAGCTGTTTGGAAGGCGCTTCAGGTGCCTAAAAAAGAATGGGGCTTAACTCAAGTAACTTGGTCAGATGCATGATCGTACTTGAAGTCAATTCATTCAGTAATGCACAAGCATAATGTCTTTGAAGTTTCTTACTGTAATCATAACGAATAAAGTAATCCACGACAATAAAAAGATTCCATATTACTATTACACATGAATATTTCCTTTTACCATAGGGAGCTTAAGTTCTTTATGGACTACCCATGAAGTTTGGTTCAGCCTTTTGAATTTCAGGTTTGAAAGTTGAAATAGGAACAACAAAATAATATATGGCATCTTTTGATTCTAACAAATCTTCTATGGATTCTACGTCTTTGAATATTACTTCATAAAGAATAATTAATATTCTTAAATCTTGTTTCATATATCGTTTACAAGATTCAAATTCTAAGCATATATAATTAAATCTTTGTTAGGAATATTTGTTAGTTGTGTCAATTTTGTAATTGTCTAAACTTAGTTGTCATTTATGTAATGTTCAATTAAAGGCCCAAGTGTTTAGGCCCATTTGAATTTAAAAAGCCTAGCCCATAGAGTTAGTATAAATAGGAGTAGATTACTTCATTTGTACTTTCCTTACATTTTTGCTTCTCTCACCAATCCATGAATGCAATCTATCTTGATCTTTTGTACTTAGCATATACATCATAGATAACTAGTGTTCTTGGTTGATTGATTGATTTGGCACCCACAATTGGTATCAGAGCCTGCCACTTGCTCTTGATCCGTTGTGTTCTGGTTCTGGTGAAATCGATTCTTCAGACCTCAAGCATCGGGTACCGGGTCTATTCTTCAGACTTGGATTTTTTTTGGGCGTCAAGTACTTTCTTCAGACTAGAGTTTCCAGAATTTCTCTAAGTCTTCCTTCAATACCCGACATCCAATACTCATCACTACATCCAACCTTCAGATCTGAACCTAACCTCCAGATCAGACCCCGACCTCCAGAACTGAATCATTTTCAAAATTTTCACAAGTCTTGAGACCTTTCACCAACCAATTCACCTGATCATACTAAGTGGTTTAAGATCCACAATCAATCTTTAATCATGAACACACGTGATGTATTAGCGATCGGGTCCGACACCCGTCCTCCGGTACTGTTCCGTGGAGACTTTTCGCAATGGAAGTCGCGATTCTTAGACTTCGTGGCAAAGCAACCTCTTCACAAGCAAATCATGGAGTCCCTCAGAATGGACCCGTGAAGTACTACACCGAAATTCCAGCAGTCCCTGATGGTAATCCACCTATTGTAGGAGGTATAGTGGAAAAGGATGAAACAAACTTCACCCCTGAAGAAGCCAACCAAGTCAGAGGTGACATTCTTGCCAAGTCTTATCTCATTCAGAGCCTGCCCAATGAGATATATGCTAACATTGACTGCAATGACACCGGAAAGGCTATGTGGGATGAGATCACTAGCCTAATGCATGGGACTGAGAAAGGCATACAGATGAAAAGAACTAATCTTCTGACTAAGTTTGCTACCTTCAAAGGTCGAGAGGGAGAATTGCTAGAAGATACCTATCACAGGTTCTGTACCATGATCAATGAGCTCCGGAAGAACAACCTCAAGAAGTCTCAGTTGGATATCAATATCCAGTTCATCAACTCACTCAGGTCTGAATGGAGGAGATTTGCTTTCAATCTTCAACAGAATCGCAACTTGGAAGATCTTGATATTCATGAGTTGTTTGAATTGTTGAATCATAACCTAGATGAGGTACTTGAAATACTTGGTACCGAGAAGAAACCAGAAAAGTATACCGATCCACTTGCCTTAGTTGTTGACAGAAGACAATACTCATCTGGGAGATCATCAAGATATGAAGAAGACTATGACATTCCTTCCGACATTGGTGAAAGAGGAAGTGAATCTGATGAAGAGATGAGTGATATGAAGAAAGCATTGGCATTGATCACCAGAACAATGGCCAAAAGAACTTCAAGGAAACCTTTGTCTTCCAACAATCATAGGTATTCAAGTGGCAGAAGGTATGAAGCTTGGGACAGGTATGAACCAAAGAATGATGCTCGAAGGTATGAGAGGGCAACTGAGACAGATAACAGGAGGTATGAAGATTCTAGAGAGCGGAGGTATGAAGAGCCAAGGGAGAGAAGATATGAAGAAAGGAGGTATGAGGATCCCAGAGATAGAAGATTTGATGAACCAAAGAGGTATGAAAGAAAACCTGAGCCAAGAAGGTATGAACAAGGTGGTAGAACTGACTACCAGAAGCCTGAGGAAGCTGCTAAACCAGAAGACAAGGGCAAAGAGGTGAAGAAAGCTGATGGAGGACCAACCTGCTTCAAGTGTGGAAAGCCTGGTCATTTTGCTAAGAATTGTACCAATCATGTCTCAAAGTATGACTACTACAAAAACAAGATGAACCTGGCCAAAAGACAAGACGAGGGACATGCCTTGTTAGCTGAAGATGAAGCCTGGTTGCAGATGTCCAGTGATGATGAGGAAAGAGGACTTGTCTGCATGCTTGCTCAAGATGACGCATGGAATGTGGATAGTGATGAAGGAAAGGAAGATCAACTGTGCTTGATGGTTGATGTAGAGGAACAGTATTCAGAAGACAGTGATAGGGATTACAATGATGTTGACTCAGATCATTCCGATTCATCTTCTGAGGTACTTCCTGACCCATACATTGAACTTGAAAATCAAGTAAAAAGTCTCGCACAAAAGGTATCTGAGTACGAAAATAAGATCAAACAAGCTAACAAACGAACCACAATTGTTGAATCCAAACTAGCTAGTGAGCATGCCTTAGTTGTAAAATTCTCTACTGAACTAGCTCATTCCAAAGAAAAGGTAACCACTCTTACTCTTGCAAACAAAACCTTAGAAGATAAAGTTGCCAGTCTGAATGATAACATCTCAGACTTGCAAAAGAAGCTTCATGAGGCTGAAGTTTTGAGTAGAGAAAGTTTACAAAAATATGAAGTGATTTTTGCTCAAAGAACAAACCTTTTTGCTAAAATAATAGACATGGAGGACAAATTTTTAAAGAGAGGCCAGACTGATCAAACCATTCACATGAATCAACCCAAAGATTTCAATTATTACAATCCAAAGGAAGGCATTGGATATAAAAGTCCATGCTACCTGAAGCGTGCCATATCCAAGACTCCTACCTTGTATGATCTGAGGTACATGAGTCTTGGATACAAAATTATTTTCATGAAAGAGTCTGATGACCCTGAACAGTTGAAGGAAATTGAGAAGAAAGAAAAAGCTAGAAAAACCAAACAATCATTTCCCTTCAACTATTCATCTCTAAATGCCAGTTATGCAACGCGTGAGATTTCTTTGTCTAAGGACTACACGCCTAGCTATACTGAGGATGAGATGAATCAGGAAGTTTCAATCCTTGAAAAAGTTTACAAAGATAACCAAACCTTTTATGAAAAAAAGATTGCTAAACTGGAGGCTGAGCTAGAGGATGAGAGGCGCATGAGCCTTAGGGAAAAGGACCTATTCTTGAGTAAAATCAATGAATTGGAGAAAGCCCTCAAATCCAAAAGCACACCAACAGCAAGTCAATCCACCTTTGGAACTTGTGATAACTCACGTCATCATCACCATAGATGGAATGTGAATGCATTAGATTTTAGACCTTCAAGTACCTCTTCTACAAACTCTAAATCCATGGTACTAAGGTCTCCAATCTGCACCACCATTTCATACATGGAAGACTTAGCGTATATGGCACCTAAATCAACGGTACAAATTTCTGAAATTGTATCAGATGATAGTACCAATAGGGTTGGTGAGAATGGTAGATCATCAGGCCAATCTAAACCAGGAAACAAGGCTCCTCCTAAACTATCCCGGAAAGACAAAGGGAAGGACAAATTGGTCACCCCTGAGTCTGAAGTTGCGAGTTCATCTCGTACCAATGTGAATGTTCCTAAGAAAAACAGACGTTTTCGAAAACGAAAGAATGCTACCAAACCAAAGGAACACTCACACAACTTCACTCCGAAGAAAAACCCCTCACATACTCATTCTCCAAATGTCAAAGGTACTAACCGTGGTTCTCAAAATGTGACAGATCAAAATATGAGAAATGGTAGGCGTAAGAACAAGGAGAGTGGATCAAAAGAAGGCAGTCGTCCGAAGCCATTTGCACATAAGCCTAGTTTTATGCAAAACAATTTTTCCAATTTTGTATATCATAGAACTAATAGGCATGTACCACGAACTCCATTTCAATGTTATGAATGTGAACATATAGTTTATGGATGTCATAGCAATTTTCGTTGTCAAAATCAATTTAGATTTGGGTACTGTGCAAATGCTTTCGTGAATGATTACTTTGTTCCTAACTATCATGGATTCTACAATCGTGGGTATCATCATACTCATAACAAGAAACCTAATCCAAAACCCAAACAAAAATCTCCACCTAAGGGCAAATAGGAACATGTATCCAAACCTGCTAATCCTAATCAGAAAGGACCCATTCCCAAATGGGTACCTAAAAATGTTTCTCTGTGATTTTGCAGGATGGTCATGTGTGGTACATGGACTCAGGGTGTTCCAATCACATGACCGGAAGGAAGGAACTTCTCGCTAACTTCAAACAAAAATATGGCGGGAACGTTCGGTTTGGGAATAAGCTTTCAGCACCAATAATGGGATATGGTGATATCCCTCATCATAAAATCACCATCAATAAAGTAGCCTATGTGGAAGGCCTGAGTCACAACCTGCTCAGCATTGGAAAGTTCTGTGACAAGAAACTTGAGGTTAACTTTCGGAAAACAAGATGCTGTGTCAGGACATATGATGGACAGGAACTCATTGAGGGTACTCGCAGGTCGAATCTCTACACCGTCAATTTCCGGAAACAACGACCATTCACAGAAGTATGTCTTCTCTCAAAAGCAACTTTTAATCAGAACGTGTTGTGGCACCGGAGACTATCCCACCTGAATTATGCTACAATTAATCAACTAGCTAAGACAGGATTGGTGACTGGTCTCCCCTCCTGTGGGGAAGATCAAGAAATCTTCGCACAAGCTGAAAGTGGAACACAACACCTCCAAACCACTTCAGCTCCTCCATATGGACTTGTGCGGACCAATGCGTGTACAAAGCATCAACGGGAGGAAGTATGTACTGGTAATTGTGGATGACTTCTCAAGGTATACATGGGTGAACTTTCTCAGAAGTAAGGATGGTGCTTCAGACATCATCATTTCTTTCATCAGAAATGTGCAGGTCAGACTACAACTTCCTGTTCAAGTGATTCGTACCGACAACGGCACTGAATTCAAGAATCGCAAGCTTGACTCTTTTCTTGATTCTGTCGGCATCACTCACACCTTTTCGGCTGCCATAACACCTCAACAAAATGGTGTTGTTGAGAGAAAGAACCGTACCCTAGTGGAAGCTACCCGCACCATGTTGACATTCTCCAAGCTTCCGCTACACTTCTGGGCTGAAGCCGTTGCGTCTGCCTGCTTCACCCAAAACCGGTCCCTTATTACCAAAAGATTCATGAAGACTCCGTATGAGTTGGTATACAATCGACCTCCCAGCATCAAATTCTTCAGAGTGTTTGGTTGTGAATGCTACGTGAAGAATGATAAAGACAATCTTGACAAGTTCAGTCCAAAGGGTGATGAAGGTGTTTTCATTGGATATGCCAAGGACTCTCCGTCCTACCGTGTGTACAACAAGAAAACAAGATGTGTGGTTGAGAGCACAAATGTGGATTTTGAAGAAGGCATTGAAGAAGACTCTACACCAGCTCTAGTTGCACCAGGAATCTCTGGTGTTCTGGCGTCTGATCAACTTCATGGCAATCCCATGACTTCTTCTTCTTCGGCGAACAAACCATCTTCTTCTAACTCTAATACTTGTGATTTGGATGAATTATTTGAATTCTTTTATAAAGAATTGCCTGCACCTGCTAATATCGCTCTTCCTGTTCCAGCAGTTGTACAACCAGCACCTCATGTCATGGTCTCTACCACTGACATCTCATCTTCCAACCTCCAAGGCACTTCATCATCATCATCTGCAACAACATCACCAAGTTCCAGAGTATCTCCTGCACCTGCTGAGGGGGAACCTTCTCACACCCTCCAGCAGGCCCCGGTGGTGAATGTTCCAAGTCCTCAGAGTGGTGCTTCCTCCACAATGCCTACTACAAGTCAACATCAAGGCATTCCTTCACCTGCTCCACAAGTGGCAGGTCCCAGTACAAGCACCACTCCACCTGCTCCACAAGTGGCAGGTCCCAGTACCACTACTTCACCTGCTCCACAAGTGGCAGGTCCCAGTACCACTACTTTACCTGCTCCACAAGTGGCAGGTCCCAGTACAACTACTCAACCTGCTCCACAAGCTGCTGGCCCTTCACTTGTCTCTTCAGACACACCAGCAGCTCCTGGTCCCAGTGTGGTACAATCTCAAGTGCCACCTACTGTTACCACTCTAGCAACGACCAGACGTGAACCTGAGTTCTATATCGATCTGAGGATAGAACCTTTACCCCCTCCAACCTTACCCCATACAACCAAGTGGACCCGAGCTCATCCACTCCAACAAGTGATTGGCAGCAAGTCTGCACCAGTCAAGACAAGGTCTGCAACTCAAAATGAGTGCCTATTTGCAGCTTTCTTATCAAGACACGAACCCTCGAACGTGACGGAAACCCTTGATATCTCTGACTGGGTGACCGCCATGCAAGAGGAGCTGAACCAGTTTGAACGCCTGGGTGTCTGGAGACTTGTACCTAGACCAAAGAACAAGACAATCATTGATCTGAAATGGATCTTCAAGAACAAGAAGGATGAAGATGGGATTGTAACCAGAAACAAAGCTCGTCTTGTAGCCAAGGGATTCAAGCAACAAGCGGGAATTGATTATGATGAGACATTCGCACCAGTGGCCAGAATTGAAGCCATTCGGATCTTCTTAGCCTATGCCGCTCACAAGAACTTCACTATCTAACATATGGACGTGAAAACTGCCTTTCTCAACGGCGAACTGAAAGAAGAAGTTTATATCTCTCAACCTGAAGGCTTTGTTGATCGTACCAAACCCAATCACGTCTACATCCTAGACAAGGCTCTCTACGGGTTGAAGCAGGCTCCCCGTGCCTGGTATGATCATCTCTCCAATGCGCTACTAGATAATGATTTCTACAAAGGTAAAATCGATCCTACTCTTTTCATCAAGACCGAAAGTGATGATATCTTGTTAGTTCAAATTTATGTCGATGATATCATATTTGGTTCTACTAACTCAGATATGTGCACTTGGTTCAGTGATCTCATGACCACCAGGTTTGAGATGAGTATGCTCCGGGAGTTGTCATTCTTTTTGGGACTTCAAGTCCTACAAAAACCTGATGGCATTTTGATTAATCAATCGAAATACATCGGTGATCTCTTAAAACGTTTTCACATGGACACTTCTTCGGTTGCTAAAACTCCCATGGCCTCGGGCACTTTGATCGGGGCTGACCCAAAAGGGAAGCCTGTTGATCAAAAGACTTATAGAGCCATCATTGGTTCTTTGTTATATCTGAGTGCTAGTAGACCGGATATTATGTTCGCTACTTGTTTTTGTGCTCGTTTTCAGGCAAACCCAAAGGAATCACACATGATGGTAGTCAAACGCATCCTCCGGTACCTGAAAGGCACACCTAACCGTGGGTTGTGGTACCCAAAGGAGTCCGGATTTGAGCTCGTCGCGTTTTCGATGCAGACCATGGAGGTTGTCAACTGGACCGGAAAAGTACTTCAGGCCATGTCCAGTTCCTGGGTGATAAGCTAGTAAGCTGGGGTTCAAAGAAACAACATTGTGTTTCTACATCTACGGCTGAGGCGGAGTATGTCGCTGCTGCCAGCTGCTGCTCCCAAGTGTTGTGGATGCGGACCCAGCTCCGAGATTATGGCTACAATTTCAATCACATACCTATCTACTGACGACTCCAAAAGCGCCATAGCCATCACATGCAATCCAGTCCAACACACTCGCACTAAGCATATCGACATCAGGTATCACTTCATCAAGGACCATGTGGAGAGAAGTACGATTGAACTTTATTTTGTTAACACCGAGTATCAACTTGCGGATCTTTTCACCAAGCCTTTGGATGAGAAACGGTTTAATTTCCTAATCTCCAAGCTTGGCATGTTTGATCCTCAAGAGTGATCATCTATCAAATACTTAGTCCTTCAGAACCATGACCCAGTGTTCAGACCAATGGTTGACCACTGTGCCATCGTTGTCTTGGACTAAGCTCTTGATAGATTAGGTGTTGTTTAGTTTAATTTCTTCTGTATTTGCTTTTCATGGTCTTGTGAGTTTTTACTATTTTTTCCTTAAGTGTGCATCAGTCAAGGGGGAACGTTCCCTCCCCATGCCTGTTCCGAGGGGGAACGTTGTCTGCCTCCGCCTGATCAGAAGGGGAACAGGTAAGCACCCCAGGTAAGTTTTCTTTTCTCTATATATAACTATAATAGCAATTTTTTTTCTTCATAGGTTTAATTCTTACTTAAAAAAAATCAGATTTCTTTTATACAAGTTTTTTTTTGTCTTTTTCTCTCATTCATCTTCTCCCAACCTCATCTTCTCCATAACAAAGTTTTCCCCAAATTTTTTCCCATTTCTTTACCTTCAAATCTTCCAAAACACAAAAGATCTATCTCTCATTGATTTTCAGGGTAAGATTCATTTTTCTCCATCTAGTTAATCATCTTATTAGATCTTTCATTCTCAACTAGATTAGATTTTGAAACCCTTTTCTTTGAAATTTTTTTCAAGGGTTTATCAAAAACCCCAACCTCAAAATTCTTGGATTTTGAGTGATTTGGGTTGATTTTTGTGCTAAATGTGTTTATTAAAGTTGTAAATCGCATCATGAGCTTTCTTTTCATATACATATTGTGTGATTTACTGATTTTTTTGTGACTATGTGGTTGAACACCATTGTTGGTGTTCTTGAAGGAATCATAAGCTTTTTGTTAAAAAACCAAGAAAAATGCACTTTTTGATCTTTAAAATACTTTTTGTGTGAGGTATGGTGTTTGTGAGATCAGTTTTTGGAAGGTGGTAACTCCACTTATTTTTTTACTTTTACCCTTTAATTTTTACCTTTTATCTGATTTTATTTTATTTTATTTTTCTTTTATTTTCTTTGTTTTGCTTTTTCTTTTGTCCACAAGAACACAAGTCCTGACCAGAGAAAACTCCGGCGACCGGATCTCGCCGGAACCGGACCGGAGAAGTCGCCGGAACCGGATCTTTCAAAGAGTTCACCCAAAGTCCCTTGATAAATTCCAAAATCCTTCTTCCCGGGACCGGACCGGAGACCTCGCCGGAACCGGATGTCGCCGGAACCGGACCGGAAATTGCCTTGTTTGAATCTTAGAAAGAAAGTGAGATGAAGAGTGCAACCGGACCGGATGTCGCCGGAACCGGAAGTCGCCGGAACCGGATGTGAAGTCAAGATTATGAGTGTGTGTTTTTTCGAGAAACCTTGTCAACCAAACCACCTCGTCGGAACCGGACCTCGCCGGAACCGGACGTCACCGGAACCGGACGTCACCGGAACCGGACGTCACCGGAACCGGACGTCACCGGAACCGGACGTCACCGGAACCGGACGTCACCGGACTCGAAACCACTCCTTGTCCGAATCTTAAAATAAAAAGGGGAGATGAAGTGTTGTGACCGGAACAGGACTGGAAGGTGGCCGGAACCGGACCGGACGGTGGCCGGACCCCGGACCGGACGTCGCCGGAACCGGATGTTTTTTCCGGCGACCGAAGCATCTCCTTCTTTGTGCTTCATCCTTAACCGGAACCGGAGGTCATGGTTGTGTGTACGCCTGATTTTCGTCGACCGGAACCGGAGTTGTGTAGAACGAACCTCTTGTGACCGGAGAACCTCTTGTGCCCAGATCTGGACCGGATGTGTGCGACCGGAAGTTCTTTTTTCTCCATGCTTGCGTTTTTTTAAAGTTGTGTGTGTGTTTGTGTGAGTTCTTTTTATCAGATTTGAAGTTAAATCAAAAGGGAGAAGAAAACGTGTTTTTCTATGCTTACACGGTACTCCCAAACGCGTTCTCCAGCTGTCCTCGAAGCACACGACTTTCACGCGCCATCTGACACGCTTTTCAGAGTCTCACGCGCTCGCGTTTTACATGAGTCCCACGCGCTCCACGCGCCGCATGCTGCCTTCACGAACCCTGACGCGCTGGCCACGAGCCTGACGCGGTTCCCCACGCGCCAGAAACGCGCCCCCATGCGCCTGACGCTTCTTCTTTTGTCCTTTGCGCCAGCCTTTTGTCCTCGTCACGCGTGCCCCCCTTTGACTTTACACCAGCTGTCTCTCTTTCTCACCACAAGACACACACAAGCACACCACACAAACACACACACACGGTCAACACTCTCCACACTCACACACACGCAACACACACGTTCTACACACGCATGACACACGTTTTTGGCCCATGTGGATGCCACGTCCACTCCCACGTCAGCTGTCATCGCCACGTCAGCCCCCCCCCCCCCCCTTTATCAAGATTTTTTACCCGTTTTTTTTGCTTGTTTTTATTTTATCTTTATTTTTTTTCTTTTCTTTCTTTCACATTTATTTTCTTTCACCAATTTTTTTCCTCTTAATTTTCTTTTATTGTTTTCTCTTAGTTATTTTTTTTACTCTTGTATTTTTTTTAGGCTAATTTTTTTTTGGTTCTCATTTGTGAGCTTAGTGGAATGATTTCGAATTGCTACTTGTGCACATCTAGTTGGTAACCAATTCACTTTTCGAATCTTGAGCATGTATACACCTTATGACTTGTTTCTATTAACGAATATTTTTCTGTATGCACCACTGCTCTCAAGGATGTTTGTGAGACTCAGGTTTACTTGCCTACATGATTACTTGCATATGTGTGTTAATTTTGCTTAAATGAATACATGTCATGTACTTGTCTCACCTTGCCTTGATACCACCTCATTCCGAATTATCCTAAGTGTTCAACACCATGTCTCGGGTTGGTAAGATCTTTTGAATTGTGCATCCTCCAGACTTGAGAAAAATTCACACTCAATGTGTTGTGTTATTCTGTACCAAATCTTTTGTTTTAGTACACAATAACACATCTCAATGATGTGTGCCCTATATCTCAAACCTTGCCTTTACCTCATTACTAACCTCTTCGTTTTCAGGTACAATGGTGAATCCGAGCTCTTCAGCTCACCGACAGTCTCGTGTCTCTCAACCCCAACCCATTACCTACGATACCCTTTCACCTCAACTTCAGAAAATCTCTGATAGCCTCTTTCCTTATGCCAAATTTCTTCCTATCGCCCAAAACAACCACTACCTTGACCTTGATCACTTTCAAACCTCACACCCAATCATCATAGAAATCCTTCGACACCACCCTCTTACCCCACTTCTTACCCGTCGTGTTGAGATCCCGGAAGTCTACATACAACAATTTTATGACTCTATGCAATTTATTCCGCGTACCTCTTCTCAACCTGAACACTTCAGATGCAAGGTTGACGGCCTTAAGTACAAACTCACTCGAGACCGATTATGTCGCATCCTCCAAGTACCTGTTAAAACCCCTGAGGCAGCACACTTTTCTGACGATGAAATGTTCCAGACCATCTATGCTCTCGGATATAAGGAAGACCTTCCTACTCTTGGAGCATTCAAACGCAAACATATCGCCGGTGCCTGGTCCACCCTCTTTGCCATCCTCAACAAGTGTCTTTCCTCTCGCACCAGAGGAAGAAGATCAATGCGGCAAAGAGTTAAAGCAAGTCTTTCTTGGTTGTGCCACCAACAACCCCGACACCGACTATCAGTATTTTCTTTGGGAGGAGTTTTCATCCGTGATCAAAGACAAGACAGGAACCAAGGCCAGAAATTTCGTTCCGTATCCCCGGTTCTTGGCACTTATCATCTTTCACATCATCGACAAGAACTTTAGTATTCCACGGAAGGGGCTTCCATTATTTCCTACATGGCCTATGTCGAAATTAGTTGATAACACTGATCATCAACAGATTGTTCCGATGAAGATTCCCCAAGAATTACTTGATGCACTTGATCATCGTTCACCGATTCTGAGAGCATACTTAGACTCACTTCCTCTACCAGAACCTTCAGAGCCGGAGGCTGGCACCCCGGAGGAATCCCCTAGTCAAGAGAGTGAGGGTTATGAGAGTGGTCATTCATATGGGGGTGATGACCAAGGGAGTGAGGATGAGGAGTCGGGGGGAGATGACGGGGGTAACTTAGGCGGTGACGATGATCAGACCGGAGCAGGCTCTTCTCGCTTTTCTGTACCTGTACTGGCCAACAGAACACCTTTCTCTTTGGTGGAATATTATTCTGAGTCTGAATACTCCGGTGAGGTTGAAATAAGGTTTGAGGGAGACAAAACAGTCGAAGATAGCTATGATAGTGAGTTGAGAGAGGGAAGTGAAAGAAATGATGAGTGGGAGTCTGGACCAAAGGTTTTAACCGGTCCTCGCCTATCCTTAGGTAGACGCTGGGCAGCCACATCTGCTACCCGTACACATGTGTTGAGTACGGGTATTGAAGAAGACACCTCCCACCCAGAGGTGCAATTGCACGCCCCACCTTGCTACTCATCCATCTCTCAAAAAGTGGGTGTTTCATTCCACGGGGACAAAGCACAACGGCTATCAAGCCCTCACTTGGAGGGTAATGATATTGAAACAGGAGGATCCCTGCCCCGATCCCCACCTTCACTTCATGTGCACCAGAGTCTAGTGCCCGATACACATTTAGGTACACATACTGCCAGTCTGTGTGACGCAGTCTCAGCTCCACCTGTCGCGATTCTTAGTGACGTGACCGGAACCCCGAGAGTGGTGTCCACGAAGGGCATTTCACGAGGACCGGAGGGAAGACCTACCACGGCTATCATCACACCAACTGTGAAAGTAGGCCACACCGTTGATTCAGCGGTTGTGCAAACGGGTACTCTATGTGAGCCCGGTGTTACTTACCCGGCATTTGTTGTCAGGGACATGATGGACAACGCCCTAAAGGCTGTCCGTGAGGAGTTTGATGCGAAATTTGCGGCACTTGAAGCCCGGTTAAAGGGCAAAGGGAAGGTGACTGAGCCTGTACGCGATCCAACACCACCTCTCCGATCACCATCCCCACCTCCGAGATACACCGCTCCCGTTTCCTCTTCTGATGAGCTACGGGACCTTCTTATGGCATCGTTATTATCCAGAAGTGATCTTTCTGACCATGAGGTCAATCTTCTGGGATACTTGAAGCGGTTCTCTGATCCATCACTTCCCGCGAGCCGTCCCGAGCCGGCTACCTCTTCTTCTCAAGAGGTAGTCTTATCTATCCAGAGGCTCGAAGGGAAGCTTGATGCCCTGAAGACGGAGGAATTAGCTGAGATCAAGGGCTCCATTTCGGACATGCAGACTTAGATCCGAGCCCTTGAGACTTCTTGCCGTGCATCAGCCGAGCCACCTAAGCGCAGACACGACGACCGAGATGACCCCGATCGCCGTGAGGGGGAAATCCATAAGAAGGCTCGGCTTGGCTCTTCAGTTCTGACAGGCACATCTTCCGGCGATCAGAACCCGACGGCGATTCAGCGGAGGGTCGAGAGATTGTTTTTTGTGTCAACCCGGAAATCTCTCACCCTGTCCGCGTACCCGCTTCAGATGATGTTCCTTCTGATGATTATGAGTCATGCATGGAGAGCTACAGTTCTGACTCTCCTCTTCTGGTACCATGTCAGTCGCCTCCACATCAGTCTCTTCCTGGCATGGAGATGTATAGTTCTGACTCTTCTTCACCACCTATGCCTCCACATCATTCGCCTTCATATGATACGCCTTCACCACGTCGGTCTCCTCTTCCTCTGACGCCGTCTCCGACATACAGAGGTCCTCAACTAAGGGTACTGCCTCACCCTCCATCTCCAGCTCAGGATGATTCACCTTCTCGCACTCCATCTCCACCAGTCAAAGCTTCTCGTCGTGGTCCGAACAACCCCGTGACACATCGCCCTCAGCGACCGATTCATGGTCAATGGAGGCAGCCTTCAGTATCACCTCCCAAAGTGATCTATACCAGGGAGAAGGGTGCACTCTCAAATCGCAGAAAGTACATGGAGCCGCTCAAATCAGTCAAGTGGGATAGAGAAAGAAGGCGTGGCAGTTATCTTGAGGATACTCACAGATCCATCTTCACTGACAAGGTGGAGAACGTGCCTCTGGAGAAGTACTACAACATCACCGATCTGCCACCGCAAAAGCAGACCAAGTACCTCTACTGGATGGATACTCAAGCCAAACCCAAAGCAAACGTGTTCTTCTATGACAACCCGATCATCCAAGTCAGTGATGTTTCATCCGTATGCTTCCAGAGCTTATGGTTCTCAGTCTTCTCTGTCATCCGAAAGAGAAACGGGGAGTTCACGTTCTCCGAAGTTGATTTCGACAATGTGCATCTTGATGACATTGACACATTGTACAATGACTTGAAGACGCTTACAACCCGACCTAAGGAGACATTCAAGGGACTGGAAGCTGTTAAGCATTTTATCAAGAGGAACCGGAAGAACTCAGAGACTCATGACTTCCAGATCGGGTTAGAGAGTCATCAGAGCACGATCAACCTCTCCCCGCCAAACCAAGACCTCCCGAACATCGATCGCTATTCTCTGTACCAAGTCCTCGAGAAACCAACTCTTGGGGTAATGTACCAGAACCAGAAGGAAGAGAAGAAGTTCATGCGATGCGATGAGGTTCACAAGTACAGTGACGGGACGCTCCACATCATCAACAAGGGGTTGGCCACTGAGAAGAAGAGGCTTGAGCTTGAGGTGTTGAAGACCAAGCACTGGATAAATCCCTTTATTCTGATCGACGAGGTTTTTCAGATCATCGAGCATTGGCTAGAACATCGCATCATTCTACGACGCTTCGAATCGTATTGTGGTCATCGGAAGATAGAGGGACCAGTCAAAAGAGTTGAGGAGAGACCGCCGCCACCATCATCACGAAGAAGAGACGGATCATCAAAGAACCCCAAGGAGACTGAAGGATCAAAGAGGAAATCATCAAGTCATCAGAAGCAATGAAATTGACACAAAGGGGGAAATTGTTAGGAGTATTTGTTAGTTGTGTCAATTTTGTAATTGTCTAAACTTAGTTGTCATTTATGTAATGTTCAATTAAAGGCCCAAGTGTTTAGGCCCATTTGAATTTAAAAAGCCTAGCCCATAGAGTTAGTATAAATAGGAGTAGATTACTTCATTTGTACTTTCCTTACATTTTTGCTTCTCTCACCAATCCATGAATGCAATCTATCTTGATCTTTTGTACTTAGCATATACATCATAGATAACTAGTGTTCTTGGTTGATTGATTGATTTGGCACCCACAATCTTGTTTCATAAATCGTTTACAAGATTCAAATTCTAAGCATATATAATTAAATATGTCAAGAAGTATATATTTTTTTATTAATCTTAAACTCGGTCAATTAAATCCATAAAAACTAATTGACTGGGATTTAAGTTACAATTTCATGACCTATAAAAAGACTAGACAAGCTCGTTTTAGATGAGTTGGATTAATAAGATGTATCAACCAACTTGTAAGCAAGTTACGTGGTACCGATTGAAAAATGAAATATGAAATTATAAATGTTAGAGTCTTACATTGGCTAGGCATGGGTCAAATCTTCACCATATATGTTGGAACCCTCATTTTTTTTGGAGATTACATACGGGGTTCCACATATTCTCACATGGTATCCGAGCCAAGGTCGAGTCCCACATCGGTTAGACTTGGACCAAATCTTCACTATATAGGTTAGAACCCCCTTCTCTCCTCAAGGGCTCTTTTGGAGATTACATACGGGGGTTCCACATATTCTCACAATAAAGACGTAGAAATTTGGGGTTTAAAAACATGGCCTGTATGCAACACGTAAAATTAATTCTAGTACAAATTCGATCAAGCACTAATTAAACGAAACATAAAAAAACACATCCAAAACCGGTAATATGAATAATCATCTATATTATGTAGCGTGGTTCAACAATTAATCACCATAAAACATAATAATCATATACAAATTTCATTTAATAACCCTTGTTTTTCTAAATCGTTTAATTGCTTTGTTATTTAAATCATCATGGATGTTATTAATGACTCATAATTTAAAACTTATAAGGCTATGCGTACCCGAACCTTTCCAACCCCACTGCCACATCAGAGCGCCACATCAGTCTTTTCCCAACGTCATAATAAGTCTTCTGAAACCCTCTCTATTTAGTACCCGAACTCTCCCAAACCAAATACCCAATACAATAAGAAAAGACAAAAAAAAAAGTGTGAGAAAGGGAGAGAGCGACTTCGCGATGTGGCCACACCATTGCAGCCCCATGCTGCCGTGCCCGCTGACCCGGCCAAGCTGCCCAGCCCGCCGGCCTTGATCCGCTGAGCCTCGGGCATGGGTACACTTGGCCTAAGTAGATCATAAACTTTACTATTTATTTATTGAGATAAGCTCTCATAAAAATTAACTAAAAGCATTTTTTTTTAACTAAAATAGTCATCAATTATGTCTCCAAATCAAATGATGTTTAGATTCAAAGGAAAATGACCCATAAAAAACAAGAACAAAAGAAACAATAACAAGAATCCGTAGTTAAAGATTCATGCCCATATACTATATATATATATATATTTGGACAATAACAAGAACAACATGTCACAAAGCTCTTGGTTTTATAGTATCTCAAATACATAGTCAATTTGTATATAATTTTCATTTTAAATAAATTGAAACCACCTAGTCTCATTTTTATATAATAATTGTGCATTTCCAAGTTAGATTACACACTATTAATCTCATACAACTTTGACATGAACAAGCGGATTCTGTAGCCACGAAAGACTCAAATCAACGATCAATGAAGATCAAGAAGAGATCCAATACTTATATAATGTAGCTACCTCCATATGTTGAGTCAGACATGTGTATACTTATAAGTAGGGTCAAGTTCATGGAAAACCAGAAAAAAAAAGTGTTTTGGAGGAACTCTTTAGTAGCTATTCATTTGTATGGTACACACATATGTATATGGTATACACATACACATACACATACACATACACATACACATACACATACACATACACATACACATACACATACACATACACATACACATACACATACAAATAATTTTTAAATAATTTACTTAGTATGCATATATTCATAATGTGTACACATACATAGAAAACATGAAACATTTTTAGTTATTTACTGCACTACATGTGCATATATTGTATATGATTAGATTTTAACTTCTCTGAATTTTATTTTGTATACATATATGACATCCTGTAACTTGTATAAATGATAAATATTAATTGAAAAATACTGAAAAAGTATTTCTTTTTTCAAACAATTGCAAATCTTATATATGTTTTCAAATAACAACAAAAAGTTAAAATAAAACATCATACGAAAATTAAGTTAAAGATTGATTGTAGGTTCCAAATCAACACACACAAGGATTGAACACACAATGTAATTCTCTCAAAAGTTGATTAAGGAAGTGGAAGATCAATCAATCAATCAACTACAAATGAAGTCAAGACAACTATTTATACTATTCGTAAAAGGCCTAAAAGGCTTTAAATGAATGGGCCCTAAACAATGGGCTTCATCCACAATTTACATAAATGGAAAGATACTTTAAGGAAATTACAAATTGACACAACTAACAAATATTTCTAACATTGATGACCCTAAATCATGCATATTTGGACAAGAAGAAGAACACAAATATATAGTACTTTGTGACAAAGATTTGATTCCATATATATATTCTAAAATCACATTTGGCCAATAACAAGGACAATGTGTTTGAAAAGAAAAATACTTGGTCTAATATATGGCCAAAAAGCCAAAAAGCCAAAATAAATCAAAATATATATTTTTATTAGTTTATTTAGTTATTCTCTACTAAGCTTATATGGACTCCATTTGTATTAAAAATACTTTTTTTCTTGCTAACGTGCTTATAAATTTGGTGGTTTTTTTTCGAAGGTGATGGCTACGTAAAAGCTTTTTGTCTGGATTCCTTTCTTTGCTTAATTTAAAAAACTTTTTTTTCTTCGAATTTTAATTAATTTATTTATTATACAAATTATAGTTAAAATATAAATACACACAAATACACAAATGAATCCTTTCTTTATGATTTTATAATTCGTAAAAATTACAAGGTTTGTTTTAATACTTCTTTTTTCTCATACTTATAGGCGTGCAAACCAGATTTATAATTACAAATGCGGAAATATTAAAATAGTAAAATTGCAACTAGATTTAATAAAATTCTTTATGCCTACAAGCATTAACAATGTAATTTCAACCTAAATAACATCCAAGAATTTAACCACTTAAGTACAAGAAAAAAACCCGATTGCTATATATTTAGTGTTTCCAATTTAGTTTCCTCACACCATAAACGTACAAAAGAGGTAGAGAAAAATGAAGCAATCCACAATCATCTTTCTCGTCCTCTTCTCAATGTATGTTACCTTATGCATCGGTGCTCAACCTAGTAATACAGATGCAACAATGACAATTAACAGCTTTGAGAAGGGCGGTGGTGGTGGAGGGCCCTCTGAATGTGATGGACAGTACCACTCAGATGACACGCTCATTGTGGCATTGTCCACTCCATGGTATGATCACGGAAGAAGGTGCTTTAAGTATATCAATATAAATTACAATGATAAAAGTGTACAAGCTATGGTGGTTGACGAGTGTGACACAAGCCGAGGGTGTCATAATGATATTGTGGACGCATCTAAAGCTGTTTGGAAGGCCCTTGCAGTGTCGGGAAGTCAATGGGGTGAAACCAAAGTTACGTGGTCAGATGCATGATCATCTCTTTCGTATTTCTTTGTTCAATCATAGTGAACCAAGATGAAATCATGTTCTCTAAAAGGGAATTAGATGCTACCGTTTATGTTCAACCCCTAATCTCTCAAAACTTGTAACATGCACAACATTTACAATAATATATTGTCGGAAATCAAAAGAGTAGATGTCAATAAAGGGAGTAGAAAAGAAAGTGAGATGGACTCAATTTTCTACTAGTGCATTACTCTCAAAAACCAATTACAAAACTAAAATATAAATAGATTCAAAAAACTAAATGGAAGGCAACTAACATCCTAAAACATGGGTAAACATCCAATAAGTAAACCATTGTTCTCTTACTTATGTGATATCCACTCACATTTTTATTCTCCACTAATTTCCACTAAACAAACTTGGTCAACATTGACCATGTCATAATTACTTAACCCATTAACTATATCCAAGACCCGACTTGACCCATCAAAATTACCCAACATATATTGTATCTTTTTATTCAATTCCATTAATCTTCATTAAGTGAGGGAACGGGGATACAAACTGAATATCTCTGAGGCTTATCGAAAAAAAAAATAACATATACCATTTGACTTAAGTCATCGATGATGATTAGATCCATTGTATTTAGGGTTATAGTTTCAATCCCTAGTTCTAGTTCATAACAATATATGTATGTGGAGCTTCAAATGAAAATGAGACCATTTTCAGAGAAGGTTATAACACTTTAAACATGACAAAACCATCACATTGGATATTGTATATATACTAGGTTTTTTTGGTCCCACGTTGCGGGAAGAGTGTAAATAGAACGACATAAATCAATAAAGAAGCTGAAATGTAACATAAATCGATAGTACAACTATGGCTCAAGTATCGATTCATTATTAACTTAGAAAAGAAAATCTCATTAGAAAATATAAAGTTGAAACCGGGTTCATTTAGCTTTTATTGTGATTAATATCTTTGCTAACTATACCAATTAAAAATTAGGATGATTCTTTTTGAACTTCTAGAAGCCTACACCCAAAAAATCCTCTTTCAATTACAAAACATATTTGTATTATATCATTTGACTCCTTTCTTAGAGCATATAACGTAACATAAAACACTTTACATAAGTATATATGATATATAAAATCATAATTAAATCAAATTTGATATTGGGCTCATTTCGAAGGTAACGAAGAGACGATTATAATGATGTAACTTGTTAAAATTAAATCATATTTTTTAAGATATTTTAGTCAATATACGTTTATATGTGTTAATATAATAAAAATGTAAAATGAAATATAGAAAATTAAAAGGTATAAAGTAAATAACTTCATAACTCTAAGGGTATAAAATGTAACTTATATAATAATAAATAATATATATATATATATATATATATATATATATATAGCGGGGTGGGTTCAAATGTGAACCACTTTTTGGTTGTGAAAGTGAGGACAGCCCAGAGCGCGACACGTGGCAATCTGACATTCACGGGTCAAAGCTTATTCAGTCTACATAAACCCGCGGGTTAATGTTATTCATACTGAATAAAGCGTTATGCAGACTGAATAAGCCGTGACCCGCGGCTAACCCGTGGGTAACCCGCCCGCGTCAGAGTGCGACTAAGTCTTATGCATACTGCATAACGCTTTATTCAGTCTGACCGATAGTGTTATGCAGTATGCATAAGCTTAGTCCGAAAAAATTTCAGAGTGCCACGTGTCGCGCTCTGGGCTGTCCTCACGTTCACAACCAAAATGTGGTTCACATTTGTAACACCCCGCTAAAGCGGAACCGCAAGGTGATACAGCTAAGATTTCATCGCGATAGGATATAAATCACACCAATCATTCATACCAAAATTTAAAAGAGTTTACACAATATTTCAAGTATTACAATCCATCCTTCATTTAGGTTTACAAATTTAAACAAAATATGAATTGACATGACTGGTGTTATGCAAAAGTTCCCTTAATGAACATATCAAACCTTCGGAATTCCTGAAAAGCATGTTAAACAAGTGTCAACTACAAGAGTTGGTGAGTTCACAGGTTTTTATAGATGTAAAACAGTTATGTACAATATTCATCCCAAAAGACGTTTATTCGCAATGCGGTTGTAAACAGTTTGGTGAATCAGTTCATTCACCCCAAAAAAAAATAACAGTTTAGTAAACGACAGTGAGTAGATTTCCCAAACGATGTGTTAATTACATGATATATATCAGTGAGTTACTACAATCCTTCATTTCGTGACATTGCTACGCCCCTATTCAGCCTTGCCGGGGGAAAACTAATTCCAGCCGGGGTGAATATTTTTCAATACAGTGCACCTATTACTCGTCAGTTCTAGGTGGGTATGTCAATCCAAATAGCGCTATCCACTTGTATCATAGGCCCAATTTGTAAGGGTTAATAGTAGTGCAGGGGACATTTCATTTATTGCTCACTATATCATGATTCAACAAATCAAAAATTTATTTCATAAAACATTTCATTTCATTTCATTTCGATGCTCGAGTTCATTTCATTTCAATTCACTTGATACTCGAAGCATGGTTTCATTTCAATTCACTTCAATAAACTCAAAACATTTCATTTCAATAATTCATTTTATTATCATACTCACATTTCGATTTACATCATTTTATAAAACATTTCATATAAACGAATCATTTCATTTTGTCACAATAAGTCATTTCATTTCGATAATTCAATTCATTTCGCAACAAGTTCACAACCAAACACATTTAATCATATACATGCTTTTCACCCCAAAAATTTCGTAAAAGCGGTAAAAATGGGGCTGTGAATACTCACCTCTAGCGTTTAGTGCGGATTTGTTAAGGTTGGTGCGTGGTCTAGTGCCCGTCTCCGAACTACGGTTGCCCTATCAAACACGTAATTTTCAACGTAAGTCCTAAGTCCAACGGTCCTTAAAAATCGTACCGAAATCCATATAATGCCATTATGTAAATTTTATAGTCCAAATTTAATAAAAATTCCTTTTGTCACATTTTTAAGGTTCTCCAAACATTTTGGGGTTCAAAACTTATAAAATTGGATTTTTCTAAAATTTCAGAATCTGTCAAAATTTTTGAGTTGTAAAATTTGCTATTTTGAACTTAGGTCCTCTAACTATTGAGTCTTAAAATTTTTACCCCTGAATTATGGGATGTTAGGCACAATTCCACCAAATTTCATAATTTTTAGAGAATTTTTACTAATTTTAAACATTTTTACAATTTTAGTGGTAAGGGCTGGAATTCCAGAATACCTTTAGATAGAGTTTAGTTCATAAATAATTCCATACACCACTTTATCACGAATTTCCAAAGAGATTTCCTAGATAAAACATATACCAAACTTTTGAGATAAGATTCATGCCATAAGGATGGTTTTTGAGAGATTTATGACCTCTTCAAGTGGTGCATGTGTAATCTGCCATAAGAGGACAGCCTACACCACCAACTTAAACTCATTGGTTGAAGTCTCAAAACTCCTCTAAATGACATGAGCTTGGACTTTTTAGAAAGCTAGCTCAAAGTACTTGAGTTCAGAATCAAGAAAATTGTGCTTTAGATGAATAATCAAGGAGTTATGCTAGTTTGAAGTTGACCAAAGTTTCTGACCAAACACTGTTGCACACAAAAATGTTTTTGGATGGTTTGAACTCAAATCTTGGTGTTTTTATGCAAAATCAGTGGGGTATGAACCCTAACACCTTAAATTTCATCCCATAAAAATTTCATAAGGAAATGACTACAACAAGACCCTTTTTGAGTCGTACAAAGTACATGCAACTATTTTGACAGAATCTGTCCAACATTTAACATTCAAAATGATACCAAAACACATAAAATCATACCATTTCGGGGTTTTTCTTGCTATTTCACCCATAACTCAAATTATTCAAATGTAATACAACTAACATATGCTTTCATACCATCCAAACCCATGCATGAACTATTGATGAAGTTTAGCACAAGTTTGGTGGTCAAAAACATCATTTAACAAGGATTTTACATCCAAATGGTGTTCTTATGGGGAAGTCATTGACTCTCACCTTCATAGATTGTTTTTCCAACATTTCTAAGGTGGAATCTCTTTCCCAAACACCATAAGGATTTAGAATCCATAGAAGGAGGTTAAACCTCAAGAAAAACACGAAAATAGAGCTTGAAAGGAGTGAAAAACGAATCTAAACTTAACCTAACCTTCTTACCTTTGAGATTTTGATTACAATAACTTGAATGTGTTTCTAATCTTCAAAAATCTGAACTTGAAGATGATTAAAGGCTGGATTTTTGAGAGAAAAATGAAAGAGTTTTAGAGAGAGAGAAGTTTAGAGAGAGAGAAGATTTTGAAAAATGAAAGAAATGATGATGATGATTTAATTTGTAGAGAAAAGAGGAGAAGAGAGAGAGATAGGGGGGGGGGGGGGGTGGCCGGCCCCTAGTGGGTCCCACCTCTCTCCTCTCTTTTTCTTTTATTTTTTTTTTGTACAATTCTTACACTGGTTTTTCGATACGGTACCGGGTTTTTTCGGCGTTTTTTGGCAAAAACCGACTTTTCGAAGGTGGTTTTAGATTATTTAGGTCGGTTTACTCATATTTTAAACAGAATAACTTAAATTTTCAAAATTCATTTTAAATTTGGCATTTTAGGATTATCGGGTGATTTCGGGCCGGTTCGGGCTTTTTCGGGCAGTTTCCGGAACTTTTAGGTTTTAGCCTAACTTTTTCACGCAAACTAACCTAGATTATCCAGGCAACTTAAATTCTACCTTTTAGCCTACAGGAACGCTACTGAGTGAATTTAACGAGTAGCTAACCTGAGTGTCAAAATTTGACGGATGTCACAGTTACCCCCGGTTGAAAGAAATTTCGTCCCGAAATTTAATTCTTGCTATTACAGCCGGGGTTTTCTGTGAAGAGATGCGGGTACTTGCTTTTCATGAAGGCCTCCCGCTCCCAAGTAAACTCTGGTCCGTGCCTAGAGTTCCATTTCACTTTGACTATCGGTATCCTGCTGCGTCGGAGTTGCTTGATTTCTCGATCAAGAATTTCGATTGGTTCCTCGGAAACACGCAGTTGCTCATCGATTTGAATCTCATCCAAAGGCAGAACTACGGTCTCCTCCGACAGACATTTCTTTAGGTTGGACACGTGAAACGTGTCATGAATTGAGCTCAGCTCTACGGGTAAGTCCAACCTATAGGCAACAGGTCCGATTCTCTCTATGACCCTGAATGGTCCAACAAAACGAGGGTTCAGTTTCCCTTTCTTTCCAAACCTTATTATCCCTTTCCATGGTGATACTTTTAGTAACACTTTGTCACCAACTTGAAATTCCAACGGCTTTCGCCGATTATCGGCATAGCTTTTCTGGCGATCCCTGGCCGTTTTCAGCTTTTCTTGAACCATTTTGATTTTGTCGGTGGTCTCCTGCACGACATCAGGCCCAAACAATCGATTCTCTCCCACTTCCAACCAATTAAGTGGGGACCTACACTTGCGTCCATACAGTGCCTCGTATGGCGCACACTGAATGCTGGCGTGATAGCTATTGTTGTAGGAGAACTCGACTAAAGGTAGATGATCGTCCCAACTTCCTCCAAATTCCAACACACAGGCACGTAACATATCCTCTAATGTTTGGATGGTTCGCTCAGTCTGTCCATCGGTCTGAGGATGGTAAGCCGTGCTCAGATCCACACGAGTGCCCAAAGCTGCTTGAAGCGATTGCCAAAATCGCGAGGTAAATCTGCTATCTCTATCAGAGATGATCGATATCGGGACTCCATGTCGCATGACAATCTCACCGACATACAGCTGCGCAAGCTTATCGATGCTATAAGTTTCCTTTATCGGCAAGAAATGCGCTGATTTCGTGAGTCTGTCAACGATTACCCAAATCGTATCATGACCCTTTTTAGTCTTGGGTAGTTTTGTCACGAAATCCATCGATATCTGCTCCCATTTCCATTCCGGGATTTCCGGTTGTTGAAGAAGTCCGGACGGTTTTTGGTGCTCTGCTTTAACTTTTGCGCAAGTTAAGCATTTACTTACGTAGATGGCGATATCTCTCTTCATACCGGGCCACCAGTAATGCTCCTTCAGTCCCTTGTACATTTTATCAGACCCTGGATGAATCGAATACCTCGACTGATGAGCTTCATCCATGATCATCTTTTTCAATTGCTCCACCCTCGGAATCCAAATTCTTCCCTTGAAGTAACACACTCCATCCTCTTTCTCCTCAAATTCCTTTTCTACGCCGTGAAGAGTTTCCTTGTTTAAGTTGTCAGCCTTCAAAGCTTCCTTTTGTGCTTCCACTACTTGAGTTTTTAGGCTGGTCTGCACCACCAATCCCATTGCTCGTGACCTTATGGGCTTTACCCGCTCCTTCCGGCTTAACGCATCAGCAACAACATTCGCTTTCCCTGGGTGATACTTAATCTCGCAATCGTAGTCGCTGAGCAATTCCACCCATCTCCTTTGTCTCATATTCAACATCTTTTGATCAAGTATGTGCTGGAGGCTCTTATGATCCGTAAAAATGGTGCATTTGGTGCCATAGAGATAATGTCTCCATATCTTAAGGGCAAACACCACTGCTCCAAGCTCCAAATCATGAGTGGTGTAGTTCTTCTCGTGAACTTTCAGCTGTCTGGATGCGTAAGCGATGACTTTCTCGTTTTGCATTAGAACACATCCCAAGCCTTGATGTGAAGCATCGCAATATACCACGAAGTTATCTGTCCCTTCGGGTAATGCTAAAATGGGTGCGTTGCACAATTTATGCTTCAACACCTGGAACGCTTCCTCTTGCTTCTAGAGTAGATTAGGATGTCATCAATGAAGACAATCACGAACTTATCTAAGTATGGCCGACATACTCGATTCATCAAATCCATGAATACTGCCGGAGCGTTCGTCAAACCAAAAGGCATGACTAAGAACTCGTAGTGACCATAGCGGGTTCTAAACGCTGTCTTTGCGATGTCTTCCTCACGAACTCGCATTTGATGGTAACCAGATCGAAGATCTATTTTGGAGAAGTACGTTGCTCCTTGTAGTTGATCGAACAGGTCGTCGATGCGCGGAAGAGGGTAGCGATTTTTAATGGTGATCTTGTTCAGCTCTCTGTAATCGATGCACATACGAAAAGATCCGTCCTTCTTTTTGACGAACAGCACAGGGGCTCCCCACGGTGATGAACTGGGTCGGATGAATCCTTTGTCCAATAGTTCCTGAAGTTGATTTGACAGCTCTTGCATCTCGGATGGTGCTAGTCGATAAGGCGACTTTGCTATGGGACCTGCTCCAGGAACTAGGTCAATGTGAAACTCCACTTGTCGTTGTGGAGGCAATCCAGGTAATTCTTCCGGAAATACCTCTGGAAATTCTCGCACAACTGGAATATCCTGAATTCGCTTTTCCTTCGCCTCTGTATCTATGACGTGCGCCATGAATGCTATGCATTCCTTCCGTAGATGACCTCGCATCTTCATAAACGACACAATCTTGATGTCTCTCTTTGGCCTATCTCCATACACTTCGAGTAATCCTCCATCAGGTAATGGTAATGCGACTATCTTTTCAGCACAACATATTGTTGCTCGATGCTTGGACATCCAGTCCATACCGACAATTATATCAAAGCTCCCTATCTTGATTGGGATCAAGTCTATGCTAAAATCCTTTCCAGCTAAACCTAGAGTGCATTTTCTGATTATTTTGTTAGCCTTAACTAATTCTCCGTTGGAGTATTCGATTACATGATCCTCTTTCAGATTCTGTGACTTTTTATTTATCTTAGGCCTGAATTCTAACGACACAAAGCTCATATCTGCTCCGGAATCGAAAAGCACAGTGGCAGGATAGTTGTTGAGAAGAAACGTACCTGTAACCACGTCTGGGTTTTGCCTTGCTTCCTCCGTCCCAATAACAAACGCTCTCCCGCGAGCTAGTCCTCCGTGGTTTCCTTGGTTTCCTGGATTCGCCGGCTGCGCCTGATTTGCGTAAGGCCTTGGATTCAACTTGGGACAAGCATTCCGGTAGTGATTGTAGCTCCCACACTCAAAACAGGCTCTCTTTCTACAATCCTCGTCAGTATGGCCTCCCCTGCCACACCTGGAACAGATAACACATCTCCCAGCATGATGATTCCCACATTTGCCACATCTCTGAGGCATCCCCTTTTCTTTCTCTGCTACTTGCATCTGCATTCCGTAGCTCCTAGTCATTCTTCTATCCTTTCCCGTCTTTCCTCTGAATTGCGGTTTGGGTGCTTCCTCCATCTTCCTCTTTCCTTTTGCCTTGTCACTCGAGAAAGTTCCCGATCGGATAGCGTTGTTGGTAAGGCGGTTTGCTAAGTTAACTGCCTCTTGTAGGCTCTTTGGATCAGCTGCCGTCACGTTACCTCTGATTTCGGGGGACAAACCCCAAACATACCTATCGACTCGGTTTTGTTCAGGTGTCACCAAGTGGGGCACTAACTTGGCCAACTCGTGAAATCGGGTAGTGTATGAGGTGATGTCGTTTCCCTTCATCTCGTGGCGCCATAATTCAGCTTCCAACTTTTGAAGTTCGCTCCTTGGACAGAATTCCTCCTTCAGCATCTTCTTGAAATCCTCCCAGGTGATCTGACCGGTTGCGTCACGGCCACGGACTTGTACCTGGGTGTTCCACCATGTCAAAGCTCGCCCTTGGAGTAGACAAGCGGCATACTCGACCTTATTCCTTTCCAGGCACTTGCTTATGTGAAGGACTGATTCCATACTTTCAATCCATGTTAATAATCCAACAGCTCCCTCTGTTCCATGGAACTCTTTAGGGTTGCAGCTTCGGAAGGATTTGTATGTACAATCTCGTTCCCTTGACCCTTGATTGTTGTTTTGATTGGTGTTCAGCCCAGCAGCCACCTGGCTAACTATGCCGGGTAACGAAGCCATCACTTGCTCCGATACGAGCCTCGACAAGTCCGGGTTCTCTCTTCTTGGAGGCATGTTTCTAAAGCAACAGCATGCCCACAAGTTTTAATGACACTTTCCATTTTCTAAGTGTAATCGCAATTCTACTTATTTTTCGCAATTTAAATGCCATACTAATTCACGCTATCATTTTAACCTAACGTTTTTAGACATTTCAAACAACCATAATAAGCATGTCAATTGCATATTCATTTTCTAACACATAAGCGGAGCATAGATAAGATCATAAAGCTTCCATTTAATAAAACAAAATCCAAATCATAAATTCACCAAACATGTTCAAAATACGATCACATCCATACAGTCATCCATAATAATTCATAAATTGTTCAAATCTAGGCATACTGCCCCAAAAATAAGAGTTTTATCAAAAGATCAATCACTAAACCCACCTCCTAGGTCCTCACTCTCCAGACAGTCCACAGAAGTAGGAGTACCACCACGGTCACCACCAAATACACCACCGTATACAGGTGGTGGAGTGATGCCATGGTGTGGCTGAGGAGAGCCACTATCCTGGTCAACTGCTGGCTGTCCGCTCCAGCTACACCAAGGAGGGAGTCTATCATGTGGTCATGGTGGTCCAGAAGGTGCTCATGGATGTCCTGGCCTCGGGCTAGCCTAGCGACCTCCTGTCGCTCGGTCGGGGTCATGCCTTTCAGGCAAAGGACCGGGGCACGAGCCATGTGTGGTGGTCGAGGAACTGGTGATGGTCGGGCAACAGGCGGTGGTCGGGCGGCAGGCTGCGGTGGAGGTACTCGAATGATCGGCGACGACGGTCGATAAGGCGGCGGGGATCCTGATGATGAGGATGACGAGGACGACGATGACCCACCTTGGCCCCTGACCCGTGATGGTCCCGCCCCATCCCCGGTGGGAATGCGGAAGGTCATTCGGGTAGGCAGTGGCACGCTCTTCCGAGCGGTGGTGCGTATCCGGAGTCCAGTCCGGACAGCAGGGACAGGTCGAGAGTCAGCGTCATCGTCGCTATAGGGATCCCGCTCTGGCACGGCGGTCCGAGACCGAGAGTTACCGCTCTCACTACCTGGGTGCTCAGGGGACCCGTGAGATCGGTACTCGGATGGGTCTGACTCGTGAGACATGATACTGCGATAAAAGAATTTAGTTAATTTACGGGAAAATAAAATTTTTCAGAAATAAGTAATTTTGTACATATCATATGCAAACTCACACACAATTTCACATTTTTCAGGAATTTTCGGAAAGTTTAAATTTTTAAACCCTAATAGTATGATCAATTTATAAGTCTTATCCTATTTATATCGTGGCTAGGCGTAGGTGATCAGGCTCCGCATATCTATGATATATCAGAATAACACCTATACTAATCATACTAGTATCTAATTCTCCTATTCTTTGAAATCTTAAAAGTTTTAACTTATTTTGGAAAAACGGGTTATAGTACTTGGTTTTTATGAAAAACCAATGTTCTCTATAACCTATGGCTCTGATACCAAATCTGTAACACCCCGCTAAAGCGGAACCGCAAGGTGATACAGCTAAGATTTCATCGCGATAGGATATAAATCACACCAATCATTCATACCAAAATTTAAAAGAGTTTACACAATATTTCAAGTATTACAATCCATCCTTCATTTAGGTTTACAAATTTAAACAAAATATGAATTGACATGACTGGTGTTATGCAAAAGTTCCCTTAATGAACATATCAAACCTTCGGAATTCCTGAAAAGCATGTTAAACAAGTGTCAACTACAAGAGTTGGTGAGTTCACAGGTTTTTATAGATGTAAAACAGTTATGTACAATATTCATCCCAAAAGACGTTTATTCGCAATGCGGTTGTAAACAGTTTGATGAATCAGTTCATTCACCCCAAAAAAAAATAACAGTTTAGTAAACGACAGTGAGTAGATTTCCCAAACGATGTGTTAATTACATGATATATATCAGTGAGTTACTACAATCCTTCATTTCGTGACATTGCTACGCCCCTATTCAGCCTTGCCGGGGGAAAACTAATTCCAGCCGGGGTGAATATTTTTCAATACAGTGCACCTATTACTCGTCAGTTCTAGGTGGGTATGTCAATCCAAATAGCGCTATCCACTTGTATCATAGGCCCAATTTGTAAGGGTTAATAGTAGTGCAGGGGACATTTCATTTATTGCTCACTATATCATGATTCAACAAATCAAAAATTTATTTCATAAAACATTTCATTTCATTTCATTTCGATGCTCGAGTTCATTTCATTTCAATTCACTTGATACTCGAAGCATGGTTTCATTTCAATTCACTTCAATAAACTCAAAACATTTCATTTCAATAATTCATTTTATTATCATACTCACATTTCGATTTACATCATTTTATAAAACATTTCATATAAACGAATCATTTCATTTTGTCACAATAAGTCATTTCATTTCGATAATTCAATTCATTTCGCAACAAGTTCACAACCAAACACATTTAATCATATACATGCTTTTCACCCCAAAAATTTCGTAAAAGCGGTAAAAATGGGGCTGTGAATACTCACCTCTAGCGTTTAGTGCGGATTTGTTAAGGTTGGTGCGTGGTCTAGTGCCCGTCTCCGAACTACGGTTGCCCTATCAAACACGTAATTTTCAACGTAAGTCCTAAGTCCAACGGTCCTTAAAAATCGTACCGAAATCCATATAATGCCATTATGTAAATTTTATAGTCCAAATTTAATAAAAATTCCTTTTGTCACATTTTTAAGGTTCTCCAAACATTTTGGGGTTCAAAACTTATAAAATTGGATTTTTCTAAAATTTCAGAATCTGTCAAAATTTTTGAGTTGTAAAATTTGCTATTTTGAACTTAGGTCCTCTAACTATTGAGTCTTAAAATTTTTACCCCCTGAATTATGGGATGTTAGGCACAATTCCACCAAATTTCATAATTTTTAGAGAATTTTTACTAATTTTAAACATTTTTACAATTTTAGTGGTAAGGGCTGGAATTCCAGAATACCTTTAGATAGAGTTTAGTTCATAAATAATTCCATACACCACTTTATCACGAATTTCCAAAGAGATTTCCTAGATAAAACATATACCAAACTTTTGAGATAAGATTCATGCCATAAGGATGGTTTTTGAGAGATTTATGACCTCTTCAAGTGGTGCATGTGTAATCTGCCATAAGAGGACAGCCTACACCACCAACTTAAACTCATTGGTTGAAGTCTCAAAACTCCTCTAAATGACATGAGCTTGGACTTTTTAGAAAGCTAGCTCAAAGTACTTGAGTTCAGAATCAAGAAAATTGTGCTTTAGATGAATAATCAAGGAGTTATGCTAGTTTGAAGTTGACCAAAGTTTCTGACCAAACACTGTTGCACACAAAAATGTTTTTGGATGGTTTGAACTCAAATCTTGGTGTTTTTATGCAAAATCAGTGGGGTATGAACCCTAACACCTTAAATTTCATCCCATAAAAATTTCATAAGGAAATGACTACAACAAGACCCTTTTTGAGTCGTACAAAGTACATGCAACTATTTTGACAGAATCTGTCCAACATTTAACATTCAAAATGATACCAAAACACATAAAATCATACCATTTCGGGGTTTTTCTTGCTATTTCACCCATAACTCAAATTATTCAAATGTAATACAACTAACATATGCTTTCATACCATCCAAACCCATGCATGAACTATTGATGAAGTTTAGCACAAGTTTGGTGGTCAAAAACATCATTTAACAAGGATTTTACATCCAAATGGTGTTCTTATGGGGAAGTCATTGACTCTCACCTTCATAGATTGTTTTTCCAACATTTCTAAGGTGGAATCTCTTTCCCAAACACCATAAGGATTTAGAATCCATAGAAGGAGGTTAAACCTCAAGAAAAACACGAAAATAGAGCTTGAAAGGAGTGAAAAACGAATCTAAACTTAACCTAACCTTCTTACCTTTGAGATTTTGATTACAATAACTTGAATGTGTTTCTAATCTTCAAAAATCTGAACTTGAAGATGATTAAAGGCTGGATTTTTGAGAGAAAAATGAAAGAGTTTTAGAGAGAGAGAGAAGTTTAGAGAGAGAGAAGATTTTGAAAAATGAAAGAAATGATGATGATGATTTAATTTGTAGAGAAAAGAGGAGAAGAGAGAGAGATAGGGGGGGGGGGTGGCCGGCCCCTAGTGGGTCCCACCTCTCTCCTCTCTTTTTCTTTTATTTTTTTTTTGTACAATTCTTACACTGGTTTTTCGATACGGTACCGGGTTTTTCGGCGTTTTTTGGCAAAAACCGACTTTTCGAAGGTGGTTTTAGATTATTTAGGTCGGTTTACTCATATTTTAAACAGAATAACTTAAATTTTCAAAATTCATTTTAAATTTGGCATTTTAGGATTATCGGGTGATTTCGGGCCGGTTCGGGCTTTTTCGGGCAGTTTCCGGAACTTTTAGGTTTTAGCCTAACTTTTTCACGCAAACTAACCTAGATTATCCAGGCAACTTAAATTCTACCTTTTAGCCTACAGGAACGCTACTGAGTGAATTTAACGAGTAGCTAACCTGAGTGTCAAAATTTGACGGATGTCACAACATTTTAACTTTTCTCTCTATATATAGCTTTATGTGTATATATATATATATGTGTGGATGAAATAGTGTGAGGGGACTTCGTCTATGACCTAGCTTGCTCCCACCATTATAATTGTCTTATTAATACGTTGTCTTATTAATACGTTTAAAATGATCGTAATATCGACTTTTTTTGGATTTAATCTTATATGATTAAATATCACAAATACATACCAATAATTTTTAATTTTTACACTTTTTTATCGACGAACGATGGTTTAAGAAAAAAAAAAGTTAAGATGGGAATCGCAAGAGGGGTTTTACGATTCTACATTGATGATTGCCTCGTCAAAATCCAATCCTATACGTGTGTGTTTTCTTTGGTTTAGGGAAAAAAATATCAAATTATTTATAATTACCAAAAGACCTAATATTTAAATGAAAAATCTTCATTATATATGGATCTTTGCCGTTAACATTCTTTTTATTATCTTCTAATGATACAAACAAATACTTATAGAGAAGTCTCTGTGTTAGATCCACATTGTAATTTTAACCATGAACTTACCCTAAAAAATATAAGGGTTAAACTATTCGTTTTGTACACGTATTACCACTGAATGTTTTTTGTACTCAATATACCATTGAACTCTCTTTTTATGTACATATAATACCATTATGACCGGGTATAGCCCTTAAACCATCGTAAACTACTGGTAACCACCACCACCACCACCACCACCACAGCCCTCGCCGCCACAACCTCCACCACCACCATCAAAATACTTGAAACACCACCACCAAAACCACCACCTTCAAACCATCACCACCACACCCACCACCACCACAATATCCAAACCACCACCACCAAAACCACCACCTTCAAACCATCACCACCACACTCACCACCACCACCATATCCAAACCACCACCACCAAAACCACCACCTTCAAACCATCACCACCAAAACCACCACCTTCTCCGATCACACCGCCGCCGCCTGCGACCACCACCACAAACCCCTAACCCAATCAATTATGGTTTTTTATTCTAAGCGAAATCGAGGAACGAGAAGCAAAAACTCAAATCGATTTAGAGTTTTTTGATTTGGGGTTTTTCAATTTTGAGTTTTTTAGGGTTATTGGGATTGGGGTGGAGATGGTGGTATAGTGGTGGTGATGTGGAGCTGGTGGCTGTGGTGGCATTTGCAAGTGGTGGTGGCTGTGGTGGTGGGGTGGTGATGGTTTGAAAGTGGTGGTTGCTGTGGTGGTGGTGGTGGTGGTTGTTTAGAGGTGGTGGTGGGGGTGGTGATGGTTTGAAAGTGGTGGTGGTGGTGGTTTAGAGGTGATGGTGGGATGGTGATGGTTTGAAAGTGGTGGTGGCTGGTGTAGGTTCCAAATCAACACCAAAGAATGCACACGTAATAGTTCTCTCAAAAGATTGATTGAAAAAGTTAGAAGTTACAAATGAAGTGAAAGGGAACTATTTATACTACTCTAAATGGACTAGGCTTTCTCAAATGGATGGGCCCTAAACAAATGGGCCTCAACCACAATTTACATAAAAAGAACTAACTTTAAAGGAATTACAAATTGACACAACTTTAACAAAATATCTAACAATTTCCCCCTTTGTGTCAATTTCTTCGCCTCCGTTGATGATTGCTCCAAGACTTCCTCCTCGTAAGTTTGATCTCTTGGAAGACCTCTCATGTCTTCGTGGCGGTGGCGGTAGCTCCTCACGCTTTCTAGCCGGACCCTCTATCTTCCTCAACCCATAAAAGGACTCGAGGCGTCGTAGAACGTTGCGGTGTTCTAGACGATGCTCGGTGATCCTAAACACCTTGTCGATAAGGATTGAGGGGTTTATCCAATGCCTCGTTTTCTGTACCTCAAGCTCAAGTCTCTTCTTTTCAGTTGCCAACCCCAAGTTGATGTAGTGGAGAGTACCATCGCTGAACTTGTGGACCTCATCGCACCGCATGAATTTCTTTTCACCCTTCTCATTCAGATAGACTACCCCAAGGGCCGGTTTCTCAAGAACATCAAAGGGAGAAAAGCGATTGATGTTGGGAAGATCCTGAATTGGCGGTGTAAGGTTGATGGTTTTCTGATGACTCTCCAACCCAATCTGAAAGTCTAGAATCTCCGAGTTCCTCCGATTTCTCTCGATGAAGTGCTTTACGGCTTCAAGCCCTTTGAAGAAAGCTTGAGGTCGTATAGAGAGCGTCTTCAGATCCGTATACAGCGACTCAATGTCATCAATATGCACGTTGTCGAAGTCGGCTTCGGTGAACGTGTATGTTCTGGTACTCCTACGAATGACCGTGTAGGCGAAGAACCATAACCCATGAAAGCGCACGGAGGAAACTTCTCTAAGAAGAACAATCGGGTTATTGTAGAAGAATACATCTCCTTGAGGTTTCGCTTGAGTCTTCATCTGAATATGCTTGACTTGATCAGATCGTGACAACTTTGTAATCCCAAGAAACTTCTCCACGGGCAAGATGAATACCTTATCTGTAAAAATGGGTCTGTGAGTGTCCTCAAGGTATCGACCGCGTCTCCTCTCTCTATCCCATCGAACTGGTACCCGTGGTTCCACATACATACGCCGGTTGGAAAGAGCACCTTTCTCATTCGTATAGATCACCTTAGGAGGTGATACCGATGGCTGCCTCCATTGACCATGAATCGGTCGCTGAGGGCCATGAGTCACCGGGTTGATTGGTGCACGGCTTCTGACTGAGGAGCGAGGAGGTGGCGACGGAGTGCCAAACGCGGAGAGATCCGGTATCGAAGGTGATGCTCGGGGAGGAGAGACACTAGGAACTGGCGAAGGCGTGCGAGGCGGAGGTCGGTCGTGATCATGACATGTCGGTGACGGCGTAAGTGGAAGAAGAGACATGTAGGGCGGAGGTGTCCCAAAAGATAACGACGAAGATGGAGATGTCTGACGAACTATCTCAACAACAGTGGCGGTGCTCTGATCAGGCCGTGAGTGACGACCGTCGGCACCGGTGTCCGTATGAGTACCGGAGGTACGGACAGAAGCTGCACCGGAAGATATGCCTGCCAGAGCTAAAGTAATGTGCCGAGCCCTCTTGGGGTTTTCCCCCTCACGGCGTCCGGGATCCTCACGGTCGTCGTGCCTCCGTTTGGTTGGCTCGGCTGCGGGGCGGCAAGAGGTCGAAAGAGTTCTACGGGTAGCCAACAGGGAACTCTTGACCTTTGCAAAATCAGACTTGACCTCCTCCCTGAGGTCGCTGAACTTCCCTTCGAGCCACTGAGTGGAAGGGCCTACCGCATGAGAAGGTGCGGTAGCCAGCTCGGGACGGATCTCGGGAAGGGATGGATCAGAAAACTGCTTCAAGGACCCAAGTAGATGCACCTCTTTGTCGGTAGGATCTCCACAAGAAAGTAAGGATGCCATAAGTAGATCCCGCAATTCAGCGGTAGAGGATGCGGGTGTGGCAGATCTCGGAGGTGAGGAGGGAGGCGGAGGAGGAGTAGAATCAGTCACTGTAGCCTTTCCTTTGCCCTTGACTTGGGCCTCAAGAGCGGCAATCTTGCCAGAAAACTCCGCGCGAACAATATCGATCTGAGCCTTTAGGGCGCTCTCGATCATCTGCCTGACAACAGATGCCGGGTAAGTAACTCCGGGCTCACATAGAGTACCCGTTTGCACAACCGCTGAATCAACGGTGTGGCCTACGTTCACAATTGACGTGATGGTAGCCGTGGTAGGTCTTCTCGCCGGTCATCGTGAAACGCCGGTCATGGACGCCACTCTCGGGGTTCCGATCACGTCACTCAGAATCGTGATGGGTGGAGCAGAGACTACGTCACATAGACAGGCAGTATGTGTACCTAAAAGTGTATAAGGCTCTAGACTTTGGTGCACATGAAGGAAGTGTGGGGATCGGGGCAGGGATCCTCCTGTTTCAATATCATCACCCTCTAAGTGAGGGCTTGATAGCGGTTTTGCTTTATCCCCGTGGAATGAAACATCCACCTTTTGAGAGATGAATGAGTGGCTAGGTGGGGAGTGCAGTTGCACCTCTGGGTGGGAGGTGTCTTCTTCAATACCAGTACTCAACACATGTGTACGGGTAGCAGATGTGGCTGCCCGGCATCTACCTAAGGAGAAGGAAGGACCGGTTAAAACCTTGGTCCTATCTCACACTCATCATTTCTTTTACTTCCCTCGCTCTGCTCACTTTCTTCGACTGTTAGGTCTCCCTCAAACCTTATGTCGTCCTCACCCTCATATGGGTGGTCATCACCGGAGTCATCGAATCATAGTACACCAAGGGGAAAAGTGAAAGGCTTTGGTGACTGTCATGAACATGTAAGGTACAAGCTCCGGAGCGATCATCATCACCGCCTAATCTACCCCCGTCATGTCCCCCCGACTCCTCATCCTCACACCCTTGGTCACCACCCCCAGGTGAATAACCTCGCTCGATACCCTCACTCATTCTCCTAGAGGATACCTCTGGGGTGCCAGTCTCCGGCTCTGGAGATGCTGGTAGAGGTGATACACCTAAGGAACTACGCACAATTGGTGACTGATGATCTGCAGCGTCAAGAGGAGCTTGCGGTATAGCCATCGCCATCAGGACTTGGCGGTCCTTAAGTTGTGACATCGCCCAGTTTGTAGGGAAAGGTTCGTCGTGCCTTGGGATCTGAGGGTATCGCCGTAGGAGGTACGTCATACATGACATTGTTCCCCCTTTGAACAAGTGTATACATATGTATGAGGACCTTGGGGTAGGAGGTACTTCATGCTTGACATTGTTCCCCCTCGAAACATGCTAGGGATGCATTGTTCCCCCTTGGAACAAGCATAGGTAGACGTCTTGGAGTACGTCATAATATTTTTTATTTTATTTTTTTTGATTTTTTTGATTTTTTTTGATTTTTTTTTGCAAGAAGTACAAAGTTATGTCTTCCGGATGTGATTGGGAGGTGGTGGTGTGAGCATCATCAAAATGATGAAGATTGTACCTGAAAATGAGAAATGGTTAGTATCTAGGTATAGGGAAAATTTATTGAAGACCCTCACAGCATTGATATGCACTACTATGTACCAAGACCAAGGTGTTGGTATAAGGGAGTGCAAGTCATTGGGTGAGAGACGAGTATCCGATAATAGAATCCCTTGAAACCTTACCAACCAACCAAGGTGCATGAATGATCATTTCGGATGGAGCACAGGTATATACAGACATGATACACAAAGGCACTTTTCATGCGTGTAGCAAATGACATAGAGATACCAGGGGTACCAGTTGTATATCTAGGTTCAAGCACTCACCAATTCATGCATACACACAAGAGCCAAATGCACTCTACACTCATACACATCAAAATAGATCATCCTCAATAGGCACACCCTTGAGCATACACAACAAGCATGCACCCAATGAAGGAGTAAGCCTGAACCATACTCACATATAAACATGCACACATAACTCAACTCTTGAGCTCAAGGAAAAACCAAAATTGTGATAAAGCAACCTCTCAACTCGTTTAAATTGCATTAATGTGACCCGAGATGCAAATCCATAAAAATAGATCAAGAAAAATAAAGCCAAAAGAAAACTATATTTTTATTAAAAAAAATAAAAAATAAAATAAAACCATTAAAAACAAATCAAACACAAAAAAAATATACGTAGACATACATATATGTAGCTATTACGAGAGAAAAAAAATGAAATCAAATAGTTTTTTTTTTTAATTATAAACCAATAAAAGAAAGTTTAAAAAAAAGAGTAACATAACCAAGTGGTTAACAGCTGGAGAGGAAAAAGGAAAAAATATTAAGAGGGAAGCCTATCTTGGGAACACACACAAATTTAAATAAAGAAAAAACAAGGTTGCTGAAACGAGAAGAAGACTGGAAGTCTTAAAAAAACGTCGGAACAAAAAAAACAAGAACTCGATGGCCGGAATTTCAAGACACGACCAAGGCCGGAGCTCACGGTATCTAAGACCGGAACTCATGCCGGAAGGTTGGAACGTACGGCGGGCCGATGGTTGTAAGGCCAAGGCCGGAACAGCCATGTGGCCGGAATTATGGTGGTGAAACGGCCGGAAAAACGTGGCCGGACCACCGTAGTTGAGATGGCCAGAACCCGCAAAATCCTTGACCGGAATTTTCGGGTTGTCAGAAGGCCGGAAAACGCTTCTGTCAGAAAGCCGGAACTAAGGTTGGTGAAGGCCGGAAGTCGTTTAGAAGGCCGGAATCACACACGGAAGGCCGGAACACTGGTGATGGAGAGGCTGGAGTTGCAAAAGGCCGACGATGGCTGGAAATCTAAGAAGTAGAGGAGGACGAAGTCAGGCAAGGTGAGGCCGGAAAATCAAGAGCAGATCCAAGCGACTGGAAGTCTGAAAATCCACAAGGCCGGAAGTGACGTTCAAAGCCGGAACTACAAAAAACAAACAGGCCGGAAACACCAGACCATAAAGGCCGGAATTCGGCAGGTGGTGGCCGGAAAACCACCATGGCCGGAAAACTTACGGCGGAAGGCCGAAACTGGATGAAATCCACCTATGGCCGAAAGACAATGGAGGTCGGATCTGACTTTGTCTCGACGGTCGGAATCAAATCATAAGGCTGGAACCAGATCTCTTACGGCCGGATGTTTTGATCAACGGCCGAACAACCTTGGGTGCTGATTTGAAAGAAAGGCGGACGGAACACTCCACAAAGCCGGAGTAGATGTGAGAGAAGGCCGAAAGAAGCAAGCAAAGGTCGGAACTCGTATGAGAAGGCGGACCTTGCATAAGAAGGCCGGAACTCGCGGCGCTAACACCATCGAGACTCAACACCATATGAAGGCCGGAACTCCAAATAAAGGCCGGAACTCAACACCAACGAGACTCGTGAAGGCCGAATGAGGTGCTGGTGAGATAAAGAGAAGGCCGAAAGGAGGGGAGAAATCGTTAGAAGGCCGGAATTCAATCAAAGGCCGGAAAGCTGGAAACGCAAGATGCCGGACAACATGAGGTCGGAGGCTGAATTTGAAGGCCAAAAGTAGCTAAGAGCAACTCCAACCTTGGCACTAAAATAAACACCAAAAACACCAAATATGGTGGGCCCATCAACACCCAAAAAAAAACTCAACTCCAACCACACTCTAAAAAAAACACCAAATTTGTGGACCCCACCTTAATTTAACATATTTTATTCACTATTAACTATTTTTATAACAATAATCATTATTCATAAATATAATTATAATAAATAAATAATCAGTAATTAATTTATGTATTAAAGCTTATTAAAATAAAAACGACATTTTTTAATTAATATTAAAAATATAAATTAAAAACATAATTCAAATTACATTAATTCAAATGACACAAATAAAATACATAGTTAAATAATACTAATTTTCCGAGTTAGTATACTCGTTCCACAAATGATCAATTAGTGCATCTCGAAGTTCAAAGTGGGCGTTTTTATCTTTGATTTTTTTATGTCGAGCAAGAAATTCTTCGAGTCCGCCATTGTTATCGTTCACCATTTCAACTCCCACATCCGGAACATCTTGTCGTTCAACAATTGGTGCATTAACATCACGTTCATCTTCAATGATCATATTATGCATAATGATACATGAAGTCATTATATCATGCAATATTTCCTTCCTCCATAGCCGTGCAGGTCCTGCTACTATTGCGAATCTTGATTGCAATACACCAAATGCACGTTCCACATCTTTTCTACATGCTTCTTGTTTCATTGCAAAATGTTTTTTTTTGGGCCACGTGGATCATGTATAGATTGAACAAGAGTGGCCCATTTTGGATATATACCATCGGCTAGATAATATCCCATGTCATACGATTTTCCGTTGATGACATAATTAGCAGGAGGAGCAGTACCTGCAGCAAGATTTGCGAAAAGATGGGAAGCTTCCAACACATTAATGTCATTATTGGAACCTGGCAAACCAAAAAACGCATGCCATATCCAAAGATCATAGTCAGCTACAGCTTCCAAAATAATACTTGGAGATCTGCTACGACCAGAATATTGTCCTCCCCAACCCGTTGGACAATTTTTCCATTTCTAGTGCATACAATCTAGGCTACCTAACATACCTGGAAAACCTCGTTGTTCTCCAATTTCGAGCAGTCGTGCTACATCATTAGCATTGGGTGTTCGTAGATAACGTTCTCCAAACACCTCCACAATAGCACGGCAAAATCGTTTCAAGGCTTCTAAAACCGTGGATTCGCCTATTTTAACATACTCATCTGTAGAATCTGCAGGAACACCATAAGCCAACATACGGAATACAGCAGTTACTTTCTGAAAACCGGACAAGCCAAGTTTGCCGCATCCATCCCTTCGTTGGACAAAGTAGTTGTCATGACTTTGAACCGCATCCATAATACGAAAGAATAAAGTACGACCCATACGGAATCGACGACGAAATATATGCTCTGGAAATCGAGGATTTTCAGAAAAATAGTCATTGAAGAGATTACGATCGGCATTTTCCCGATCACGATTGATGACTATATGGCCAGGAACAGAACCTCGATGGGATACTTGGTTGTTTTGAACATAATTTTGGATATAATTATTCATTTCAGACGCTAGGTTGATTGCCTGACTCATCATTTCATCATTAAAATTATCAATAGCCTCATCTTCTGAAGAAGAAGAAGAAAAAGAAATATCAGCCATTTGAGGGAAGAAAAAGAAAAGTATTTCTCAACTGAGAAGATAAGAAAGGATGTTGGGATGTTTTTCTTACAAGTAGGATTAATTGTATTTATAGTGGAAAACTAAAGAATATATGCAGAGAATATATGCAGAGAATATTTGCAGAGGGTGTTGTCTAATCTTATTTGGAGTGAAGAGAGTGTTGTCTAATCTTATATGCAGAGAATATTTGCAGAGGGTGTTGTCTAATCTTATTTGGAGTGAAGAGAGTGTTGTCTAATCTTATATGTAGAGAATATGACAGAGAGTGTTGTCTAATCTTATATGCAGAGAATATTTGCAGAGAGTGTTGTCTAATCTTATTTGGAGTGAAGTAAAAAATTGTCTTATAAATAGGGTGGTAAATCAGTAAGAAAAATATACCAAAGTTTATCTATCAACCTATTATTTCTTAAGAAAATGTCAAGTAGTCGATCTTTAGCCTATTCAGATAACGAAGACATACAATTATGTCGTTGTTATATTGATGTGTCTCAAAATCCAATAATAGGTAGAAACCAAAGCAAAGATAAGTTTTGGGCAAGAGTAGAAACTGAATTTCATTCATCTGAGACATTCGCAACCAATCATCGACCAAGAAGATCACTAGAATCACGAATGGCTAGTATTATGAAAGCTACCAAAAAATTACGAGGATGTATCCTTCAAATTCAAAACAGGAATCCAAGTGGTGCTTCTGAACTAGATATCGTAAGTATTTTATTTTGTTCATTTTAATAATATATGTGTTTTTTATTAATTTTAAATATTATATGTTTTTAATAGATGAATGATGCAAAAGAGATGCTCAAACTAGACGCATCATACAAGAAGGGGTTTAAGTTTGATCATGTTTGGCACCTCATGAAAGATTTCGAACCCACATCAAAATCTACTGCAACACCACCTCAATATCAACGACAAAGTCCTTATCAATCACCTTCTGCCGGTGCTGGTTCATCTTCAGGGACAGATGTTGGTTTACCCTCGTTGAATCTTAATGACAATGAAGAAGGTATTGCTTTAACTCAAAGACCAATTGGTGTAAGAAAGGCAAAATCAAAGCTCCAATCTGATAAAAACCTTGAGAGTCTAGTCAAGGCTAGTAAAAAGATGAACAAAGTTATGAAAAAAAAAATTATGAAGTTATCATGAAAAGGAATGAAGTACAAGCTGAAAAAAATGCAATAATGCATAGGTTGGCCGATGACAAAATAATGTTCACTGATTTAAGTTCTATCAATGATCCTGTGTTTCATGACTTCATAAAAAATGAGCAAATCCGGATATTAAGGAAAAGAACAGAAGAACGTCGGGTTGATACGTATGGGCAAGGATCACAATATCAAGGATCTCAATATCGTGCATCTCAACATCAAGAAACTGGAGAAGAACTTCAAGGATCTGGAGAATGAGTTCAAAACCAAGCTGAAGGATCTTCAAACGTGATATTTAATGAGTACTATGCTGCTGGCGGAAATCAATGGTCACCGCTTTAATTTACGTCTTCGTGTATTAAATTAGTGTTTTTATGCTTATCTAGTGTGATGTAGTTTAATTATGTTTTAAATTTGTATTTTTTATGCTTATCTAATATGATGTAGTTTATTATGTTTTAAGTTGTATTTTCTTTTTTCTATTAATATTAATGTCTTATAATTATTAATATTTACTTTTAAATACTAATATTATTTATAAATAAAAAAACAAACAATTAAATATATAGTTAATTGTGAATATATAATATACATGATATTAAAAACCAAATAATTAATAGTAAAATCTATATTAAAATATAATAAAGAATTGGGAAAGTGGTGGGCCATGGTAAATGGCGTGTGAAATCTGGCCGGCAAATATGGAGGTCAAAACCAAAATCTTTTCTTAACCCCTAAAATATTTGGTGATATAGAGGTTGGTTGGAGTGAGCTACACTGCAAATTTGGAGATTTAGGGGACGGTTGGAGTTGCTCTAAGGGTGGGTCGACTTGTGAAGGTCTTGTGGAGGAGGGTTTTGGAGAAGGAGATGGAAAAGAAAGAAGATCAAAGAAGAAAAAGAGGACAAAAAGAAAAGAAAGACGTTGGAAGAAGAAAAAGAAAGCAAATAAGGACAAAAGGAAATAAACAACAAAACAAACTCAGCCATTTTTTTTATATTTTTTTATATTTTATTTTTTTAAATCAGTTTGTTTTTTTTTTCTTTTCTTTTTAAATTTATCTTATCTTTTTTTTTAACAAAACTGATTTTTTTTAAAACATATTTAAAATTTTCTTTTTCTTAAAAAACTAATTTTTTTCTCTTTTTTTTAAAACTACCTTTTTTAAATCTGATGATTTATTTTATTTTAAAAATCTAATAATTTTATTATTATTATTTATTTCTATTTTTTTAAACTTCAAAACCGAGCTCAAGGTTTTGCACACGCTTAAGCTCAAGGCATATGTAGAATAGTGAGCTCAACGCAAATGTCAACGTCAAGCTCAAAGTTTAGAACAAACCCAAGCTCAAGGCAAATGTCAAAGCCGAGCTTAAGGTTTAAATGCATATGATGTACCTGTTCTCCCTTGGTCATACATAAGCAGGCAACGTTCCCCCTTGGTTCGGGCATAGTCAGGGAACATTCCCCCTCGACTTATGACTACTTACAACGAAATATACAGTACTTCCCACCATGTGTGTCTCCTGAAGGGAGTGAGAAGTCCCATTTGCCCAGTCATGTGTTTGGAACAACCTGAGTCCATGAACCACACATGACTGGCCTGCAAAATCACAAACCAACAGGTTTAGGTACCCATTTGTAAATGGGTCCTTTCAGGTTAGGATCAACAGGTTTAAATACAGGTTCCTGTTTGTTCTTTGGTGGAGATTTTTGTTTGGGTCTTGATTTAGGTTTCTTGTTGTGAGTATGATGATAACTACAATTGTAGAATCCATGATAGTTAGGAGCATAATATCGATCATTCACAAAGGCATTTGCACAAAAACCGAATCTAAAATGATTTTGACAATGAAAGTTACTACTAAAACCATAGACAATGTGTTCACATTCATACACTTGAAATGGAGGATGTGGTACATGCCTATGTGTTCTATAAAATCCATGATTGAAGAATCTGTTTTTCATGTTTCTAGTCTTATGTGCAAATGGCTTCGAACGACCGCTTTCTTTAGTTCCATTCTCCTTTGAGTTAGGTCTACCCTTTCTTGCAAATGTCCTATTTGAAGAAGAGTGATTAGTATCTTTACATGCATGAGATGGAGTATGATTAGAAGCTTTGTTCCTTGGATGAGAGTTGTGTGATTGTTCCTTAGATTTAGACGACTTCTTGTTTTTACGAGAGCGTCTACGTTTCTTAGGAGCAGCCACATTGGAATGAGATGTACTCGCAACTTCAGACTCAGGGGTGACTATTGGAGTCTTCCCTTTGTCTTCCTGAATAGGTTTGACAGGAGTACGCGTTCCTGGTTTGGAGGTACTAGTTGATCTACCACCCTCACCAGCCATGATGGAACAATCTGTTGGGTTTTTGCGATTCGGATAAAACAGATATAAACATATAAACGAATAAACGCAGCGGATAAAAACAAAACCCGAACAAAGATCCAACCGTAATTTAACAGATACAAATCTATCAAGGGGTTTTCTTGCGTTTACCTTTAGCGATCCAAACTTTTCTCCGGAAGCTAGTGAGGGATACACCGCTACTGCACCACCGTGAGACTGGCTGCTAGACCGCCTAGGATTTGATCGGAAAAACTTCCCGGTGTGGGTGTGTGTGTCAAACGCCGACAAGAGAGAGAGAGAGAGAGAGAATTGGGATTCTTGGTGAGAAAGTAATTATGAAATCTGTGTTATAATTCTATTACCCTAACCCTATATTTATATAGGTAATTATGGTAATCATATTAAGAATCCCAATCCATAAATAACTATCCACAATAACTTCCTTAATTAACTCAAACTTGTTAATCAAGTAATTATATTTATCTGATAAATAATAAATAAACAATTTATTATTTATCCTTTTCTCTCTATTAAATAATTAAACTTAATTAATTATTTCCACACGATAAATCCAATAGGTCTCGGGTTGGGTGTGTAGCAGTGTGACCCACTAGTGTCTTATAACATTGGACATAGTGATCCTAATTACTGTCTTGCACATAATCCTTTCAGACTCCCACTTGTGCCAGACAAGTAACTTAACTGTCACTATTAGCCTAAGGAGGTCCCTAGCCAGACACTTAGGTTGACCAGGTTATAAGATCTCTTATAGCCAGAGATACGATTCATATTTGAATTGTACACAGGTTCATTCCTTTTACACACGATATTTTAAAGTGAGTTTTGACATGGAGCTGAGATAGTTCAATCATAAACTCAAGTATTTCCTGACTCTGATCTCGATTGCCTGCAGTAACGGATCTTCCAAATAACCCACTGTTATTCTATCCGAGCGTGGCCACGCATTTCTGCCAATCTTAATCGTCAGGGGGCCCAGAAATATCTCTCCCATGTGGGAGGTGTAAATCCCATCTTGACTATCCGCATCTACAACCACGGCTTCCGCTGCATCTAGTCATACCCCTTATGACCACCCAGTTACGGTGCGGCGTTAGAGCATGCTAAGAGTACAGTAGTCCTCATGATCATAGACCAGATATCTCAGGTCAAAGGACAACCTATCATCAAGTCAATGCTTATGACAAAGGCTCCATGAAGCAGACTTGAAACTGGTCACATCCAATACCTATTCACTCTGATATGTATCTATGAATGTCTAACTATATCAACTGTATATTAAACACTTCATAATAGCGTTATAACCCTACTGAGATTCCCATCTCAATAAGTTGCTACGGAGATTTAGATTTTTACGAACTCGTGAAAAATCATGGATAACCTTAAATATGCGAAAAGTAATTTTTCTTGAAACATCTTTAAAATAGTATCTCTTTATTTCCAACACACTGTGAAATAAACTTTCATAATGTTTCAAAAATTACATTGATAATCGATAACATAAACTAACTACTAGTATCCAGGTACTGCATTCCTATGGAACTAGTATGGCCCTCATGCTTTGCTCTAGCTAAAGGCTTTGTTAGCGGATCTGCAACGTTCTCATCCGTCGGAATCTTGCATATTCTCACATCTCCTCTTCCAATAATCTCTCGGATGAGGTGATATTTCCTGAGTACATGTCTCGACTTGTGATGTTCTCTGGGCTCCTTCGCTTGCGCTACTGCCCCAGAGTTATCACAGTAAATATCAATGGGTCTAGAGATACTGGCTACAACTCTTAGATCCGTGATAAAACTCCTGAGCCAGACAGCTTCCTTTGCCGCGTCTGATGCTGCAATGTACTCTGCCTCTGTAGTGGAATCCGCTATGGTATCTTGCTTCGAGCTCTTCCACGAGATCGCGCCTCCATTTAGGGTAAATACATATCCTGACTGTGATCTAAAATCATCTTTGTCGGTCTGAAAACTAGCGTCAGTGTAGCCTGTGACGCTAATCTCGTCTTCAGATCCTCCAAAGACCAAGAACATTTCTTTTGTTCGTCTCATGTACTTGAGAATGTTCTTGACAGCCACCCAATGGGCTTCACCTGGGTTCTGCTGGTATCTGCTCGTAACACTTATCGAGTAAGCAACATCGGGCCTTGTACATAACATGGCATACATAATTGATCCTATCGCTGAAGCATATGGGATCAATTTCATCTTGTCCTGATCTTCACTAGAAACAGGACACTGTGCTTTGCTTAGCACTATGCCATGCTGCATTGGGATAAATCCTTTCTTGGATTCCTCCATCCTGAATCGTTTCAGGATTTTGTCAATGTATGTACTCTGACTAAGCCCGATAAGCCGTCTAGATCTATTCCTGTAGATCTTTATACCAAGTATATAGGCGGCTTCTCCAAGGTCTTTCATTTGGAAACACTTGCTTAACCAAGTCTTTACACTCTGTAAAGTTGGTACGTCATTTCCAATGAGTAGAATATCATCTACATATAAGACCAAGAAGGTTACTATGCTCCCACTGAACTTTGTGTAAACACATGGTTCAAACTCACTCTTGGCAAAACCAAATTCTTTGATTCGCTCATCAAAGTGTAAGTTCCAACTTCTAGATGCCTGTTTTAATCCATATATGGATTTCAACAACTTGCACACTTTATTAGGATTCTTTGGATCTATGAAACCTTCCGGCTGTTCCATATAGACGTCTTCTGTTAACTTCCCGTTCAGGAAGGCCGTCTTAACATCCATCTGCCAAATCTCGTAATTGAAGTACGCTGAAATGGCCATCAAGATCCTAATAGACTTTAACATTGCTACTGGTGAAAAGGTTTCATCATAGTCAATACCATGAGTTTGCGTGAAACCTTTTGCTACCAGTCTAGCTTTAAAGGTGTGCACATTACCGTCCATGTCAGTTTTCTTCTTGAAAACCCATTTACGTCCAACAGCCCTACCGTGTTGGGGTAAATCTGTCAACTCCCATACTTGGTTGTCATACATGGACTGCATCTCAGCCTTCATGGCCTCCTGCCATTGTTCAGACTCACTGCCTGATACAGCTTCTCCATAGGAGGTCGGTTCATTCAAGTCTCCATCATCCTGAGAGACTAAGAACCCAAGATACCTATCTGGCTCTTGCCTTATCCTAGTGGATCTGCGAAGGTCCTGTGTTTGCACTTCCTCAACCGTTTCCGGTTGAGTCTCAACATATTCTTGTTGAGCAACTGGCTCAACTATCGGTGAAGTGTCATCTTCCTCTACCTCCTGTAGATCTACATCATTCCTGGTATCCTCTTGGTTGAGGAACTTATCCTCCAGAAAATCACCTCCCCGAGCTACAAAGACTTTGTTCTCGGTAGGATTGTAGAAGTAGTATCCCACAGTAGTCTTGGGATATCCTACGAAGAAGCACTTATCTGATTTGGGTTTGAGCTTTTCAGAAGTTGGTCCCAAATCTTTAGAAAAGACAATTTTGGTTTCTTGCCTGTCCAAAATTCATATGGTGTCTTTTCTACCGATTTAGTTGGCACTTTGTTCAGTATGTGGGCCGCTGTTTCGAGCGCATGTCCCCAAAATGACACTGGTAGTGAGGAACGACACATCATTGATCTTACCATATCAAGCAAGGTACGGTTTCTCCTTTCTGACACACCATTCATCTGGGGTGTGTACGGAGGTGTGAGTTGTGAAACAATCCCACATTCTATCAAATGATTGTTAAATTCCTGACTCAGATATTCCCCACCTCGATCTGACCTTAGGAACTTGATTTTCTTGTCAAGTTGATTCTGTACTTCACTCTGAAATTCCTTAAATCTTTCAAAGGCTTCAGATTTATGTCTCATCAAGTAGACATAACCATATCTACTGAAATCGTCAGTAAAAGTGATGAAGTACCGGTATCCTCCTCTAGCTTCGTGACTGAAGGGACCACACACATCTGTGTGTATAATTCCCAACAAATCATTTGCCCTTTCATTATCTTTGTTGAAGGGTTGCTTTGTCATCTTGCCGGATAAACAAGATTCGCAATTGTCAAACGGTTTTAAAATCGAAAGACCCAAGGAGTCCTCCTTTCTGGAGTTTCTCTATGCGTTTCTTGTTTATGTGACCTAGACGACAATGCCAGAGGTAAGTCTGATCCTCAATATCCTTGGATCGTTTACTTATATGATAGACTTCTCTATTTTCTTGTAGATTTAACACATATAGACCATTAGAGGGAGTTGCTTTGAAATAAAAGATATCATTTTTAAAGCAAGAGATAAGTTTATAATCATATTTATAATAAAAACCTTGGTCTACAAGTAAATCGAAAGAAATAACATTTTTGATCATTCTAGGAACATAGTAACAATTTTCAAGTTCCAATACTAGACCCGAGGGTAAACTAAGACTGTAAGACCCTATAGATTCAGCTACAAGCATCTGGCCTTCGCCGACTCTTAGGTTCGAACGGTCCTTCCCCAGCATCTCCCTTCTTTTGAATCCCTGTAAATGATTACAAATGTGATTACCACTGCCTGTATCAAGTACCCATGATTCATAAGAAGTGATCAAACAGTCTATCATAAAGATACCTGGTGCATCGGGTAAACCGATGTCTAGCTGGTCGATGTCCATCAAGTGAGCACAAATATCCTTGCTACCGCATTCTGGGCAACTCAGATCTCCCAGCTCGTCAATCCAATCCGTGTCCATGAGGTCAGCAGGTGCTGCAGTTTTCGGCTCCAAACTGGCCAAAATATCCTCATGAAGCTTTGCCACGTCTCTCTTTGGTTCTCCAATGTACGCACTGACTGTGCTACGTATCTCATCAGTGAGGGAGAACCACATGAGATGCACAAGTTCCTCCTGGACAACTTTGTATCCCATGCGTGACAAACTTTTAAAGAGCTTCCTCATCTCTAGGAGATGCTCTTTAACAGATTGACCCTTTTCCAGTTTCAGAGAATAGATCTCTTTCATGATCAGATACTTCCCACTCTTCTTATAGAAACCCACCTGGTTCTCTATATTCTTCACGACCTCATGGCAATATCTAACCCTCAAATCAGTAGTAAACTCGGGTGAGGTAGAAAAGGACAGAATCGACATCACATCAGATTCGTCAGCCATGAATTTGAAGTATTCAGCAAAGTCCTTTTCAGGAGCATTGCAACTGGGTCGTGAAACGGGTTTCTCTATCACGTACCGCTTACCCTGTGCATCCAAGACATTGTCAAGGTGCATTTTCCAGACTGGAAAATTTTGGCCTGTAAGCTTCCATTTCCCCATTATCAGGCGGAGAGATTCCTCAGGTGAATAAAAGATAATAGCAGACATCTACAGACAAATATAAAATTCCGATTTAGTTATCTGATTGTACTTCTAATAAATTATTACCTTAGAACAATAATTATATTAGACTAGAATCCATATTTCACATGAATTGACAGGCGGTTTGCTCACGCAAGCCAATCCATGCTATTTCTGGTAGGTAACGACTTATACCAATCGTATCTTTAAACGAAGATACGACTTCTAGATCGTCGGGACATCGGATACTTGAATCCGTGCATATTTAGTCCCTCTAGTGTGTTTTGGCCCGGTACCACCCGGTGAGTTGTAACAACTACCAAAATAGATCGCACCATTTTGAACTGGATGTACTCTGGTCGGTACCCCCCGATATCGCAGAGTCTTTTCACCCCCTTCAGCTTGGGGTTTGAACGTGGGGCTAAAGGTTCGACTCCTTCGAGCCCCGACGTACCTTACGCCAAAGGTGTCCACAAATGGGTCACACTAACTGATCTAAGATTTTCCTAAGGATTTAGCCAGTTTTTATTTTTTTTGAAAAAGACTAGTTCGAAAAACAAACTGTAATCGAACTCTTTAATCTGATTTCATAAAATTTTGTTTTTATCTAAGACTAAGTAATTCATAATCAACCACGCAGATAAAAACAAGACAGTGTCATAGCTTTTGCCCAGATCTATTGTCAGTCTCGTGAGCCAACACGAGAACTGACGGTCCAAAATCCTATGTGACTAAACAACCACAAGGCATGAAATCTTGGTGCTCCCACTGGCTCCAACATCTCTGGTCGTGTCTCCGTGAAACTCCGTCTTTAGCTTTAACGAAACTAATATTAACTATTACATAAAAGGGTTGCAAATGGCACGCAGGCCTCCCTTACCAAAATAATTACATAAAGCAATAAAATAACACAATAAAGAACACAACCATAGGTCAAGGGGCTTGGCTATGACAACTAAGCAGTTTAAAGAATTAAACTTAAGACAAAACAGTTTTTGATAAGACTGGTTTTTGCAATAATCCAAACTGGATTATATTAAAGTTTTAAAATACTAATTAAAACTCATCCTAATTCGAAAAGAGTTTCTAATTCGAATTTGATAATTATCCCGAAAACAATTAAAGGATAATGATAATCCCAATCCCGAAGAATTTGATCCGTTAAACTTTAGTGATTATCGTGTCTTGACCATCACGGTTTTACCGGAACCAAAATTACCACCGATTATCTCCGCCGTCGACAACCGCCGTGACGTGGTCGGCCGTCGATTGCCCGGAACCGGCGCACGACGGTGACGCCAAACGAACGCCACCGCCGCCGCCCCGTAACACCATCGCCGCGAACGGTGATGACGCAAAAACGCCACCACCGCCGCTCCAATCGTCGCCGGCGCGCAACGATGACGCAAACGCCACCGCCGCCGCCCAAATAAAACAACCATAAACCGCCGCCACCACCGCGGCTGCCCTAGCCAAACGGTGGTGCGGCTTTGCGGCGCTCGGACGACCACCACCACCATCGCGATCGCGGTTTTGGTGGCTGGTGGTGTTGGGACTGAGATCGACCACCACCACCGATTTGGTGGTGGGTGGTTTGCGGTTTTGGCGAGGAACGACCACCACCACCGTCGCCGATCGCGGCTTCGATGGTGTGGTGGTTTGCGATGGACGCAGCCGCCACCACCGTCGCCGATCGTGGCTTCGGTGGTGGTTTGCGATGGTGCCGAAAACAGCCACCACCACCGTTGCCGATCGCGGCTTCGGTGGTAGTTTACGGTTTTGATGAAAAACGACCACAACCACCATCGGGGTGGTTCGGTGGTTTTTCCGGTGGTCCATCCGGGATTCATCCGGCGATCGGCCCGGCGGTTCGGTCGGTTTATCACCGCCGTTCCACCGCCGATTGCCACGAGTCTCGGGATCAATTCAAAAATCAAAATTTTACCGGAAAATTAGATTTTTACCAAAAACCAACTTTTATCAAAAAACTAAAACAGATCTGATAAATATACGGAAGTGGCTCTGATACCACTGTTGGGTTTTTGCGATTCGGATAAAACAGATATAAACATATAAACGAATAAACGCAGCGGATAAAAACAAAACCCGAACAAAGATCCAACCGTAATTTAACAGATACAAATCTATCAAGGGGGTTTTCTTGCGTTTACCTTTAGCGATCCAAACTTTTCTCCGGAAGCTAGTGAGGGATACACCGCTACTGCACCACCGTGAGACTGGCTGCTAGACCGCCTAGGATTTGATCGGAAAAACTTCCCGGTGTGGGTGTGTGTGTCAAACGCCGACAAGAGAGAGAGAGAGAGAATTGGGATTCTTGGTGAGAAAGTAATTATGAAATCTGTGTTATAATTCTATTACCCTAACCCTATATTTATATAGGTAATTATGGTAATCATATTAAGAATCCCAATCCATAAATAACTATCCACAATAACTTCCTTAATTAACTCAAACTTGTTAATCAAGTAATTATATTTATCTGATAAATAATAAATAAACAATTTATTATTTATCCTTTTCTCTCTATTAAATAATTAAACTTAATTAATTATTTCCACACGATAAATCCAATAGGTCTCGGGTTGGGTGTGTAGCAGTGTGACCCACTAGTGTCTTATAACATTGGACATAGTGATCCTAATTACTGTCTTGCACATAATCCTTTCACAATCATCCGGTACAATCTCAGAGATTTGTACCGTTGATCTACGTGCTGAATATGTTAAGTCATCCATGTATGAAATAGTTGTGCAAATAGGAGACCTTAGTATAATGGATTTTGAGTTTTGAAAATTTGTACTTGAAGGCCTGAATTCTATAGCATCAACATTCCATGCATGGCGATGATGAGGTGTATTACCATAAGTTCCACATGAGGATTGATTGTCTCTTGGTGGACTCTTGGATTGGAGGGCAGTTTCAAGTTCATTGATTTTACTCAAGAACAAGTCCTTCTCCCTAAGGCTCATCGCCTCTCATCCTCGAGTTCCTCCTCAAGCTTGGCAATCCTTTTCTCATAAAACGTTTTGTTATCTTTGTAAATCTTTTCAAGAATTGGAACTTCCTGGTTCATCTCATCCTCAGTGTAGCTAGGCGTGTAATCCTTCGATAGAGGGATCTCACGCGTTGCATAACTGTTGTTAAGAGGAGTATAGTTAAAGGGAACTGAGTGTTTGTTTTTTCTATCGTTTTCTTTCTTCTCAATTTCCTTCAATTGCTCAGGATCATCAGACTCTTTCATAAAAACAATCTTATATCCACGACCCATGTACCTCATGTCGTACATGGTAGGGGTCTTGGATATGGCACACTTAAGATGACAAGGACTTTTATATCCTATGCCTTCTTTGGGGTTATAATAATTGAATTCCTTTGGCTGGTTCATATGGATGGTCTGATCGGTTTGACCTCTTTTCAGAAACTTATCCTCCATGTCTTTGATTTTTGCAAACAAGTTAGTTCTTTGAGCAAAAATGAATTCATACTTCTTTACATTCTCACTACTTACTCTTTCAGCCTCATGTAGTCTCTTTTGTAAATCAATGATGTTAGCATTTAAGCTTGTAACTTTCTCTTCAAGAGTTTTGTTAGCAAGGGTGAGCATGTTAACTTTGTCTTTTGAGTAGGCCAATTCAATGTTGAATTTCACGACTAAGGCATGTTCACTAGCTAATTTGGATTCTGCAATTGTGGTTTGTTTATTAGCTTGTTTAATCTTATTTTCATACTCAGAAACCTTTTGTGCAAGACCTTTTACTTGATTTTCATGTTCAGTGTATGGGTCAGGGAGTACCTCAGAAGGTGACTCTGAATGATTTGAGTCAAGTCGTTGTAATCACGTCCTCCATCTTCTGAGTACAGTTCCTCCTCATCATGGTTAGCCATCAGACATAGTTGATATTCTCTTCCTTCATCACTTGTCAGATCCCATGCCTTATGTTGGTCCCAAGTAGGTGACCTTCAAGTAAGGATAGTGTTTGGGATTATAGAAGGGGGGGGGTTGAATATAATCACACAGTTTTCTCACTTTTAAATTCTTGTTTTATAAACAATATGAATTTACAGATTGTTGCGGAAATAGAGAAGACAATTAGTCTAAACTAAACAATCTAAGTTCTTTCACTATGCACTAAGTGAGAAGAGAATAAAGAAAGAAGATAGAGGGAAAAAGAGAGAAAGGACTTGAGTATTTTTGGATGATGAAGAAGTATGGAGAACATCTCTTCACGTCATATTTATACTCCATGCATTAAATGCATGCAGACCTACTATTGTGACGTGTCACAATGTGAGTGGTCTGTTGTACTATTTACTATAAACAAATACTCTTTGCATGGTGTGCAAAAGAGGATGTTTGTAAACAGTTGCCTTATGGTCTGATAAGTACGGAGGGAACAGTAAAGTAACTGCCCTTATGTACTATTGTGTCAGAAAAGGCGAGTTATCCTTTTGTGCATTAGACTAAGACATTGTTCTAATCCTTCAGGATCAGGATACTGATCAGTGACTAGAGTCCTGAAACTAGGGAAGTTCAGGGTCACGTGTATCCTGATGAATCTTCAGGATGTCATACGATAGTGAACAGACTGCTATCACTGAGTTCCGTCTTCAGATCACGAGCATGCTGTTCCTGTCATCAGCTATTTCTTCGACGTCGCTGATGGTTCTTTGTGTATGATCTTAATGTCTTCAGTAGGAGGTCTTCACTTCAGTGGACAGGATCAGTAGACTGCAGAACAGACTCGTTAGTCTCCAGATCCTGATCCTGAAATCTATAAAATTAAGTTACAGCATAAGTAACATGGAATAACACTGAACAGACTCAGTGATAATTCCTCAAGCTACAACAGAAGTAAAAACCTATTCACTAAGTAAAGATTCAGGATCATTATCATTTCATCAGGTCTTAGGAGAGCTGGATCAACAATCTCCCCCTAAATGATAATGATAAGACAACAGAGTAATTGTCTTAATCTAGAAAAGTTAGAAATAAATCTAAGTCTAGAACTAAACAGTAGGAAATAGAACTCATAAAGGTACATGTCCCATTTACTGTTTTGAGGGATCTTTTTCAGTACTATGATGGAATGAAGTACAATGCACTGAATTGCATTCTCATTAATCTCATTAAAATATTACAAGAGTAAGGAAAATACAATAGTACATGATAGAAGTACTGAAAGAAAAAATTACAAGACAACTAACTATCAGACTCTTCGCTAATGTATTCAGTCTTGACGCAAACAGGAACAGGAGTGTCGCTGAAGGCAAGTCTGTGATCAAGTATAGCTCTGACAGTGCGGATGATCTCTTTGTTGTCTGGATTTTTCTTATCTTGTTGTGCAGTGAAGAGAACTGTCAAAAGATGTTCATAGGGCGCTATGTGTAGCTCACTGAAGCGCTGAAAGCGTAGGATTGAGTTATTGCTAACACATATGCCATGAACAGGTTCTCTGATTACTTGTCCTTCAGATAGAGAGATTCCAGAAGGGAATGAAAGATCAAGCATCGAGAGGTCCAGAGGTTTAACAACCATTCTGGGAAGACAGGGAGTTGGTCTTCTTGTAGAGGTGCCTGCAGATCTTCGAACAGGCTGCTGAGATGAGAGTGGAGAGTGATGGAGCAGGTCATCAGGTATTTCGGTTGTCCTTCTGATGCGAGCAATAAGTCCTTCAATGACTTCTTCTACTTCAGCCCGATAGTTCTTGTTGGCTTTGGGAAGCAGGGATCTGATTTCGTTCCACTCTGACAAGTTGTAGCGATCTAACTTGTCCAGAGTGTGCTCTACGTCCTTTACTCCAGAGCGTTTGACTGTGATCCAGGATTACCTTTCTTGCCTCTAGATCGGCGAAGATGGATTCCTGAGATGGCAACACCATGCTTTCGGAGGTGTAACCGATCTCTGCACCAGTCAAGCTCAGCATTCACTTCTCCAGTCTGTATTTCAGCATTTTTGTTGAAGACCTTCAGAACAGCGGCTTGAGCAGAGAGGAAAGCTTCCTTCTGCTTCTTATTATGCTCTATTTGAGCCTGTACAGCCTCGTTGTACTCCTCCTGCGAGAGATAGGCGAACTCGGAGTCACAAGAGGTACGAAGAGGGATTTTTACTCTTGTACTCTCGAGTCTCTCTATCACGGCGTCTAAGCGCCCATCCTTGTCAATGGCAAAGGAACTGTCAGGGTAGTTTTCACCTTCAGATCTAGGAGAGTTTGAGGGAGGTGATCTGGGTGAAGAGGCAGGGGTAGAGAAGTCATCAGAGATGAATTCATCATCTGATGAAAGGCATATGGTTTCAGGGGTGGCTCGGATTTCAGGGGTTCTGGATGAAGAGGCTTCTTGGTTGAAACGGGTTGCAGGACGGGTAGAGATGGTTTCTTGGTTAAGGGGTGTGATCCTGAAGGTCATTTTAGCTAATTCAGCTCTGGTCTGCTCATTGGGACTATTCTCCATTAGGCGAATAATGTCACCAGTGACAGAGCCAAAGTTGACATCGTGAGTTTCAGGATCGACTTGGGTATTAGGTTCAGGTTCAGGGTGATAGGTGAGTTCAGGAGTTGGTTCAGGAGAGGGTAGTTTGGGAGGTTGGTAGATAACCATTTGAAGGTTATTAGGAGGGGAGTCTTCAGGTGAGGAATCTAGGGTGATGGTTTCAGGGGTAGGTTTGGATTTGAGAAGAGTAGAAATAGGTTGGTTATCAGAGGAAGAGGGAGAGGATGGTAGTGGAGACATACCAGAGGCATCAGGGTTCTCCCCCTGAGGTTGTGCGAGCCCTGGAATGGGCGCAGAGGCAGCAGGGACCTTCTCGACGAAGATGTCATCGTCAACATCATCATCATCTTCATCATCATCATCGTCGTCTTCATTATTCCCCCCGTCTTCAGTGGTTCTCCAGTTTGTGGAGGGGGAATAGGCAGAATGGTCTCGGGGCTGTCTCTCCCCCTCAGCAGGTGCCTGAACTAAGGCAGCTGTTGAGACACTCCTTTGGAGGAGAGAGGCCATGTCGCTGAGGACTTTGCGCTGGATGAATGATGATGAGATAAGGGACTGCAAGACCTCCCTGTCCGCCGTGGTGAAGGATGGAGGCGGCGCAGGAGCAGAGGTGAGGGCGTTGACAGCAGAGGAGAGCCCTTGCACCTGCTCCTGGATGCCGCGAATGGCGGCTTCCTGAGCATCCAACCTCTGAACCACCGTTGATTGGAAGGTGGTGAGAGAGTTGGTGCTGTTGATGATCTCTGTGGAGAGCGCAGGGAACGCCGTGGCCTTCAGGTCATCAATGGATGCCTGAAGGTTGGTGGAGGAGGAGGCAACCTGTGAAACCTTGTCGTGGATGTTATCCAGACAAGGGATGGACAGGGTGACGGCCGTGGGCGGCGGAGTCGCGGCGATGGCGGCAGCAGTGGCACTGGCTGCGGCGGCTTCAGCAGCGGCTGCAGCAGCTTTGGCAGCAACAAGCTCCTGTTGTAAGGTCTGGAGCTGTGCCGAGTGCTCTTCCTCCTTCTGCTGGAGGGCAGTGCGGGCCTCATGCAGGTTCCTCTCAGCGGACTGCCTGCGTAGTTCAGCTGCGTTCAGCTGATGCTCGGCATCCGTGAGGATGAAGTCGTTGAAGGGGTCATCCTGATGAAGATGCCCTTCAGAACCTGCTCCTAAAGAACCTGTAGACATAGTAACTAAGTGAGCACTAGAAGACTCATTAGCTTTCATAGAAGAAGTAACAGTAATATATTGCTTAGAAATATTACCTGAGGCTTGGAGGGTATCAGGATGATTACCCACCAGATTCTCTGAGGGTTCGAGTTGAACCACCTCAGGTTCTTGTGTAACAGGGGCAGATGTAGAAGTATCTGCAGTGGAAGAATGTTTAGACAAAGGGGATGGTTTATTAAAGAGCTGGGGCAGGGTAATGTAATATTTCTTACCAGCCGCCTGCGTCTTTTTCTTTTGCGCCCTAGCTTTGGCGCGTTTTGTAGGAGGTGGAGGAGTGACAGAGGATGGTTGGGGGCGCTTCTGGAGCGCAGAAGTTGTGGTTGCAGCTGGGGAAGTCAGTATTGGGTTAGCTACTGACATAGCATGCGTAGAAGTAGAAGAATGAGGTTTGGAAGAGATGAGAGAAAACGTACCTGTGGTTGGAGAGGTGGCTTGTTCAGCATCCTGTTCCTGAACTTGTTCAGGAACGACCAGGACGTCGGAGAGAGGGACGTCGTCAGGATGGGAAGCAACCTGGTCCAGGAACCTAGGCCCGAGGGCGTAGTTGTTGGAGTTCCCGACCTTGGGGTAGTTTTCCCCCATATGCAGCTCCAGGACGGCTGAGAAAAACCTGGTGAAGGCAACGTTGGCGACCCGATTCTTGCTTCGGACCTTCCTCACCATGTCGTCCCAGATGGAGCGAGCATAGTCGAACTCGCGATTCTTGATCGCAGAGTAGACCATCTGCTGAATAACCATCGGGAACTGCTCCGTGCTCCCTGTTTTGCCCGATAAGCACAGGCCAAACGTGTTCCATATATAATAGAACACGGCGTTTAGTCCTGACTTATGGACAGTGGCTCCTGTCTTCGGTAGCAGGACGCCTTCCTTGTTCACAGGCCATCTGTAGCCTATGGCGTCCAGGAACTCGACGATCTCGTCAGCGGTGGGGACAGGAGGGAAGCGCTTCTTCTTGGGGAAGTTAAGCACGTTCCTGAGGGTTCCAAAACCAAAGAAAATTATGTTTTCCTTGATTTGGAACTTGATGACCTCTCGCAGGACACCTTTTGTGTTCTTCTCCTTGGCCACAGTGGCAGTGGACCACAGTTGTTGCAGCATGGGCTTGTTTGGCTTTGGGTCCAGAGTGAAAGCCGTCCTCAGCGGGCTGCGGAGAAGGAAGTCTTTTGCAGGAATCAGATATTCCTTGCCTTCAGGGATGTCAAACAGACCAACAACGTTGTTCTGTTTGAATTGGACGTCATGTTGCGGAATGACGATTGGCAAGCTCTCAGTAGCTTGCAGAGGATGGGCCTCAGAGGAGAGCTGGGCGTCCAAAGATGTGGATGTAGTAGCAGCCATCCTGTTAAACATAAAAATAACATATATGGATGATTAAGAGTCCAAAATATGCATTTTTCTTCATTTTTCAATGAACACAAAGTATGTTCATAAAAATGGTGAAATCCTTTATACATAGAATAGATTAGATACCAAAATACACAAAAGGAATGTGTTTTGGTATTAAAAAGAACTTCTATTTTGATGAATAGATATCAAAATAGGAGTTTATGACTATTCTTAAAAGAAATAAGAAAAATCATGTTAAACAGTTTTAACAAAAAATCTTAGAAGATTTTGGGAAAACTAAGATCAAACGAAGTGATCTTAGGGTTTTTGGAAAAACGTTTACCAAAATAAGTTGTTTTTAAGGAAGAATACCAACTTAGATTGTGGAAAGAACAAAGAACAAAAGGAAACTTACGTTGATCTTGTTAAAGAAGTGGTAAGTGTGTGTTCTTGGTGTTCTTGAGAATGCAGATTCGTGCTTTTTCTTGCTTGAATGCTTAGAGAGTATTATGTGAGCGTAAAGAGTGAAAAGGATTACGAATGAGGTTTTTATACCTCGCGGTAGGAGAGAGAAAAAGGATGAGAGAGAAAAGAGCGGCTAAATTCAAACGTAATGATGAAAAAGAAGCTCGACGCGCGTTCACGCGCCTGACACACGTAGTGGGGAACAGGAAACGTCCCATTACGTGTCAGTGCAGATGAAAGGTTTGTTTTATTTGAAAAACTAAAAACCACCTTTTCAGGGGATGATTCCATTTTGGTGAAAGATATGTTTTATTGGAATCAGAGTACTTATCAGATAAGTACTGTTTTGGGAAAATCCTCTTATCACATTTAATGCGATAAGGTTTCAGTAGCAGAGGGAAGAAATACTTACCTGAGAATCATCATTATTCGGATATTGAACAAAGATTTTGTAAGTACTGAACAGAGTCATCCTCTGAAGAAGAGTTATTCAGGAGTTGTTAATAAAAGAGGTCCTGAGAGAATATAAGGACTTTAACAACTGTTTGTCCTGAGAACTTCTATTCTTCAGGATTTAACATCCCAAGTTCACTGAGGAGCATATTACAACGCGTCACATCCAGTGGTTTGGTAAAGAGGTCAGCAAGCTGATATTCAGTAGGGACAAAATGGAGTTCAATATCACCATTCATCACATGATCCCTGATGAAGTGATATCTCACTTCAATGTGCTTTGTCTTAGAGTGTAAGACAGGATTGTTAGCAATGGCTATTGCTGAAGTGTTGTCACAGTAGATAGGAATTTTGGAGAGTTGTATGTCATAGTCCTGAAGTTGATTTCTCAGCCACAGGACCTGAGCACAACATATTCCTGCTGCAACATATTCAGCTTCAGCAGTTGATGTGGACACAGAGTTTTGCTTCTTGCTAGTCCAACTCACCAACTTGCCACCTAATAGGTGACAGCCACCAGTAGTGCTTTTCCTGTCGATCTTACATCCTGCAAAGTCACTATCAGAATAAGCTGTTAGATCGAACCCTGAGTCCTTGGAGTACCAAAGACCCATGTTAGGAGTTCCCTTCAGGTATCTGAAGATCCGCTTTACAGCGGTCAGATGGGATTCTTTGGGTTCAGCCTGATAACGAGCACAGAGACATGTAGAATACATGATATCAGGACGACTCGCTGTAAGATACAGCAGTGAGCCAATCATTCCTCTATAGAGAGTCACATCAACAGGTTTCCCTTTGGAATCCTTGTCAAGAGACAGAGGAGGAGCCATTGGAGTCTTCATCGGTGTACAGGATGTGAGATCAAATTTCTTCAGCATCTCATGTACGTATTTACCTTGATTGATGAAAATTCCCTTTTCAGATTGCTTGATCTGAAGTCCTAAAAAGAATGTTAGTTCGCCCATCATAGACATTTTATATTCAGATTTCATGAGCAACTCAAACTTTTCGCAGAGTTTAGGGTTGGTGGATCCAAAGATAATGTCATCGACATATATCTGGACAAGAAGGATATGCTTAGGATATTTCTTCAGAAATAAAGTGCTATCAATCTTTCCACGAACAAAGCCTTTAGAGAGAAGAAAGGTTGAGAGGGTATCATACCAGGCACGAGGAGCCTGTTTTAACCCATAGAGAGCCTTGTTTAACTTGTAGACGTGATCAGGGAACTTAGGATCTACAAAGCCCGGAGGCTGAGCCACATAGACCTCTTCATTAAGTTTTCCATTCAGAAAGGCATTTTTAATGTCCATCTGATAAACTTTGAAGTTCATATGTGCTGCAAAAGCTAGGAAGAGTCGAATTGCTTCGAGCCTAGCAACAGGAGCAAAAGTTTCATCGTAATCAATGCCCTCTTCCTGCCTGTATCCCTGAGCCACAAGGCGAGCCTTGTTTCGAATGATTGTACCAATCTCATCAAGTTTATTTCGAAAAATCCACTTGGAACCAATGATTGTACGTTTTTGAGGCCTAGGGACGAGAAGCCAGACATTGTTTCTGATGAACTCTGCTAGCTCTTCCTGCATGGCTGAGACCCAGGCAGGATCACGCAAAGCATCATCTATTTCTTTAGGTTCATTTTCAGAGATAAAATTTACATAAAGACAGACGTTACCAGCCTGACGTCTGGTTTTCACACCAGAAGAAGGGTTTCCAAGAACTTGATCAATGGGATGATCTTTGGTCCATCGGAGAGCAGGTGGTTGATACACCTGTCCTGAAGTAGATGCTTCATTGGATGATGGATCAGGAAGAAGATTGGTAGGAGAGGGTTCACTAACAGTGGTTTGAGAGAAGTCTTCACTGTTAGTGGGTTGATCAGGTTCAGGTGGTGTGATTTGAGAGATAGGGGTGGCATTTATGAGAGGTGGAGTGGTTATATCAGTGGGTGGTATAGAATTATCTTCAAAACCATCAGGAAGGTCTTGAGGAGATGGATCAGCAATAGGAGGTTCAGGGACTTGAAAGAAAGAGTCAGCCCACTGATTGATTTCAGTATTGTCATTTGGGTGAGGAAAGGTAGGACCCGATTCATCAAACTTGACATGAATCGTTTCCTCAATGGTTTGTCTTCGTTTGTTGAACACACGGTAAGTTTTAGAAATGGATGAGTATCCGAGGAAAATTCCATCATCAGATTTGGAATCAAACTTTCCAAGATTATCTTTGTTGTTCAGGATGTAGCAGACACAACCAAAGATATGGAGATGTTTGATTGATGGTTTCCTGTTACGAAAGAGTTCGTAAGCTGTTCTTCTGAAACGCTTGACAATCAGAGATCTGTTCTGAGTGTAACAAGCAGTATTTACAGCTTCAGCCCAGAACTGAGTGGCAAGGTTGGCTTCACTCAGCATAGATCTCGCAGCTTCGATCAGCGTCCTGTTTCGTCTTTCAGCAACACCATTTTGCTGAGGAGTTCTCACAGAGGAGAAGTTTTGAGAGATACCTTTCTGTTCAAAGAAAGATTCCAGGGTACTGTTTTTGAACTCAGTCCCATGGTCACTTCTTATTGAACGAACAGTAAGGTTGTTGAGTTTTTCCATCTTCCTGACGAACAGGATGATTTCTTCAGGAGCATCACTCTTGGCACGTAAGAAGAAAACCCAAGTATATCTGGAATATTCATCTACGATCACTAGAGTATATTTCTTTCCACCAATGGATTGGACATTAACAGGTCCAAAGAGATCCATGTGGAGAAGTTGTAGAGGAGAGCTGATGGAGGAAATCTGCTTAGACTTGAAGCTAGCCCTGGTCTGTTTTCCTTTCTCACATGCTGAACAAAGAGATTCCTTTGTATAGCGAAAGTCAGGAAGACCAATGACCAGGTTGTTGATGCAGAGTTGATTCAGCGTCTTGAAGTTGAGATGAGAGAGACGCTTGTGCCAGAGCCAATTCATATCAGTGGAAGCACGTGATACGAAACAGAAGTTATCAGTGGAAGTATTCATATTGATGATGTAGATATCTGCATGTCTAACACCATTGAGAATAACTTCCTTTCTCCTGTTCTTGACTTTGCACTTTTTCTTAGAGAAAGAAACTTTGTGATTCTTATCACACAGTTGACTGATGCTCAGAAGATTATGCATCAGGCCTTCAACATAAGCAACTCTTTTGAAAGTAGTTACTCCGTTGGTCAGAGTGCCATACCCTCGGGTTTGGCCTCTACCGTTTCCGCCAAAGGTCACAGCAGGACCTCTTTCTTCACGGTAGTTAGTGAGGACAGATTTAGAACCAGTCATGTGTTGAGAGCATCCACTGTCCAAGTACCAGATGCCCTTATCCTGTAAAATACAGAGTTTAAGTTTTCTTTGGTACCCATAGAACTATGGATCCAGAAGTATCAGTAGGACTGGTTGAATCAGTGTCAGCCTTTACTGAAGTATCAGTACAGGAGGCTGGAGTCTTGACTGAAGGAACAGTCTTGACAACCTTCTTTCCTTTGACTGATTTCTCAGTCTTGGGAATCTTCTTTACCTTAGCTGATTTTTCAGCTTTGGTAGCATCAGGACACTTACTCGCAATATGGTCATTTAATCCACAGTGATAGCATTTGCGATATTGAAAGCGTTTAGTGTGGTCCAGAAAGTTTTTGAACTTTAGGTGAGCAGGACCTGCACCAAGTATGCCTTTAGCATTGGACATTGGAGGAATTGGTTTCTTCTCCTGAGTCTTTTGCTTTAGGTCAATCTTCAGTCTGGGAGCAGGACTCTGAGAAAGAGACTTAGTTCCAGAGACTGAAGGACCACCACCCAGAACTTTGTTCTTGGGTTTAGGACCCTTGGTCTTTGAAGGTGTTTCAGTTTTGGATTTATCCTTAACTGTATTCTTTTTGCTCTTAGGAGCACCTTCAGGGTGAGTGTTAGAAGAAAAAGAAGGGGTGTTTTCAGAGGCATTAGGAAGAGGAATAGAAGAAACAAATTTTCCAAATTTGAGCATGGAACTATCAGACTTAGTTTCTTCTTTCTTGTATCCACGAAAGAATCCAAGACCTCTCTTGCTTTTATCAGACCTCCCTGAAGCTAATATTTCATCAACCTTTTCAGAGGCGTCACTCCATCCTTTGATGGTGACTTTTTCAGCATTTAATTGGGCAAGGGCCTTCTCTTTGGCAGCAAGAGCCAATTCTCTTTCAATACACAGAGTTTTGTTTACAGAGACCTGGTCCTTATAATTTTCTTCCACAATGGTAAGCTGTTTTAATTTTTCTTGACATTCTTTGAGTTGTCCTCTAAGATCAATATTCATTTTTTCAGCAGATGTTTTACCATTAAGGGCTTTGTAAAGGTCGAGAGTGACCAGGTCTAACTGTGTTAAGCTTTCAAGAGGGATGAGAGGAATAGGTACCTGACTGGAAGAATCAGTCGCAGAGGTGGAAGCTTCAGGAGTTGTGGAAGAAGAAGCTTCAGGATCCTGAGGAGGAATCTCTTCAGGAACCTCTTCTATCTTAGCCATGAGAGCTAAGGTAGGTTCCTCAATAAAGGCCATTAGTGCCACTTGAGTGTCTTCCTCATCAGATGAGTCATCAGAGGAGACATCATCCCAATCGCAGTCTTCTGCGATTAAACCTTTGCCTTTACGCTGAGTTTTCATCTTTTTGTACTTTTCCTTCAGGCGCTGGTATTTGGGGTTCTTGGAAGAAGATTTAGCAGAGGAGGGAGCAAACTGACTTTTTCTGTACCTGCAATCATTAGCAAAGTGTCCTTTGCCCGGACAGTTGTAGCAGATAGCAGTAGCCTTGTCAGCAGAATCTGACTTTGGCTTGTCAGTAATAGAAAGATGTTTCTTTTTATGGAAGTTTCCCTTTTTGGCAAACTTTTTGAAAGATCTGGTTAAAAGAGCAAGAGATTCATTGAATTCAGGATCTTCTGACATGTCAGAGTCAGAAGATTCTAATTCAGTAATAGTTACTGAAGAAGAAGTGGCAGCAACAGGAGGAACTGAATCAGAAACCAATGCAACAGATGTGCTTTTGGATTCTTTAGAATCTCTTATGAGATTCTTTTTCAGTTTCTTCTGTTGTTCACGGTTCAGAAGAATACCGTACAACTCACTTAGTGTGAGTGTCTTTATGTCCTTTGACATAGTTAAGCAGGAGGTGTAAATTTCCCAATGTTCAGGAAGAGCTTCCATGAACTTGGTAACCACCTCAGAGTTAGAGTAGGTAGTACCGATGGTCTTCAGATCAATCAGAAGACAGTTGAATCTCTGATGTAGCTGGGAGAGAGTTTCATCCTTCTGATGAATAAAGCTTTCGTACTGACGAACCAAGAAAATCTTTCTTGATTCCATGAGTACGGCAGTACCTTCATATTGAACACAGAGAGTGTCCCATATCTCCTTAGCAGAGCGAAGGTGACAAACAGAATGAAAGACGTCATCAGGGAGTGACATAGCAATGAGAGACCTAGCCTTGGTGTCAATATTGACCAGGCGTCTATCTTCATCATTCCAGTCAGTTACGGGCTTTACCAGCTCTCTTTCAGGAACAGCAGGTTGGCCACCAGCAGCAGGAATGGGGTGGACGGTTTGTGTAGGCACATGTGGTCCGTTTTCCAGAAAGTAAGGAATCTGGGGATCAGAACCAGAGAGGAAAAGTTCCATCCTGGTTTTCCAAAGAGAGAAGTTGTCTTTGTTAAACCGAGGAGGCTTTCCAGCAGAGCCGGTATCAAAGTAGTTATCCTTAGCTTGAAGAGCCATAGAATAAGAAGAGAGGATCACAAGATTTTTCTTAAGAAGAAAATGAGAGCTTGTATCTGCTCTGATACCACTTGTTGGTCCCAAGTAGGTGACCTTCAAGTAAGGATAGTGTTTGGGATTATAGAAAGGGGGGGGGTTGAATATAATCACACAGTTTTCTCACTTTTAAATTCTTGTTTTATAAACAATATGAATTTACAGATTGTTGCGGAAATAGAGAAGACAATTAGTCTAAACTAAACAATCTAAGTTCTTTCACTATGCACTAAGTGAGAAGAGAATAAAGAAAGAAGATAGAGGGAAAAAGAGAGAAAGGACTTGAGTATTTTTGGATGATGAAGAAGTATGGAGAACATCTCTTCACGTCATATTTATACTCCATGCATTAAATGCATGCAGACCTACTATTGTGACGTGTCACAATGTGAGTGGTCTGTTGTACTATTTACTATAAACAAATACTCTTTGCATGGTGTGCAAAAGAGGATGTTTGTAAACAGTTGCCTTATGGTCTGATAAGTACGGAGGGAACAGCAAAGTAACTGCCCTTATGTACTATTGTGTCAGAAAAGGCGAGTTATCCTTTTGTGCATTAGACTAAGACATTGTTCTAATCCTTCAGGATCAGGATACTGATCAGTGACTAGAGTCCTGAAACTAGGGAAGTTCAGGGTCACGTGTATCCTGATGAATCTTCAGGATGTCATACGATAGTGAACAGACTGCTATCACTGAGTTACGTCTTCAAATCACGAGCATGCTGTTCCTGTCATCAGCTATTTCTTCGACGTCGCTGATGGTTCTTTGTGTATGATCTTAATGTCTTCAGTAGGAGGTCTTCACTTCAGTGGACAGGATCAGTAGACTGCAGAACAGACTCGTTAGTCTCCAGATCCTGATCCTGAAATCTATAAAATTAAGTTACAGCATAAGTAACATGGAATAACACTGAACAGACTCAGTGATAATTCCTCAAGCTACAACAGAAGTAAAAACCTATTCACTAAGTAAAGATTCAGGATCATTATCATTTCATCAGGTCTTAGGAGAGCTGGATCAACACCTTATCTTGACTAAGCATACATACAGGAACTCCTTCCTCATCATCACTTGACATTCTGAGCCAAGCATTATCTTTCTTTACTTCCTTTCCCTTGTCTTCAGAGTTGGCTTTCTCTACAGGTTTCTGGCAGTCAGCTCTACCACCTTGTTCAACTCTCCTCAGATGGTTGAAAGAAGACATGGGTTTTCTTGCATTTCTCTTGGACATGGACCTGGTGATCAATGCCAAGGCCTTCTTTATGTCATTCATCTCTTCATCAGATTCCTCTTCATGTACATGGAGAACCGGTGGTCGGGTATCGGACCCTATCGCAAGAGCGTCACGTGTGTTCATCGTGATGTTGATTGTGAATCTTAAACCACTAGTATGATCCAAGTGTGATGACACCGCAGGTGAGGTGCTATGTGTTAGGATTATGTGCGAGACAGTAACAGGTTACCGTGTCCAATGTTATAAGACACTAGTAGGTCACATCGCTGCACACCTAATTGAGAATTTGTGTGAAAGAGATGAGAAAGAGAATTAAATAATTATTAGTTGAATAATTATTTACTAGTTAATCAGTGAATTAATTAAAGGATTAATTAATTGAAGAATTAATTAATTATTTAAGGAATTAATTCTGGATAACCATAAAGGGAATTATAATCAGGTTAAATCACTGCCTTATTTTATCCTATAAATAAAAGGGTTAAGGCTTTGAAAAATCAGTTGATCAATCCCACGAAAAACCCTCGCTATCTCTTTCTCTCTCTCATACCGTCGATCTCTCTCTCTCACACATCGGTCGGAACTTTTTCCGATCAGTTACGGTGGTCTAGCAGTCCTCTCACGTGGTGTCAGTAGCGGTGTACCCCCTGCCAGCTTTCCGGAAGTTTATTCGCAAAAGGTAAACCGTCATACCCACTTTGGTTGTATCTGTTATGGTTTAAGATGGGTCCGGGTTTGGGAATCGTTTTTGTTATCCGCTGCGCACCGTTATGCCTACGGTTCCCCAACAGTGGTATCAGAGCCACTTCTTAAACCTGCAGATCAGGTTGTTTAATTGTTTAGGTTTTAAAATTCGATTTTTTATCTGTTCTTTTTGTTTAAAAATTGGATTTTTCATAAACCTAATTGGCGGTGGAACGGCGGCAGTTAGCCACCCGTACCACCAGGCCGATTGTTGACCATAAACCACCGCGAGCCATCGCCGGCTGCACCACAGTTGGTGGTAGCCGCTGGCTGTCGCACCCGAAACCCACCACACCACCGTTTGTGGTGATGGTGGCGGTGCTGATCAAATCGAATCACCCAAGCCGATTGTGGCAAGGGTGGTGATAGCGATCGATGGTGATAAAAACCACCGAGGATGGTGGTGGTGGTAGCGGCTTTGGCCGTTGTCATCGGCTGAACCGCAAAACCACCAGGCCACCAGCCGGCTGCCCTAGGGCCGAGCCAAGGCGGTGGCGGTGGCTGATGCTGCTGCCGCCGTCGTTCTCAGAAACGACCGCCACACCACCGATTGTGGTGGTGGCGGCGGCGGCGATTGTGTGTTGTTAACCACCGTAAAGCGGCGGTGGTGGTAGCGTTACGTTACTGCTGCTGTTGCTCTCCCAATCGAACCGCCACACCACCGTTTATGGTGGTGGCGGCGATGACGTGGTTATTGTTGTTATCATTGCGGTTTCACCGGTGGCGATGATGGTGGTGAATTCCATCGTTGTCGTCGCCGGTAACGGTGATCGATGGTGTTGTTGTACCACGGCGGTGGTGGTGGCACCAAGTCACTACCATCGTTGGTTGGATCGATAGTATCGTGATTGTTTCCGGATCAAGATCGGTTCGATTATTCGATAAGTGATAAGGGTTTATCCTAAACCAGATAAGGTTCGGAACCCTAGGGATTATTTTTGATAATTGTTATATTAATTATTTAATTTAATTAGATTTAATTAATTCTGTTTCTAATAAAATCTAGTCAAGATTTTGTTGTCATAGTCAAACCCTTTGAACCATGGTTGCGTTTTGTATTTTATTTATTTTTAAGTATTGGGTACGGGAGGCCTGCGTGCCATTTACAACCCGATCATATGTAATCTTAAAATTAGTAAATAAGAACTGAAGACGGAGTCAAGGAGACAACCATGGAGCTTGGAGCCAGTGGGAGCGCCGAGAAGTTTTTGTCCCTTAGGAATTGGACCGTCGTTTTGTGTTGGCTCACAAAACGACAATAGTTAAGGGTTTTTGACTATGACATATTATTTAAACTGCGTGGTTGTTTACGATTATTCAGTCTGCGTGGTTGTTTATATTTAATTGTATTACGTAGTTACGTCTTTTAAATTAAATATAAAAGTTTTAAATTGGATGAAATACAGTTTGTGTTTAAATCCAAAGTTTTTTAAAAACTGGCATTTTTTGACCCTTGTTAAAATCATAGATTAGTAAGTGCAACCCACTTTAGGGACACCTCCGGTGTAAGGTACATAGGGCGTTGTAAGTGCACACACTATGAACGCCCGTGTTCAAACCGAAACTAGAGGGAGATAAAACTCTGCGAATTATCTCCGGGTGGTACCGGCCAGAGTTTGTCCAGGTCCCGGGTGGTGCAATCTATTTTGGTAATTATTTATTCACTGGGTGGTACCAGGCCAAAATGCACTAGAGGGACTAAATATGCACGGACTTTTAATATCCGATGTCCCGACGATCTAGAAGTCGTATTTTCAGATAGGAATACGATTGGTATAGGATTTACCTACCATAAATCGCATGAGTCGGTTTGACATGATCACATGCTTCCCGACACATGTGAAATATGGATTCTAGTCTAATAAATTTATTTTAAGGGTAATAATTTATTAGAATTATATAATTATGAACTAAATTGGAATTTATATTCTTCTGTAGATGTCTCCAATTAGCATTCCGTTTTATTCACCTGAGGAATCACTTCGCCTTATTACGGGCAAGTGGAAGCTTACGGGCCAGAACTTTCCAGTTTGGAAGTTGCACTTACAGAATGTTTTGAGTGCCCAGGGTAAGCTTTATGTGATCAATAAGCCCATGTCACGACCCAAAAGCAATGCCCCAGAAGAGGAATTTGCTGAATATTTCAGATTCATGGCAGATGAATCGGATGTAATGTCCATTCTAGTTTTCTCTATGTCACCCGAGTTCAGGGAGACTTAAGAGTGAAATTATGTCACGAGGTTGTGAGAAATGTAGAGAACCAGCTAGGTTTCTACAAGCACACGGGCAAGCTTTTGATCATGCAAGAGATTCTCTCCCTGAAGCTACAAGAGGGTCAGTCAGTTAAAAACCATCTTATTAAAATGAGAAGGCTTTTTAAGTGTTTATCACGTCTGGGGTACAAGATGACTCAAGAGGAGTTAGTGTACCTCATGTGGTTCTCCCTCACCAAGGAAGTTCAGGACACAGCTAGTGCCTACATGAAGGAACCAAAGAACGACGTGGATAAAGTTCATGAAGATATCCTGGCCAGTCTAGAGCCAGTACCCGAACCTGCGAATCTCATGGACACTGATATAATTGATGAGCTGGGAGATCTGAGTTGCCCAGAGTGCGGCAGCGAGGATATTTGCGAGCACTCGATGAATATCGACCAGATAGAGATCGGTTTACCCGATGCTCCAGGTATCTTTATGATAGATTGCTTAATCACTTCTTATGAATCATGGGTAATTGATACAGGCAGTGGTAACCACATTTGTAATCATTTACAGGGATTCACTAGAAGAAAGACTCTGAGGAAGGACCGTTCGAACCTACGAGTTGGCGAAGGCACTCCGTTGATTGCTGAAGCCGTGGGATCTTATAGTCTTAGTTTACCCTCGGGTCTAGTTTTGGAACTGGATAATTGTTATTATACTCCAAATATGATTAAGAATGTATTGTCTTTTGATTTATTGGTAGACCAAGGCTTTTATTATAAATATTCTTATAAAATGATTTCAGTCTTTAAAGATAATATTTTCTATTTTAAAGCTACACCCGTAGATGGTCTATACACTGTAAATCTAAAAGATAACAATAGTGAAATCTATCATATAAGTAAGCGATCCAAGGATATTGAGGATCAGACTTACCTCTGGCATTGTCGTTTGGGCCATATAAACAAGAAACGCGTTGAACTACTCCTAAAAGGAGGTTTTCTTGGCAATTTCGACTATAAACCTTTTGAAAATTGCGAATCTTGTTTATCTGGCAAAATGACAAAGCAACCTTTCAACAGTGAGAATGAAAGGGCTACTGACTTGCTTGAAATAATCCACACAGATGTGTGTGGACCTTTCAGTCATGTAGCAAGAGGAGGATACCGGTACTTCATTACCTTCACTGACGACTTCAGTAGGTATGGTTATGTCTACTTGATGAGACATAAATCTGAAACCTTTGAGAAATTCAAGGAATATCAGAATGAAGTACAGAATCTACTTGACAAGAAGATCAAGTTCTTACGGTCAGATCGTGGTGGCGAATATCTCAGTGATGAGTTTGACAATCATCTGATGGAGTGTGGGATTGTATCCCAACTTACACCTCCGTATACACCTCAGATGAACGGTGTATCAGAAAGGAGAAATCGTACTTTGCTTGACATGGTACGAACGATGATGTGTCATTCTTCGCTGCCAATATCATTCTGGGGACATGCGCTCGAAACAGCAGCACACATACTGAACAGAGCGCCAACAAAATCGGTAGAAAAGACTCCATACGAGTTGTGGAAGGGTAAGAAACCCAACATATCTTTTCTGAAAATTTGGGGTTGTGAGGTTTACGTCAAACGACCTACCTCAGAAAAACTCAAACCCAAATCCGACAAGTGTTTCTTCGTTGGATATCCCAAGACCACCGTGGGATATTATTTCTACAACCCTGAAGAGAACAAAGTGTTTGTTGCTCGAAATGGAAAATTTCTGGAAGAAAAGTTTCTCAGTTTAGAGAACACCAGAAAGGATGTAGATCTACAGGTAGTAGACGAAGAAAGCACTACACCAGTTGTTGAGCCAGAAATTCAACATAATAATGTTGAACATCAATCAGAGCCGATTGAGGAAGTGCAAACACAGGACCTTCGCAGATCCAGTAGGGTAAGACAAGAACCAGATAGGTATCTTGGGTTCCTAGTCTCTCAAGACAATGGAGACTTAAATGAACCAACATCCTATGGAGAAGCTGTATCAGGCAGCGAGTCTGAGCAATGGCAGGAAGCCATGAGGGCCGAGATGCAATCCATGTATGACAACCAAGTTTGGGAGTTGACTGATTTGCCACAACACTGTAAGGCTGTTGGACGCAAATGGGTTTTCAAGAAGAAAACCGACATGGATGGGAACGTACACACCTTCAAAGCCAGACTGGTTGCAGAAGGATTCACGCAAACTCATGGCATTGACTATGATGAAACCTTTTCACCAGTGGCTATGTTAAAATCAATTAGGATTCTTATGGCCATCTCAGCGTACTTTAACTACGAGATTTGGCAAATGGACGTCAAGACAGCCTTTCTGAATGGAAAGTTAACAGAAGACGTCTATATGGAACAACCAGAGGGGTTTGAAGATCCTAAGAGTCCTAATAAGGTGTGTAAGCTGCTAAAATCCATTTATGGATTGAAGCAAGCATCTCGAAGCTGGAACTTACACTTTGATGAGCGAATCAAAGAGTTTGGTTTTACCAAAAGTGAGTTCGAGCCGTGTGTCTACACTAAGTTCAGTGGGAGCATAGTAACCTTCTTGGTCTTATACGTAGACGACATTCTACTTATAGGAAACGATGTACCAACTTTACAGAGTGTTAAAAGTTGGTTAAGCAAATGTTTCTAGATGAAAGACCTTGGAGAAGCCGCTTATATACTCGGTATAAAGATCTACAGAAATAGATCTAAGCGGCTTATCGGGCTTAGCCAAAGTACGTATATCGATAAAATCTTGAAGAAATTCAGGATGGATGAATCCAAGAAAGGATTTATCCCGATGCAACATGGCATAGTGTTAAGTAAAACACAATGTCCTGTTTCTAGTCAAGATCAGGACAAGATGAAATCGGTCCCATATGCTTCTGCAATTGGATCGATTATGTATGCCATGCTGTGTACTAGGCTCGATGTTGCTTACTCAGTAAGTGTTACGAGCAGATACCAACAGAATCCGGGTGAACCCCATTGGGTGGCTGTCAAGAACATTCTTAAATATCTGAGAAGAACGAAAGAAATGTTCTTGGTCTTTGGAGGTACTGAGGATGAAATTAGTGTCACCGGATACTCTGACGCTAGTTTCCAGACCGACAGAGATGACTTCAGGTCACAGTCAGGGTACGTCTTTACCCTAAACGGAGGTGCGATCTCATGGAAGAGCTCGAAGCAGGACATGATTGCAGACTCAACTACAGAAGCAGAGTACATTGCAGCATCTGATGCGGCAAAGGAAGCTGTCTGGCTAAGGAATTTTCTATCGGATCTCAGAGTGGCTGCCAGTGTCTCGAGACCGATCGATATATTCTGTGATAACTCAGGAGCCGTGGCGCAAGCAAAGGAACCTAGAGAGCATCACAAGTCAAGACATGTGCTCAGAAAGTATCACCTCATCCGAGAGATCATTGGAAGAGGAGATGTGAGAATATGTAAGATTCCAACAGAAGACAATGTCGCAGATCCGCTGACAAAGCCACTAGCAAGGGTAAAGCATGAGGCACATGCGAATTCCATTGGGATGCAGTACCTGGAAGCCAGTAGCTAGTACTTAGTTTATTAATTATTACTATAGTCTAATTTAGAAACAATGTAATCATGTAAAGTTTTTATTTCACAGTGTGTTGGAAATAAATGGAGATTTTATTTTCATGATTGTTCTAAATTAACTATTTTTTGCATATTTAACGTATCCATGATTCTACAAAGTCTTGTATGAAATCTAAATTTCCGTAGCCACTTATTGAAATGGGAGTTTCAATAGGGAGTTTAACGCTATTATAAATACTTGATGATTTATTCAAAGTAAAGAATAAAAGCACAAGTGATGTGACCAAGTATTTATAGATACTCATCAGAGTGTTTGGGTATTGGAAGTGACCAGTAATCAAGTCTGCTTCATGGAGCCTCAGTCATAGGCACTGACTTGATAGGTTGTCCTTAGACCTGAGATACTTGGTTTGGAAACACGAGGACTACTGTACTCTTAGCACGTACTAACGCTGCACCGTAACAGGGTGGCCATACGGGACGTGACTAGATGCAGCGGAAGCCGTGGATCCAAATGCAAGTAGTCAAGAAGGGATTTGCACCTCTTTCAAAAGAGAGATATTTCCGGGCCCCTTGACGATTGAGATTGGCAGAAAACGCGTGGCCACGCTCGGATAGAATAACAGGGGTTATTTAGTAATATCCGTTACTGCAGGCAATCGAAATCAGAGTCAAGAAATACTTGATCTTAAGAAATGAATCCTCCACTCCATGTCTTAAAATCACTTTAGAAATATCGTGTGCAAAAGGAATGAACCTGTGTACGAATTCAATCGAGAATTGTATCTCTGGATATAAGAGATCTTATAACCTGGTTAACCTAAGTGTCTGGCTAGGGACCTCCTTAGGCTAATGGTAACAGACATAGTTACATGTCTAGCACAAGTGGGAGTCTGTTAGGATTATGTGCGAGACAGTAACAGGTTACCGTGTCCAATGTTATAAGACACTAGTAGGTCACACCGCTGCACACCTAATTGAGAATTTGTGTGAAAGAGATGAGAAAGAGAATTAAATAATTATTAGTTGAATAATTATTTACTAGTTAATCAGTGAATTAATTAAAGAATTAATTAATTGAAGAATTAATTAATTATTTAAGGAATTAATTCTGGATAACCATAAAGGGAATTATAATCAGGTTAAATCACTGCCTTATTTTATCCTATAAATAAAAGGTTTAAGGCTTTGAAAAATCAGTTGATCAATCCCACGAAAAACCCTCGCTATCTCTTTCTCTCTCTCATACCGTCGATCTCTCTCTCTCTCTCACATCGGTCGGAACTTTTTCCGATCAGTTACGGTGGTCTAGCAGCCCTCTCACGTGGTGTCAGTAGCGGTGTACCCCCTGCCAGCTTTCCGGAAGTTTATTCGCAAAAGGTAAACCGTCATACCCACTTTGGTTGTATCTGTTATGGTTTAAGATGGGTCCGGGTTTGGGAATCGTTTTTGTTATCCGCTGCGCACCGTTAGTGCCTACGGTTCCCCAACACTATGTACCCTTGGAGACTAAGCAGGTGAGGTGCAATGTCAAGGTGTAGTGACTATGCAGGTGTTCCGGTATAACAGGGTCGAGTATATGCAGGTGTTCCGGTATAACAGGAGTATATGCAGGTGACCTGGTATATGCGGGTGTCCTGGTATATGTCAAATGATACCACACAACGGATCAAGAGCAGTGGTAGGCTCTGATACCAATTGTACGTTCCAAATCAACACCAAAGAATGCACACGTAATAGTTCTCTCAAAAGATTGATTGAAAAAGTTAGAAGTTACAAATGAAGTGAAAGGGAACTATTTATACTACTCTAAAAGGACTAGGCTTTCTCAAATGGATGGGCCCTAAACACATGGGCCTCAACCACAATTTACATAAAAAGAACTAACTTTAAAGGAATTACAAATTGACACAACTTTAACAAAATATCTAACAGCTGGCTGTGGTGGTGGTGGTGTTTTGGTGGTGGTGGTGGTTTACCGGTGGTTTCATGGGCGAATTTAGGAAGGGTGTAGGTAGGTCCCGGGACCTACCTAATTTCTGTATTTTTGTTAGAAGTTATATACAAAAAAAAATCGGGACCTACCTAAATTTTTTTAGGGGAACTACCTTAAATATTTTTTAAGCAACATAAGATAAATAAAGCTAGTGGTGGTGTGATGGATAACAACCTTTGTTGTGTATGGTAGGTCAAAAGTTCAAATCTTTCAAACCCCCAAAAGTTGTTATTTTATAAAATTTTATTTTTATTTAGGCCCAACAAAATTCCCCAAAAGTTGTTTTTTAAAATTTTATTTTTGTTTAGGCCCAACTATTTTAAGTCTGACCCACATATCAAAAAAAAAAAAATCACTGACCCACATGGCTGAATATTCTTCAATTTTGACTTCAACTAATCGACCTTCAATCTCCAATATGAACAAATCGAGCAATTGTATTTCACAATAATCTTTTCGAAGGTTTTTCTTCTCTTAAAACTTGCCTTGATCTTACCCATTGCAACATCAAATGTGGAACGTGCATTTTCAACAATGAAGTTGATAAAGACGACTACTCGCAACAAATTGGGTGATCAGTTTTTGAGTGATTATTTAGCTTTGTATATTGAGAAAGTTATTTTAGAAGGTATTAGTAAGATACGGTTATGCAAATATTTCAAGATATAAGACCTTGTTGAGTATAATTGTAAGAACTTTAAAATATCACTATTGGGTAAATATTTGATTTTTAATTTTAATGACCCGACCTGATAAAAGTATATTTGACACTTTCATTTTTTCCCGACTAAACTTAGTAGGAACCACGTGGATTTCTGTTCTAGATTCGCCACTGGGTGGTTTATGGTGGTTTACCTTCTATTCTCGGTTGCAATGGTATAATCTGTACAGTGAAAAATAGTTCAATGGTATATTGAGTACAAAAAACATTCAATGGTAATATGTGTACAAAACGAATAGTTTTATTACCCTAATAAGTCATTAACCCAAAATATAACGACCTAAAGATAACTGTAATACTCAATAATCAACGGCCCATGAAGTTTGATAATACATGGCATCTTTTGATTCCCATTCTAACTATATTTGGTAATTTGAGTCATATTCTGTGGATTCTACATTTGCATATTGTTACTTAAAGAATAATTAATCTTAAATTTTGTTTCATGTACCTTTTACTAAGATTCTAATTCTAATTAAGCACATATAATATTATACAATACAAAAGGTGTGATTTTATTATCAATCCTGAGATTGGTCCAAGCTCCTTAATATCAATTATATTTATGGGATTTGAATTACTATACAATTATTTGAGCATAATAATACGAGACAAAAACTTCTTAAATGAGTTGGATTAATTACATATATGAATTAATTTGTGAATAGGTTATTTAGTGAATTCGGAAAATGAAATTAAATATTGTTACCCTTCAATGAAATAAAAAATTTCAAACACGTAGATATCCAAGGTTGGAAAACATAACTTATACCCATTACGTAAAACTAATTCTAGATGATGTACTAGGTTTTAAGTGATCAATGCAAAAAATATGTTTTTTTTAACGGCAAAAAAGGAAGAGAGGCAAGGAACTTCGGCAAGGCCATCACCCCCGCCACCCAACCGCAATATTATTAAAAGAACACCTCCAGCAAGAAGCTGGAAGGGAGAAAAACCAAGTACAAAACTAGAGGACCAAAAAGAAGACCCAAAGCAAGGAAACTTGAGACATCAGACAACTAACGACGAAGAAGAAAACCCATGTTGCCAAAATCTCTTAAACGCAGGTTTTCTATACGTAATCCAAAGGTGAGCGATTCTTTGAACCCCCCTGAAAAGATGTCCTCTTGCAGAATTTTACCCACCTCTTCGGACGAGGCATGAATCGCCTTGTTTCGCCAATGCCAAATTAACCAGATTGTAACCATACAAATTGCTCGAAACAACTCACTTCTGGTATTGTGCAAAAAATATGTTTACCAAATTCGACCATGTATTCAATTAAAAGCAACATATATAAGCACATTTAACACCAATGGTACGAATAATCAACACTTATGTAAATTGGTTCAACGATTTATCATCATAAAACATATATAAAAGCCATGTACAAATTTAATTTAAACTCTATTTTTCCAAAATATTTAATTGTTTTTTATTGAGTAATGAATAACTTTTATAAATAAATTATTGTTATTTAAATCATGATTAATATTATTAATAACTCACAATTCAAGCTTTTTAAGAGATATTAAATCTCACTATCTAGTTATATTTTTATGAACGGCATATCGATTATACACCCCCCCTAACTAACCTACTCCTAATTCTACTCTAGTGTCCACTACACAACCATAGGGGAAGGAGACACCTCATAAACATTCCAAATGTTGCTGGGCTACAAGCACGTCATCATATACTTACTTATATGAGACGAGTTGTCATGAAAAATCAATTAGAAGCACTTTTCTCATTGAAATAATCTTAAATGATGATTAGACTCAAGGAAAATGGCCCATCAAAAAACAAGAAATTAAACAATTAAAAGAACGCAGAGGTTAAGATTGATACCCATAATTCCATAAACCACATTTGGACAATAACAAGAAAAGCTATTTTTGATTGCTTTTTTTACTTTAATTATTTGGTTTATATGCTTAAATTTGAACTTCTCTAAATTAAATTTTTAGTTATAACTTGGTTTGAATATCTGCTTACATATTTATATCGTTATTTATATTGACATTAAATATATCACACAACATATAAGTGTATATATGATAATTTCTATTTGAAAACTAATTAAAAAAAACAAAAAAAAAAATTGAGTTAACGATTGAAGACCCTACAATCATATTTGGACAAGAAACATCAATATATGATATAATGTGACAAAGATATGATTCCATTATATAGTATATTATATATAATAACATTTGGACAACAACAAGAACAATAAGTTTGAGATATGTATTGATTAATTAACATACATTTTATTCTCAATGTGAAGCTTATGTATGTATATGTATTTTTTGTTTCATAAAACATACAAAGATATTTATATTGTTGTGAACCGTGTACATGTGAAGCAAATACATTATTTAACAAATATATGTTAATTAATATTTTAAATTCTATTCTTAGATGTAAAAAAACTATATGAAATAGCACATGATGCACTTTTTTATGCGGTGCTAACGATTTAACATGATTTCATAGGTTCTTAAAAGGACTCCCTGTATATATTGGTTGCGGTGAGAAGTTGAGTTAACATAAGAAAACATGAGAAGTAGTTATCAACCACATTAAGGATTTGATACCCTAATTAAGGTGTAGTATTTATACCAAGGCCTATGGTATTTTTGGGTAAAATGGATGGGCTCTAAACAATGAGCCCAATCCACACAATTACAATTAAGGAATACAAGTAGAGGTGCACACTACCGGATTTTTATTCGATCCGGATCGGATTTATACTAAACCGGTTTTTTCGGATTTGTCAGAAACCGGTTAAGATTTCAACCGGTTTTTTTCGAAAAAATCCATATCTGATGGAACCGGTTTCGGATCGGATTGAAACCGGATATTTTTTTAACCGGATTTATACTAAACCGGTCCTCTATTGGGTCTTTTTTTTTGGGGCATAGAAAATTCTATTGAAATTAATCTGAATTGGTGTGGCCATGATTTATGGGCTGTGGATTTTTTTTTAAATTGGCATTAGCGAATTACATATGGAACTATGGAAGGATGGATCATGATGGAAGTGTCTTGGATTTTTTTTCAATTGAAATATAATCTGAATTAGAGTATTAGACTTACTAACTTTGACTTAGTTGGACACTTGGACTTTCATGCCCATAAAATTTGGGCTTCAATTCACAATGATCTATCATTACTCATTAGGCCTTGATCTATCAGTAATCAGACTATCATTAGGATTTTAGGCCCAACAACAGTAAGCCCACATAGACATTACCGGTTTGATTTGAAACCGGTTCGGTTTAAACCGGTTATCCGGCCAAACCGGATCGGATCCAATCCAGTTAAATCCGGTTTGAAAACAAACAGGTTTGAAAAAAATCCGATCCGGTTTGAAAAAAATTCGGTTTTTATAAAACCGGATTCGGATAGTTTTTGTTTAAAATCGGATAACCGGATTTTTTGTGCACCTCTAAATACAAGTAAAAGAAAATTACAAATTAACACAACTAACTATTTTTCTAATAGATGGGTGCAGGCGTGCAGCGGTATAATGCACCCGATCAATCCCCATATCAAGCACGATTCATGAGAAGAAGAGTTAAGATGGGAAGTGTAGGAAGGGGTCTAGATCCTTGATAACTTTTAATCTTAAACCAACCCATAAATCGTGTTTGATATGATGCATGTCGATGCATGTCGATGCATCTCATCCTAATATGCATTCAACGGTCCAACTCCTTATGTTTCTCACCATATATAACTTCACTTCTTACTAGAACCTATAGAGATATCCAGTTTTTATGAGATCTATGAAACCATTTTGAATCCGATGAATGAGTATTTTATCTAGTTAATCATTCATAGTAAAACACCATATCCTTGGATGGTCAAAACTTTGTACGAAAAGAAAATCACACATAAAAGAAGTTGGATCTTTATGGTAAAAAAAAAAAAGGATACGAAACGGACCTTCACATAGTGGTTTCATAAAAACTGGTTAGCCTACTCAAATTCTAACCCTATGTATGTGTTTGTTTGTTTTTTTTTTTTTTTTTTTTTGAATCAAAATTTCAAAATTTTTAAATATCACCCAAAATTTATATTATAATAAAAGAATTTTTTAAGATATGGATCTTTGCCGTTAATTTTTTTTATTATCTTTCAAAAATACAAACAAACATTTATAGACCACTCTTTGGTAGATCCACATTGTAATTTTAAGCCAAACTTACCTAAGAAATATAACACGCGAATGTAAGACAAAAATCTGATCACTATATATTTAGTATCCTTGATTACAATTCTTTTCACCAAATACCATACAACTTACACAAAGATAAAATGAAGCGAACCTCAGTTATCCTTCTCATCCTCTTTTTCTTGCTTGCTAGCCCATTCATATCGTCCATCGATGCTCTTAGCAATATGAAGGCAACTATGACGATCAACGGCTTCCAGAAGGGCGAGAGTGGTGGAGGTCCGGCTGAATGTGATGGCAAGTACCATTCAGATAAGACACTCATAGTGGCGCTGTCCAGTCAATGGTACAATCATGGAAAAAGGTGCTTTAAGTCTATCAATATACACTACAAGGATAAAAGCGTAAAAGCTACTGTGGTTGACGAGTGTGACTCAAGTCGTGGGTGTAAAAATAATATTGTGGACGCATCTGAAGCTGTTTGGAAGGCCCTTCAGGTGCCTAAAAAAGAATGGGGCGAAACTCAAGTGACTTGGTCGGATGCATGATCGTATTTGAAGCCAATTCAGTAATACAAAGCATAATGTCTTTTGAAGTTTCTTAGTGTAATCATAATGAATAATGTAATCTACGACAATAAAAAGATTACATAGTGCTATTACACATGTATATTTCCTTTATCATAAGGGAACTTAAGTTCTTAATGGACTAGCCATGAAGTTTGATTCAACCTTTTGGATTTCAATTTTTTGGAAGTTGTAATAGGAACAACATAATAATCTATGGCATCTTTTGATTACAAAAAATCTTCTATGGATTCTACACTTTGAATAATTTTTCATAAAGAATAACTAATTTGAATCTTGTTTCCGTTTTATAAGATTCAAATTCTAAGCTTATAAAATTAAATATGTCAAGAAGTATGTTTTTTTTTAATTAATCTTGAACTTGGTCAAATCCATAAATATTAATTGATTGGGATTTAAATTACAATTTTTTGACCTTCAAAAATACAAACAAACTTGTTTTAGATGAGTTAGATTAATAAGATAAACCAACTTGTGAGCAAGTTACTTAGTACCAATTGAAAATTCCTATACGATGAAATATGAAATTATAAAGATGTAGCTATTTGGGGTTTAAAAACATGACTTGTATGCAACACGTAAAACTAATTTTAAGTGATTGATGCTAAAAGAATTCGACAATTCAATCCAAATTCGATCACATACTAGTCAAACGCGACATAATAAACACATATTTAAAACCAGTAACATGAATAAGCAACTATTATGTAGGCATGTAGCATGGTTTAACAATTTATCACCACAAAACATAATAATCATATACAAATTTCATTTAATTAACCCTTGTTTTTCTAATTCCTTAATTGTTTTGTAATTTGACCAACAAATAGCTTTTAATCTTACCCCCATCCATGAATTTAATCTTGTTCTATGTCACTAATGTTGATTTTAAATTGCAATTGATTCAAGAGTCCAAATTCATTATTACGCTTTTTATTGTAACTTTCAATTCCTTCTTATTTAAATCCAACCCTAAATTCTACCTTAATGATTATTTATTTAATTGAGGATCTTGATTCATTAAATGCGTCAGAAATTTTATAATATGACATGTTAAAGGAATTTATCAAAACTACAGTATTATGTCATAAATGGTATCTGATCGTATATATGTGTGTTTTCTTTGGTTTTGGGAAAAAAATATCAATAATTTATAATTACCAAAAAAACCTAATATTTAAATGAAAAATCTTCATTATATATGGATCTTTGCCTTTAACATTCTTTTTATTATCTTCCAATGATACAAACAAATACTTAATAGAGAAGTCTCTTTGTTAGATCCACATTGGAATTTTAACCATGAACTTACCCTAAGAAATATAACCACCTAAAGATAAGACAAAAACATGATCTTTATATATCCCATAGCAATTTCTTTTTACTAAATACCATCGACAAAGGGAAGATAAAATGAAGCAAACCCCAGTTAATTATCTCCCTCGTAATCTTTTTATTGGTTGCTATTTTATTCATATCGTCCATCGATGCTCTTAGCCATATGAAGGCAACTATGACGATCAACGGCTTCCAAAAGGGCGAAAGTGGCGGAGCCCCGGTGCGTGTGACGGTAAGTTCCATCCGGATAACACACCCATTGTGGCATTGTCCACTCCATGGTACAATCATGGAAAAGGGTGCTTTAAGTCCATCAACATACGCTACAAGGATAAAAGTGTAAAAGCTACGGTGGTTGACGAGTGTGACTCATCTTATGGGTGTAAAAATAATATCGTGGACGCATCTAAAGCTGTTTGGAAGGCCCTTCAAGTGCCTAAAAAAGAATGGGGTGAAACTCAAGTTACTTGGTCCGACGCATGATTACTCGAAGCCAATTGATGCAAAACATCTTTGGAGTTTCTTAGTGTAATCATAACGAATAAAATACTCTATGACAATAAAAAGATTCCAAAACGTTATTACCAATGAATATTTCCCTTGTCATATAGAAGTGTAAGTTTTCAATGGATCGACGACCCAAAAAGTTTGATTCACTTTTCTGGGTTTCAATTTTCTGGAAAGTTGTAATAGCCACAACATAATAATTAGAGTGAATTGCAAATTTGGTCCCTGTGGTTTGCCAAAACCAGCACCTATCGTCCCTATAAAATTTTTATTTGCAGGAAAAACACTATGGTATGTAATTTTGCTTGGTTTTGGTCCCTCAAGACTAACACCGTTAAGTGTGTCTGTTAAGTCCTTCCTATGTGCCATGCACATGAGGGCATTTTGGTCTTTTTAGTGAAAAACGAACTGCAGGGACAAAAAACGCAAATAATAATAAACATCATGAACACACTTGAATACTCATCTTTTTTACCCAAAACCCAGATTTCATAACAAATAGTACTCATCTTCTTAACCCAAAACCCAGATTTCATAATAAACAATACACGCCAACAACTTTAATCAAAATTAACAAGATAAATCAAGCATTCAATCAAACCTAAATCCAATTTCATGAACACAAAAAACATTTTACAAATTCCAAATACAATTTCAGTTACAAACCTATTTCAAATCCCAAACCAAAAGTGTTTCAAATCCCAAATCTAAATTTACATTCAAAATCAAACCCAAAATCATAATAAAAATTCAAAACCCTATATTGTATCTCTAAACTCATAAATTCAAATCCCTATACAAATTTATATGAATTCCAATCAAGATACAAATTTATATGAATTCCAATCAAGAAATCAGAATCGTAATCGAACTTGAAAATCTAAAAGCAAACCAGTAATGAACGAGATAGAGGGTAGAGAAGAAGCAGATCGAGATCGAAGGAAACCCAGATCTGATCCTTGCCTTGTCGTTTGAAAGGAGAAGCAGAAACCCAAACCTGATTGAAACCCTAAACGAAACCCTCGCCGGCAACGATTCTGTCGAGAAGATGATCGGTTTTGAGCAGATCTTGAACCCAGCTCTAGGGATCTTGAACCCATCTATAAACCCTCTACCTTCGATCAATTTCGTGAACCATCTCGAACCCAAATATCATAGAAGATCAATTTCGTCAAGGGGAAGGAACGCGTAGAAGGGATCGTCGTCGTCAGAGTGGTGGGCGTTTGGACGGTGTTCGGCGTTTGGGGGCGGCAACGGTGATCGGAGTTTGTGGGGCGGCGACGCTGGGCGGCGCCTGTGGGGCAGAGACGGTGGTCGGCGTCTGTGGGACGGCAACGATGGTCGGCGCCTGGGCGACGGCGGCGGTAGTCGACGCCTGCGCGGCGGTGGTCGGCGTTTGGATGGTGGCGATGGTGTGTGGATGATGGTAAAAAGAAACAAGGCTGACGATGAATTTGGGTTTTGGTTTTTGTAGGTAGGGTTTCCAAAGGGATGATGATGGTAGTTGTAAAAAGAAGAAGAAAGATGGGGAATATGAATATGGGTTTGGTTTAAAGAAGAATAAGAAGAAGAAGGGTGGGAGAGATATGAATGAATCTGGTTTGGTTTAAAGAATAAGAAGAAGAAGGGTGGGAGAGATATGAATGAATCTGGTTTGGTTTAAAGAATAAGAAGAAGAAAGGTAGGTGGGGGATATGAATATGAGAATTATAAGATTGGTCCTTGTAGTTTGTTTTTCACTAAAAAGACCAAAATGCCCTCATGTGCATGGCACATGGGGAGGACTTAACAGACATACTTAACGGTGTTAGTTTTGAGGGACCAAAATCACGCAAAAACACATACCATAGTGGTTTTTTTGCAATAAAAATTTTGTAGGGACTATATGTGCTGGTTTTGTTAAACCACAGGGACCAAAATTGCAATTCACTCTAATAATTAATATATAACATCTTTTGATTCAATTCCCAGCAATATATGAAAATTTGAGTCATATTCTGTGGATTCTATACTTGCATATTGTTTCGTAAAGAATAAGAATCATGTTTCTTGTATCGTTTTACAAGATTCACATTCTAAGCATATATACTTAAATTAAATACAACAAGAAGTATGATTTTTTTATAAATCCTAAGATTCGTCAAACTCATAAATATCAATTGATTGGGATTTAAATTACACTTGAGCTTCAAAAATATGAGACAAACACTTTTTTTTTAAGGCATAGCGGTATCGAACCAACGAACGACTACCACGAACACACATGCACGCCTCCCTGGTGGTATCGGGCAGCCCACTAATCTGTTGCTTTCCCGACCCAGCTTACGATGAACCTAAAGTCCAACCACAATCTTTGACTGGGCTTTTGGGGGGGGGGGGGGGGGGGGGGGAGGGGAGTGTATGACTAGACTAGCCTAAGGACTGGTAATTCCTCTAGACATGCTTCGTATGAAACAAACACTTTTAAATGAGTTGGATTAATGGAATTTATGAATTAACTTGTGACCAAGTTACTTGGTGCAATGTGAAAATGAAATCAAATATTGTTATCCTATGATTGAAATAAGAAATTACAAAGACATAGATATCCAAGGTTTGGAAACATGACTTATACCCAATACGTAGAACTAACTATAGTAGGTTTTAAGTGATCAAATTAAAAAATGTTTTAAAATTCAATCCAAATTTGATCTCGTACCGATCAATAGCAACATATATAAACACATTTAACACGAAGAATCAACACTTATGTAGAGTGGTTTGACTATTTATCACCACAAAACATAAAATCTATATTCAAATTTCATTTAATCCATATTTTTCTAAATCTTTAAATATTTTGTTATTTCATTAATAAGTAGGTTTGTAAAATCAATTGTTGTTGTTTACATCATTGTGAATAGTAACTCATTATAATATATAACATTTGTTAGGAATGATGAACAGTAAATTTGATGATTAATGTACAACTTTTATCCCTACAATATGATATTATAACACTATTGGTTCTCATCTTCAAAAACTATTTTTTTCATTCCTATGATTCACCCCTACAATATGATATTATAACATTTTTGGTCTTCATCTTTAAAAATGTTGTTTTCGTTCCTATAATTTTTATTGTTATTTCATTTTCATCCCTCCATCAAGCTTTGTTAAATTAAGTGGTTAACTCATCCAAAAAATGTTTGATTAAATTACAAATTTGGTTCTTATAGTAGACCATCTTTATATTTTTTTACTTTTAAGTTACATAATTCACATTTTGTTACTTTTTGATTTTATTTATTATTAAAGCATTTTCTTTTATTGGTTAATTATAAACTATTATAACTTTAATAAAAAATATAAGCAAATAATTTCATTAAACTATTGATACAACTTTGGTCCCTTTGGTTTGATGTTTATAACATTTTTTGTATTTGATTTTAAAAAATGTTTTTTTCACCCCTATAGTTTTTATTATTATTTCATTTTCATTCCTCTATCCAACTTTGTTAAATTACATGATTAACTCATCCAAAAGTGTTAGACCCTACTTTGAGGTTGTGAAGAAGTCAAGGGTCTATCCAGTATTTTCTCTATTCTAGTATTTAGCTTTTGTTTATGTTTGCCCTCTTTTGTAAAGAGTCATAGACTCTAAGGGCTTGTCTTGTAATTTCCATATACCTAGTGCTATATAAACAATGCTATAGCCTAGGGTTTTGTGTAGATGTTGGTAGCCTATTTTGTTGAGAAGCAATCCCAAGATATTCTCTAGTCATTCATATTGTCTTCTACATTCATTCACCAACATTCTCACCATTATTGTTCATCAATGCTTAATCATTAGCTTTAGTTTCTCTCCATCTTTCATTCTCATTCTATTTGGGACTCACATTTGGTATCAGAGCGACACCTTTGGTGGATTTCTTGGAGTTTTTAGCTTATTTGAAATGGTTTGAAAAGTTTTTGAAAAACTTGGTTTTACCAACTTTTGCTCACTTTGAGCCTCAAATCCACTCTATTCTTATTGTTTTTAAGTGATAAGTGTTTTCAAAAGGTTTTTGCACTTGTTTTGCACAAATTGGAGCATTTTTCACTGATTCAAGAAGTGGTTTTTGATGATTTTCAGCTATTTTTCGGAGCTTCTGGCCAGCTTTCCCGAATCGGGTATTTTGAACTGATTCATCAGCTCAAAACCCGAATCGGGTAAAGTTTCCCACACCCGAACCGGGAATTGCACGTTGCCCAATCAG
>CM058042.1:23384366-23397204 GCA_030169165.1 Centaurea solstitialis
TACATAGAGTCATAGATGATAAAACCAAGCATTAATTGAACTTCAAATCTTCCCGAGTTGGATAAGAAAGACAATTAGTCTATCAAGTAATAACTTTAATAGTATCTTAAAAAATCTTCTATAATTTCTTTAAATTAGATTTATATGTGTAAAAATAATTACATTATAGCTCCAACAGATTTTTCATTTTATAAACTTTAAAATTAGTCATATTATTAGGATATTAAATATATTTTCCTTCTAATACATTTTTAAATAGACTTTATATAAAGTGATATTAGTTCTATTAAATAGATTTAAAATTAACATCTATTTATACAAGTTTTTAATGAATTCTTTAAACTGAAATTTTCTCTACTTTCTGAATTTTAGAAAACAAAATAGAGAACCTCTCGAAGCAAAATGAAGAACAATATATTTATTTTGTCTATTTTAAATGAATCGGTTGGAGATGCTCATTTATGACCCTCTTGAACAATTATTGACTATCAAATAAGGTGATGTTTGATTTGGAATTTAAAGAAATTTGATGAAATTGAAATGAAAAATTGGGGTTATGTTCAATTTGTGAAATGAACTTGATAAAATTCTTTGAATTCTATTGAATTTTACAATTTAAGAAATTCATCATTTCTCGACTTAAGTAAAAGAACTGAATTCCTACCATACATGGTCAAATACTATCAAATTCGTTCCTTCAAAGTAAAATTTCTTTGATAGATTCTAATTCCAAAAAACTTCATTATATGAAACAAACACCCTCTAAAATGCACAAAGAGTTCTAAAAAAAATTAAAATCAATTATTTGGAACCGACATTCATAAATGAATAATCAATGGTAATTAAATTAGATTCTAATGTCCAAATGTGATCGGTGGCTTCTTGAATAACAACCTATAACCAGATAACTACAATCTAAATTGGTTCAATCGCTTCTTGAATGACGATCTATAATCAAATAAAAACAAACCGATGTTCCAAACATCATTCAATTAATACATAATTTTAGTATTTTGCACAATATCATTTTTAGTTGATATTTGTATATAACTAGTTATTAAGAGCTCGGGCTTTGCGCCAGGTTATAAAGTGTGATAGATTTTATCATAGGTAAGAAGAATTTATATGAAACATAAATTTGTACATATGTTGTCATATGAAATGTAAGTATGACAGATTTTATGCATTGTGTTAGTTGTTTACCTATATGTAATTAAAAAGAAGTATATAGTGTAACTAATGTCTATTTTACGTCGTTATTTTCAATTAAGAAAGTATACAATTGATTTAAAAGGGTATAATGGTCATTTTGCACTCTCATCTAAGGGATTAATGGATGGTCGCTAATATGAGGGACAAAATTCATAACAAACTGTATACTTGGAGGTTTATTTTGTAATAGATTAACTTTAAGAAACAAATCTATAGCATTTGACAAACCTTAGGGACCAAATGTTTGGGAAAAAACATCATGTAATTATGATTAGTTTAATGAAATTATTTGATTATTTTATTGATTAAAGTTATAATAGTTTATAATTACCAATAAAACAAAATGTGTTGATAAAATAAATAAAAAACGTAAAAAAAAATATGAATTATGTAATTTGAGAATAAAAAATATAAAGAATGATCTACTATAACAAGATAATATGTATTTTAATCAAACATTTTTTGATTGAATTAATATTAAATATAACAAAGTTGGATGAAGGATGAAAGTGAAATGGAAATAAAACTATAAGGATGAAAAAAGAAACTTTAAATATCAAAAATAGAAAATGTTATGAATGTCAAACAACAGGGATCAAAATGGTAATTTGGTCTATTATTTTAATAATAAAACTCCTTTCCTGGTTTTTGTAGGGTATAGTAATGTTTTTAAAAGAATAAGAAAAGATAAGAATAATCGGCTAAAATTGTGTATTAAATTTATGAAAATTAGATCAAAATATTTAATGAATCGAATTTGATCCAATGGTCTAAAGTCAATTAGGTGCAAGGTTGTCAAACTCGCGATCAAGCTTGTAGGCTCGTACGAGTTTACGATCCTAGCCTACAAAAACTAGCCGGCTCGCTTATAGGATCGTTTTTAGGTAAGCTCGTGTAGGCTCGTAGGATCGCATCGTAAGATCGTAAGCTCGGCTCGGATCGTAAGATCGTGCAGACTATGTTATTTTAAAATTTTGGAGCTATTTTGAGTTTTTGACTATGTTATTTTGAGTATCGGTAAGAGTTAAGACTTATGACTATGTTATTTTGAGGATTGTTAAGACTTAAGAGTTAAGACTTAAGACTGTTATTTTGAGATGTGGATGTATGTTATTTTGGATGTGGGTGTATGTTAATTTGAAATTTAGATATTGAAATATGGATGTATGTTTTCGAAATTTGAAGTAGGATCTGATAAAATTTATACTGACTTGCAGTAGGTAGGATCTTACGATCCCGATCCCGAGCCCGAGCTTACGATCCGAGCTTGCAAACACAAAAACGATCCTAGCTAGGATCCCGATCTTAACCTTGATTAGGTGAATATTTCTGGTGGGAAAAAAGCTACTTACGAAAAGAACCAAAATCGTCGATAAGATTCAAAATATAACTTACTTCCACATAAAGATTCATGGCGAAGATGACAGATTTTCTAAAAAAAACAACTTAGTCTTCTATCAGAAAACAATCAAAGTTATCGGTAACTATAAACCAATGTACTTAAAATACGATGGCTTTCGTAAAGAAATGACCGTCTTCCATTTGAAAACAATCGGGTAAGCGTCGCACTCCGAAGTCAAGAACAAATGTGTCGAAAAATATTCGCCAACCCCTCCATTCTGCAAAAGATATAAAAAAAAAAATTAAGACTATAAACGATGCAATCCTTGTTAATTGTCAGTTAGCATGAGTATAGGTAGCGTTTGGTATGCAGATATAACAGGACATGATAAAACAGAATACAGCTAGACAGAGAAAGAGGAAAGGACTAATGTTAGTCTGGTATTTGGTACAACTAGAACCGGATAGAACAGAATCAGACAAGTTGCCTTTAAATGTTATTTGATTATTTTAGATATCACACAATAGTTACAAATGACACAAATCAAGTAATTATTTTTATAACTTAATTTATAGACATTTTTGCATAATTTTCTTATCCATAAATACATGCATATCATACTTAAATTATGTATCAAACGAGAGTAGATTAATAATATTTTAGCTTCTGCCTCAGTTTTATCCCATCAGGTGGAACAAGAAAAAGTACTTTTGTCTGCCATCGTCCCACTTCTTATCCCTACCCATGTCACGTCAAACATGGGACAATGAGTTTTGTCCCTTCCTTATGTGTCCCATACTCCCATGTACCAAATGCAGACCTGGTACAGGGAACAAAATAAAAAAGGACAAAACAAAAACCTGATATTCCACATTTGACTTAGACATTACAGGCTGAGTGAGACGAAAATGCATCTTTCGTAATTTTTCACCCACCAACCTCACTTACGATCGTCCAATCTGTCTGTGTACCAAATGCACCCTTAATGAGTAAGAGCCTCTTAACAGTTAACGCCGCTTACCTACACTTCTAACTAATCGAGTCAGCCACCCATATGTCACTGACCGAGTCAGACACAGCTTGCCCAAATTCTTTCTCAGCATTTACTACAAAAATACTTGGTAAACAACCCTTTTAAGTCGGTGCTTATCCGTGTTGAACATCTTACTCTTACCCAGTTAGTGCTTACCCAAAAGTAGATCGGTTGTTTTCAGTGAAAACCTGAGATTCTGAAATGTGAAAATCCCAAGAATTGTACCAAATCGTCTAGCAAAAATGGTCGATAACCTAGATAGACCTTCGACATTTTAAAGACAAACAAATGACAACAGTAAAACTCACCACATAGTTGCCACCTATTCAGCGTACACCAATTTCTCGGACTCCAATTCATCAGTTACCGACAATAAATAGCCTGATCGATGAACGGAGGAATCTGCTTAATCTCCGTTCCAAGCTCTTGTTCGATCCTATACCTGAAAGATTTCAAACCAATTAAGCCAACGAGAAATATCCCATTTAAAAACGAACACACAAATGTTAAAGAAGCGGCATGCATACAGATTGAAACGATCTTCATATGTGATTAGATTTACGGCTAATCCAAGGTGCCCAAATCGCCCGGATCGACCAACCTGAATAAAATTACACAAATATTAAAAACGTAAACAAAATATGCACTAACATTATGAACTGTTTATATTTTATCGAACCGTACTCGATGCAGATAAGTTTCTGAATTCTTTGGGAAGTCAAAATTAATAACGACGTTTACTGCTTGGATATCGATACCCCTTGTAAATAAATCTGCAATTCATCGTTTTCAAAATAAAAAAAAGGACGTTAACGTTAAAATCAAAACTGGAAAAATGAAAAATGAACAGAAACATACCGGTACAAACGAGATTCCTGCATGCACCGTTACGAAAATCGTGAAATACTCGATTACGATGATCTTGAAGCATTTTTGCATGGATGTAGAAACACGAGTAACCGAGCTCGGTTATTTTCTTGGCGAGAAGCTCAACCCGATTCACGGAATTGCAGAAAATGATCGATTGGTTGATTTGAAGCTGTAAACAAACAGGTCATATATACTTCCAATCTTAATATATTCCTTCCGTCCCAAAATAAAAGTCTACTTTTCAATTTTAGCTTGTTTTAGAATGAGTGCCCTTTTCAAAAGTAAGCGCCTAATTTCCAATTATACCCTTAGCTATGAGACAGAGAAATACATTACTTCACTCTATCATTAAGTTTAAAATTGTCATTTACTAAATCTTGAAAAGTTGATAAGTTAGTTTTCGGAGGGTGTCTGGAATTGCTTATACATGTAAGATACCTAAAAAGTTGATAAGTAGTTTTAAATAGGCTGATAAGTTAGAACGGAATGACTTTCTAGAAACTCCTGATCTCCTTTTTAGCAAAGCCATAAGCATTTTTTCTACCCCATCCAAACACTAAAACGACTCATCTCCTTCTCCACAATGAAATAAGTCAATAAGCACTTTACATAAGCAATCCCAAACACCCCCTTTAGTTGATTGAAAAGTATATAATGACACGCTTTTTGAAAAATTATACCCTTAGCTATGAGATAGAAAAATGCATTACCGCCGCTCTGTTGTTAAGTTTAAAATCGTCATTTAGTTAATTACACATTTCTAAAACTATATGCCTAGGTGTCCATTTTACAATTATACCCTTAATGACGAGAAGGAGAAATTCATTACTCCCTTTATCATTAAGGGTAAAATATGTCATTTTTACAATTGTATCCTTTATCATGAGATACAAAAATGCATTACTCCATCTATAATTAAGGGTAAATTTGTCATTTTTAGTTGATTAAAAAGTATAAAATGACACATTTAAAACAGTGTGCCTTTTCCAATATGGACATTTATTTTGGGACAGAGAAAGTAGCAGCTATTGCGTAGAATTTACTTGGGAAGTTAATACCTTCGAGAAAAGAGTGTTGAGGCAGTGAACTTTCTGCCTTTCTTCAACAAAAGCGTAAAACTGCGTTATTCCCTTAAGCGTGAGCTCGTCCATGAGGTTGATGATATACGGCTTACGCAGATATCTCTCTTTAAAATCCTTAACGGTCACGGGAAAAGTTGCTGAAAACATCAAAATTTGGCGGTTTGCAGGCATAAAGTGAATCAGCTGCTCAATCGAAGGCTGGAACTCGGGTGACAAGAGCTTATCCGCCTGAAAAGAATAAAAATTCCATCAAAATAAATTGTTAACAAGAAATGAGAAAAAAATTTGGTTATCTACTCCCACAGTCCCAAAATAAATGTTCACAATGTTAAAGATACATAGTTTTAAAAATGTGTAACTATTACACTTTTTAGTAAACCAAAGATTAAATTACATTTTTCGTCCCTGTGGTTCCAACATTTCGGTTTACGGACCCATGGTTTATTTTAATCCCTCATACTTAAAAGTGAAAAGTAGTAATTAGACTCACGAACGAAAATACAAATAAACTGCAAACCATATAGATGAAATTCGCATTTTCTAACAAACCACAAGGACGAAGAATGTAATTTACTATAAAATAACAATTTTACCCTTAATAGTAGATAGAAAAATGACTTTCATCGTCTCATAATTAAGGGTAGAATTGGAAATATAAACACGTGCTTTTGAAAGTGGACACTTGGGTAGCGTTTGGTACAATTGGTACGACTAGAGCATGACAAGACTAATAGTCTCTCTTGCATTTGGTACATTGGACAGGACAACTGTTAATATGACCATATTTCCCCTATCTGTTATTTAATGTTATTTTATATCAAATAATGCTTGTAAATGACACAAATGATGTTCCACCTACTTTGGTGGAACAAAAAAAGTAAGGTTTTGTCCCATGAAATTAAACTTTGGTCCCATGTTATACCAGAGCAGACCAAACATGGGACTATTTATTTTCCGGTCCCATCCAGTCTGCGTACCAAACATACCCTTATTTTGTCACGTAGGGAGTATAAGGGACATCGGCATGCACCTCATCCATGACAACCATTGCACAATCTTTCAATACGCAAATTCCCTTTCGTGCAAGGTCTAATATTCTTCCAGGAGTACCGACAAGTAAATGAACCGGTTGATACAATCTCATGATATCATCCTTTAAGCTGGTTCCACCGGTCGTAACCATGACTTGAATATTTAGGTGTTTTCCAAGTTCTTTGCAAACTTGTGATGTCTGAAGTGCCAACTCTCGAGTTGGAACAAGTATAACAACTGCAAAACAAAACAAAAAAAACCTTAAGAGATCCCCAAATTAAGAAATGCCAAAAAAGGGCATATAATAGCTGATAACGAAATAGGCGAAGGATCGTGTGAGAAGTTAAGTTTAATGTGAGCAGCATGAGATGTGGATGTGAACCGTTGATCACTTGTAATCTCATGGCCTCCCATGAATTGTGCTTTAGAAGGGAATTGATCCGGCGTATCTCGGTGCACCTCATCTTAATACTATATCTGAATGTGTTTATCAATTAGTTTTACAGAGTTCGTGTATAGAACTTGAAGTTGTGCAATAAGTTATGAACTTGAATTTTCACCTCTCTCTCTCTATCTCTATCTCTCTCTCTCTCTCTCTCTCTCTCTCTCTCTTTATATATATATATATATATAGGTCAAAGATCGTGTAAGAAGTTAACGGATTGAATTAACGGTGACAAGTGTGAGAAGTGGATCTGAACCCTTGATGTCTTTCATGCCCTCCCATGAATTGCGCTTTAAAAAGGAATCGATCTGGTGCATCTCATCTTAATGTGCATCTATTTCTCATCCAACGGTTGATAACAACTTCTCACCAGAACCATATAAAAAGAATGCAAAGGCAATTGTTATCTTGAAAAACACGGGATATGTTTAGAACCTTGAATAACGTTGTTATCTTGATCAATCTTCTCTAAAGCGGGAATGCAAAAGGCAGCTGTTTTCCCTGTCCCATTTTTTGCTCTCGCAAGTATATCGCTTCCCGTGAGAGCAATGGGAATGCTCTCCTCCTGAACCGGAGACGGCCTCTCAAAACCCTTCTCATATATCCCCATAAGCAGATCACGCTTAAGAAAGTAATCTTCAAATTCATTTCCTTTGGTCGCTGTCACATCCTAAAAAGAAGAAAATTATAAACATTAGTTATGTCAAGAAATAATCAAGTGTTCAGACACAAAAAGAATATAAAACTGAAAAACAGATTCGTATATAGAATCCTATAAATGAACATAGGCATAGATGTGCCATAATTCCTCCGCATTAGAGGATAAAATGCATAATGAGGTTATTGGTAAAGACAGACACAAAGACCTTTGCGTTGAACTCAGTTTGTACGGTTGTTCGCGGTCCGGTTTGGGCGGTTTAAGTATAAACCGCAAACCGACACAAAGAAAGGCACAATTAAGATGTTTAGACCATTTGATTGCAAAATTCTCCGTACAATAATATTTAGAGTAAATTACATATTTGGTCCCTGTGGTTTACACTATATAATTATGGAAAAGGTCCCAGTGGTTTACATTATATTGCACTGTTGGTTCCTAACCCTAACTCCGTGTGAAATCAGCATAGAGACCAATAGTGCAATAAAGTGTAAACCATAGAGTGCAATATAGTATAAACCACAGGGACCAACAACGCAATATAATGTAAACCACGGGGACTTTTTCTATAATTATTTCAAAATAGGGACCAACAGTGCAATATAGTGTAAACCACAGGGACCAAATATGTAATTTACTCTAATATTTAAGACATGATGCACAAGGTCTAGAAGAGCCATGTTAAGATCATATTAGACAGTTAATGTGATGTATCTATAAACCCTGCCAAATAAATGGCATCTTTAGCATACCTCCGTCCTGTATCGAGTGTCGGCTGGTGGGAGCCTTAACTGTGATTTCCAATCTTGGGAACTATGAAAAGCGAGCAAGCAAAGAATTTAGCATCAAAAAGATTAGGACATACAATATGGTTGATATTCATACATCACAAATAAAACCAGTACTTAAGTGTTACGTAACCACCAAAACATATTAAAAAATGCTAAGAATTAGAAGATACGGAGTAATTTACAATCTAAAGCCCATATGGCTTCCATGATATTGACCTTTATGCTCTATTTATCTTTTAGATAATTGGGGACGGATTTGTTAATGTTCAGTTGTAGAGTTGGACGTTGGCAACTTTTCTTTTCTGTTTTTCATTCTATTGCTTTTTTACGTCATTATCATCGTAGTACTTTTCATTGTATCACCTTGTGTAGACTATTCCCTTTTGATTTCATCTTTGTGGTGCCTTTTTTTCTCTAATAAATCACTAATCACAATGTATGAATGGGTCCATTCCATATTCTCCCATCTTCTAGGTATTCTCAAAAACCAACACAACAATCAAAAAAGGCTTATAGTACCATACTAAAAATTTGAAACAAAAACAAATGTACCTTCCGTATCCTACTCAAAAAATGGGTATTAGCCTAATTGCCGACTCTCTAACCTTCCCCATCCCACCCTCTACCTCTTCCTCCACCCTATGCTCATCCACGATACCTTACAAGTCCGTACACATAATATGCTACCCTTAGTCACATGCCTCCAATAATTCCTAACAGAGATCATGACCTCGAAAATGTCCAAGATCCCGAAGTCCAGCCATGGTTGCTAATCTTACGCCCTCCTCAGCTTGCCTCTCCTCACGCCCTCGACCATTATGCTCTTGACTCTTCTCATGGACTCACTCATTAGTCTCTTTCAAACGTGCCCAAACCACCGCAATCTTCTATCACTCAGCTCTTTGCCCAGAAAAGATTGTTTTGTATCTTGTCCAGCATGGTCTGATCATAGGTCCGTCTCAACATCCTCATGTTTGCCACTTCCAGCTTCCTCTCCTGCATTTATTTATCACCCATACTGCATAGTTGGTATGCCTAACGTGTAGAATTTGCCAAAAGTTTTAGCAGCTCCACTTTAACCATTTTTCAAATCGTACAATGTGTATCATCATCCTTGATCGTTCCCTCCTTTTGAAACATGGAAATTGGAACCTAGATAGTTGAATCTTCTACTACCCCTCATCAATATGCTCCCTGCTGATATTAAACCATAGGTATTCAGTCTTAAAGAGACTATTGGGCATACCTTGTGTTTCTAATGCCAATATGCCACCCTACATTTTCTAACTTATTGCTAGACTCTCCCATCGTCTTTCCTTGGTAACCAAAAGTGCACTAAAAGTTGTAGCCTCTTAGTGACAAAATTGTCAGAATTTCCTTTAGAATGTTATTTTAAAAAACAAGGTTCTAAATGACATGAAACATGGTGTGGCAATGAGACCAAGCCTCAGGCCCTACGAGTCATAGCGAGGCCAAAGTGTTTTTCTTGGCTTAGCTTAAGGTGTCAAATCTGTACACACAACGTGTGTGTTGAACAATATATGTTCATATAAAATTAAAAAAGAAAAAAGAACCATGTATTGATATCAAATACATACAGCTAACAAATAATGATATCAAGAACTCATAACAAGATGAAATGTTATACCAATGGTATCATAATTCATATACAAAAAGTGTGTTAGATTAGATGTATCACTGTATCATATAAAGAAACCACCATTCCATGTAATCTTAAGTCTTAACAACTCTCTTGAGACTCTTCAATTCTTCATCGACTTCATGCCGTGAACGAGAGTAAGGGTTCTTTGGGTTTTAAGCTTCTCCCTCATTTTTGTTTATTCAAATCCTTTTTTCAATGATGTCATAATATCAGCATTACTGCATTACACAATAACCCCTAAACTAAACATTAATCAACTAACGCCGTATCGCAATCCACACCTTAGCAGCATAACAAGCCTTATCGCCGCTACAATGCGTTATTTAGAACATTACGAAAACATTGCATCATAACACAAACTTATCAATAACACCACATTTCATACTTCTGCTTCCACTTAACACAATAACTAAGAAACTTTAATTATTAGAGATATAACACAATAGTAATAATAAATAAATAAAACAATGAATTCTACCTAGAATCATTCCCTTCTGACTGCACATTCTTTTCGACTTCCACCGTGCTGTTCGAATGGTTCCCCAATGTATTATTCCTCCTCAACCACTGTTGCTGCTGTTGAAACTGCTGCTGGTTCATCGGATTCCTCTGCGCATTCTGTTGTTGATAATTCCTCTGCTGCTGAAAACTAGGGTTTGCATTTCCATAATAACTCCCACCACCACCTCCACCGCCACCGCCACCACCACCACCACCACGCCCCATTCCCGGCGGATACCTTCCTCCCCCGCGTCCGTTGTTATTCATCTCAAAAAATTCCAATAAAGAAACTACCAAAAAACCCTAAATTCAAACCAAATCAACCAATTGGAATATAAAGCGAAACCTACAAAACAAGAATTGAAGAAAAATCGACGATGGATGACAATTAACGAAGGAAATTGGGCGATTGTTGTGTGATGATTCGAAATTTCGAAAGATGGAGGCCATTTAGGTTAAGATTGAGATTGAAAATGACTGGTGATTTGATTGAATAAAGTGAAAATTGAAAGCTGTTTCGTGTTTGTCTTTTTGACCTGAAGTCAAGTGAGAAAGAAATGGATGAGACAGGTTTGTAATTGGGGAACAAAAATGGCGATTTCAAACTTTTAGGGCTCACAGAATGAAATTTTCCCCCAAAATCATGGTAAAGAAGATTTCTAAGTTTTTTCTCTTTTGGAAGCTTTTTTTAAATGGATGATGGACTTGGGTTTGGATACAAGAAACCGATTTGGACCCGGCCGAGGTTCGGAGTCTTCACGTGTCGATCGGATAAAAACCGTTAATTATGTTGTTAATCCCTAACTAAATCCGATTATTTATCCGATTGGTTGTTTTCATAACAAGATTATTTTTATGTCACATAAAGTCTTGAAATGATTTTGTAATTTTTAAAATATATATATATTTTTAAATAGATCGGAAGTTGATGATAGGCTAGATTTTTGGATTGGGTCATTATCGGTCTATGATATGCCCGACCATGGGTTTGGATTTGATCTTCACCTTGTAAGATCTAGACGACTTCGTGCTTTTTTTTCCCGAATCACATTAAGCTATTGTATAAAACTAACTAAAAGTAAAAAAGAAACATCTAATATGTATTCAATTACATAAAAAAAAAAACTTAGTTTTATCAATAACTTTTATTACATAAATCATAAACATCAGATTGTATGCTTTGGTTTTCGGGAGAAAACAGTTAAAATCTCATATTTCTAAGATTAGAATCAAAAAAATGTCAAAGCCCTTTTTTGATTTTTACAGTTTTCCCTGCGAAAAACTCCAGGCCTTTCTTAGTCGCAAAGAAGATAGTCAATACATGTTATTGGTCCGTGGTTACCAAATTTAAGCCCATGTTTAAACCCGTCTGAAATTTAAACAAGACCATGTCTATTGAAGGAACGGGCCTAACCCAACAGATTGGTTACAGAATTACCCAATTTTCAAAACCAATTAGGCTGAGTTTTTTTTAAAAGACCCAAACCGCCATTTTTTTAAAAATTTTGAGAAGCCAGTGGTTCAAAAGGCCCCCCAAACCCTTTTCTTAGATTTGGCCAAGTGTAGCCAAAACTAAACCCTGGGCCCAAAAAAGAGCAAAATACGAACATAAAATCATGAATCAAGCCTTAATTTAAAAACACAATTTTTGGTTTTCCCGAATGATATATTACACAAACATAGAAAAATAAAAAAGAAAAGTACAACTTTAAAAGGTAAAGTACAAGTCACAATAGTTTATGGCCCCTATCCCCCCATAAATTTAAACAATTGTCTCAAAATATATCTTACCAAAATACAGGGTCCTACAAACAAGCACAAAACAATGAAGCCATTTCCCGAAACAAAAAAAAAATAAGATCCGGAAGCAAAATACAATTTTTTTTTTAAAAAGGTACAAGTTTAAAAAAGCACGATTGCCTCATTCGACCATTTCCGCTTCAAGAAAAGGTTCGAAGTTGCAAGCTAAAATATTCAAATTTTAAGATACAAACTACAAAAAAGGGATCAATTGGGGCTCAACTTAATCTTTGGAAAACCCGGGGTTTTGTAAATGCAATAACTTTTAAGAAAGGGGAGTTTTCTTTAATTTTTAAATTTCTCGAAGTTAAAATGGCTTGAAAAAGGGTGATGCTTTTTTAAGGGGGGGGAAAACATGTTGAATTGAAATCTCGAAAGCTGCTGCGGAATAGTTGAAATTTACTGGTCC
>CM058042.1:23397304-23524938 GCA_030169165.1 Centaurea solstitialis
AACAGAGGTGTATATCGAGGGTCTCAAGCCCTTTACATCATTTCACATATGCCAACATATTCGGATATCAAATCCCTTTCATATAATTCCATGGCATGCATACTTTCAAGTATTCCACATAAATACATTCATCCCAACATTTCATGGATTTAACACATACGATAGGTGTATACGATAATCTACCACACGTATACAACCATATAATCCAAATCATTCATGTAGGCATAACTCATCATACGTTCCATGGAAAGCTTTAAACTCGACATGATAAGTAATTCATACCAAAATCACATTCATCCACAAAATCAAGCAAGGAATGTAAAATCATCAAGATGATGTGGCCTCAGTTTTTAACAAAATGGTTTTAACAACTCACCTTAGGGTTTATACCCAAAACCCCCAAATCTTCCGATTTAGGTCAAATACGAGAACGAACCTAAAATTAAGTAAACCGAACCCTAGTTTAGTTTCATAACTCTTACACATAGATTTACCAACCTAAAATGGTTTAGATAAGCTTACTTAGCCAAAATCTTGAGTAGAAACCCTAGAACTTGAAGAACCCTTGCAACAATGGTGATTTGAGGTTGTGAGTGGTGGAGAAGATGAAGCCATGGAAGTCTCCGCCCTCCAAACTAATAGATCCAGCCTCCAACACTTCTCAAAACATGAATTCCACCTAAAACAATACTAGATCTAAGCCAAGTATGGAAGAAAAGGTTTGGAGGTGAAAAACCCCCAAATCGAAGCTTAATCTCGAAGGAGATGAAGAGATTACTTACACCAACGTTTTAGAACTCCCAAATACTTGAAATCCATTGATGTAGTCTTGAAGAGCTCGAAAAAACGAGAAGATAGCAAAAAGAATCGGGAGAAACGGAGTTCGTATGAGAAAGATATGCCCAAATGAAGAAGAGCATGTATTTAACCCGATTTCAGGGCTGACAGCTCTTAGCGGTCGCTAAGAGGTTCCTTTAGCGATCGCTAAGCATCAGATTTTCAACAGAACTTCAATTTAAGGGCCTAGCGATCGCTAGAGTAAGCCTTAGCGATCGCTAGGGTGCTGCACGGTGAGAAATCTTGTTTTGGCCATAACTTCTTCGTTATAGCTCCGATTTTGATTCCGAAAGAACCGTTGGATTCGTATTTCAATTTCCCATCCAACAAGACTATAAAATCTAGGTTTTGATCAAAAGTCCTATTTTTCATATTTTCTTAAAAGTTCTAAAGCCCGAAAATTACGGGTGTTACAATCCTCCCCACCTAAATAAAAATTTCGTCCTCGAAATTGCAAATGTTTTCCGAACCATAAAGGGCAACCTCGCCCAAACGTTTTGCGAAGCTAAGACATTACGCTTTCTCCATACCGATCACCATTGGACTTGGTTATGTTCACAATACGATCACTGATATAGTGGTCTCGTTTAAAAGTGGTTCATCAAAACACCACAAGCTACTACTTTACGTCTATCCTTCGAAACATAACGCGCTTATAAGGATAATATCACTAGCATACGCAACCTTAGCTCTTTGTATAATTTAACCAAACCAAATCGACTAAATTCTATGGTTCAAGGTACCATACATCATTCGCCTCCTATTAAAGTCGATCACTCGACTAAGAGTTACTTTACTACCAAGAAATGTCTCCACACACTCACTAACGGTGTCTAGCCGTCGTCATTAATTCTCAAAGAAACTCGAAAATTTCATCTACTCGCCTATGGATACCATAAGGAAGGTAAACTTCTTCATTTAGCAATTCGCTCGTTACCACTAGATTCTTACATTCTCAAATCCGTACTACCATAACTTTTCCAAACATCCTGTCATCTGAAAAGAAGACGTACATGTCGCCTTAGCTGATTTAGGTAAAACATTCCGAGCGATAACTCCTTCATAAACTTGTCTTAATCTAATCAACACGAGCCACCACTTGGCTACATTAACACTTATCGTCATACGATGAATTTCTCGCTTAGCTTGGCATGTAGTGCCACTATCCCAAACATAACACTCCTACTCCTCACAAATCAATTATAAACAACGTTTTCAAGATCACTTTACACTCTTAAAAGGCTTACCTCTCTACGGCAATTTAACATATTGGTATCTTGCACCTCTCACACGGCATGCAATGCCCTTAGCAAATTACAATATCACCACTCTTGTACCAATGACAACGTTTTCTCGATTCTTAGCTACACAATTCAGCTATTAGTCCACTCACGCAATCACCATCCTACTACGTCCTCTATAATCACAATTTGGAAAGCCACTTAGTACACACAACCATTATTGTTCCTTCTAAGCCACTCATAACCAGGCAAGTATCGCCTTACGAAGACCTCCAAAACATGGTCACTTAATCCACCCGAACAAGTCTCGTTCTAGTCGGTTCGCTACAATTTCTTAGAAACACACTTTAACAACCTATAGGACTTCTTCTTGTAATAGCCGGTATGCACATCATACATCCACTTAGGTGGTGCTAACCAATTCCCCATACTTAGACTCGGCCACATGACAATGTCTTTGCCTAGTTACTAACAGATTTCCTTCTAGATAAGGGTTTCCTGTCGGACCACCCTTCCTCCGTGATCATGTGCAATACGGTGCTCCCCAACAACACTCTCGTAAGCAAGAGAGACACGAAACTAAATCCCTATGTAATCTAGTTTCGATCCACAACGAGCACAACACTACTCCGTCCAATTTTCCATGTGTTACTCCACTATATAATAGCATGCTCATAAAAGGTAGAACCAAATTAATTCATGTAACACTCTGAAGGATAGCATGCAATCAGTCCGCACATGGGCATCGATCTTCAACCAAAATTTTAGTACATCAAGGAATTCAATAACTTCAAAATTATGCATGGTAAACATTTATCGCAAGCACACAATCAGATACAAGCACACATGTATTTTACACAAAGACTTGACAACAACGGCATGACGCATATTCTCGGAGATTGTGAAGGCACATAGAATACATAACTTATACCCTATTAATCGTACAATACTTCAACCCCAAAGCTCTAAGTGCTTGCTATGACCCCCAACTAGTCTTACCAAAAGACAACTGGTTTCGTGCCAAACAACCATAAGTCGCACTCCTAGAGCTCAAAATATTCGGAGCTACTTAACGAAAATCCAACTCGAATTTGCACACTTAAGGCTACTCGTCGAAAATCAACCCTCATAATAAGAGGTCCATAATATGACTGTCAACCATGATAGACCTCTCAGGTTTAGCCTTCTTAGTGACCACTAACAACTAACCGTCCTGCGACATGGGTTCCCAACCAAATCTTGCGACACCTAGTAGTCCCAACAACCACGACATACTTAAGCGTAAAAGCATCAAATGCAACAAGTCCTAAAGTCCATCGCCGTGCAATAAATAGTCCAAGCTTACCACTTCGTTATTTTAGAATCCAAAGCTCATAACTGAGCTATTTAAAATCGAAGCTTATAGTCAAACTATAAAAATAAGGCTCGTAGCCAAGCTGTTTAGAAATCAAAGCTCTTAATCGAGCTATTTTAGAAACCAAGTTCATAACCGCGTCCTTTAAAATCGAAGCTCATAATCGAGCCATTTTAGCAATCGAGGCTCGTTCCCCAAGTTCTTATAATCAAAACAGAGCAATAGCTCTAAACGCAATTTACCCAGAATCGACGGTTTAAAAATAATTTTATTTTGTTTACCCCACTAGTGTGGACGTAATCCACGAAGTCATTTTGACCAAAAACCCAACACAATTTAACAAAACAGTTACCCAAGTGGGTCCACACCCTTATAAATCTCGTTTAACGATAATTTACGTGAAAATGTATTTATAATCCTTGTAGTTCAATCTATCTCAAAATCTCACATACGATAATTTTATTAAAATCCATTCAATATACACATCCGGTAACAAACTCGGCAATCGTTTGTTTAGAAATAACTTTGCGGAACACACAACATTTTGCAAGACCATTGTTTTGGCATGTACGCCATTTTGCAAATCAATTTGGAAATATTCACGTGATAAAACGACCACATTGTATAAAAACACTACATAATTCGTAGGTTACCTATTCCGCCAGAGTCATCCTCTTACATTCCTCATACATTACCATCGGTGTTTCACAATCATCTAAGCGACCTCCTCTAAAGTTCAAGTTCTTTATATCGTACTAGATAACCCATTCCAAGTCTTACTTTGATAGATTCATATCTTAGACTGGATCTTATACTTCTACCCTCGATATTGCCTAAGGTGTCTCCATACGTTCTTACTCCATACTATTTCAAAGTATAGGCCTTTCTCCACTAACCACTCAACCTCCGGTCAGTTACGAGTCAGCCTCTACCATCCCCATATTCGATCTTAGGTTAAAGCTATTCAATTCCTCTTACGATCCTCCTCCTTTAAACCTAGATGCTTAATACGACAGCTCTAAAAGCGAGGGATTTCTAGAAGTAGGACTCATGTATAAATCGACTATTTGCCTTAACAAACCAAACACATCTTATAACATGAAGGAATATTCCTATCCCTAATAATAACCTTCTTCATATTCGAGTCGGTCTTAGGTCTTGATCTTCATAACCTTCTTGCATGACATACTACATAATTTCTCATTATCACTTTGACAAGTAAGCTATATCTATTTTCCACAGTTCCAATATCCACACGATATTCCGAGGTATACCTCCAAGCCCAATTAATAACTCTTACCACTAAATCACACCCGAGTCAAGGTACTCAGATCACCTTCAAGCAAATCATCAAAACATGACCTTTAAATAAGGACTTATCATAAATAGGGTCCTTTATGACCGAGCAATTATCCTATCACAAGGAAATCAAGAAAAATAAGAATAGGCTACCATACATACCAACATTTATCAATCATTACATCGATAGTAACCAAGAATACCCAAATGACGATACATTCATAACTCAGTAGCTAAGTGATTTATGAATAGACCGTACACGAGATTCTCTGCCTCTATTGATGCAAATTCTCGATCCATGTATTCCGTATCCCTAGCGCTCTCCCCACCTAAGACTTTACCCATGGTAGGTGACATGTCTATTAGTGCACTAAGTTTCAGTCTAGGTACACTACGGTCAATACCTAGTTCGCTTAAACTAAAGCTCTGATACCAACTTGTAACACCCAAAAAATTGGAGTCAACACAAACTTTCATTTAATGAAAGGTGGTATACAAAATGTAACGCCATGGCGTGAGCTCTTCCCAAAACGGGGTATAAGTAATGTATAATTACAACGTTTGTAATCGAATAAAGAAGTACAATAACTGACTAGTCTAGTTCCGTCTAGGAAGAAGACTACAAAAGGGTTATCGTTCTACAATAAATCTTGCGGCCTAAAGGACCGGTCTCTTAACGTCTCCCCCCATGCTCACTCTAAGCCCGGAGCCTACTTGGGCACGGCGTCCCTAGCACCTGAGGAACACATCGACACCAAACAAGTGTTAGGCTAAAGGAGCCTAGTGAGTTGTATCAATAATACTTTGCATGTAAAGCATAATAAGACATGTGATATATACAAGATTACAATAACAATGAAAATAGCATGCCAAACCGGTTTATTATTTATCTTCGGAAACAGTGGGAGCGACCCACTTCCACCAACCAATGCCCCGACATTCACTACTTCCAAACACCTCGATGTCCCGAATTTAGCATGGCAACATCATCCGAGGCCCGCGCACCAAGGAGCAACCCGAGGGCCGGCGACATAGGGCATTCCTATTTCAGAACCTCCCAAGACTGTTTGGTGTGGACACATTGCGTTGGTTCGTCCATGTTATTATCACACAAGACTTCGATACTGAATTTAGCATAGCATCTCGTCCATGTTATTATCATATAAGACTTCGATACTGAATTTAGCATAGCACCTCGTCCATGTTATTATCATATAAGACCGTGATACTGAATTTAGCATAGCATCACGTTCATGTCATTGCATACAAGGCATCGATACTGAATTTAGCATAGCATCTCGTCCATGTTATTCACATACAAAACCTCGACACTGAATTTAGCATAACATCATTAACAGAGGTGTATATCGAGGGTCTCAAGCCCTTTACATCATTTCACATATGCCAACATATTCGGATATCAAATCCCTTTCATATAATTCCATGGCATGCATACTTTCAAGTATTCCACATAAATACATTCATCCCACCATTTCATGGATTTAACACATACGATAGGTGTATACGATAATCTACCACACGTATACAACCATATAATCCAAATCATTCATGTAGGCATAACTCATCATACGTTTCATGGAAAGCTTTAAACTCAACATGATAAGTAATTCATACCAAAATCACATTCATCCACAAAATCAAGCAAGGAATGTAAAATCATCAAGATGATGTGCCCTCAGTTTTAACAAAATGGTTTTAACAACTCACCTTAGGGTTTATACCCAAAACCCCCAAATCTTCCGATTTAGGTCAAATACGAGAACGAACCTAAAATCAAGTAAACCGAACCCTAGGTTAGTTTCATAACTCTTACACATAGATTTACCAACCTAAAATGGTTTAGATAAGCTTACTTAGCCAAAATCTTGAGTAGAAACCCTAGAACTTGAAGAACCCTTGCAACAATGGTGATTTGAGGTTGTGAGTGGTGGAGAAGATGAAGCCATGGAAGTCTCCGCCCTCCAAACTAATAGATCTAGCCTCCAACACTTCTCAAAACATGAATTCCACCTAAAACAATACTAGATCTAAGCCAAGTATGGAAGAAAAGGTTTGGAGGTGAAAAACCCCCAAATCGAAGCTTAAACTCGAAGGAGATGAAGAGATTACTTACACCAACGTTTTAGAACTCCCAAATACTTGAAATCCATTGATGTAGTCTTGAAGAGCTCGAAAAAACGAGAAGATAACAAAAAGAATCGGGAGAAACGGAGTTCGTATGAGAAAGATATGCCCAAATGAAGAAGAGCATGTATTTAACCCGATTTCAGGGCTGACAGCTCTTAGCGGTCGCTAAGAGGTTCCTTTAGCGATCGCTAAGCATCAAATTCAACAGAACTTCAATTTAAGGGCCTAGCGATCGCTAGAGTAAGCCTTAGCGATCGCTAGGGTGCTGCACGGTGAGAAATCTTGTTTTGGCCATAACTTCTTCGTTATAGCTCCGATTTCGATTCCGAAAGAACCGTTGGATTCGTATTTCAATTTCCCATCCAACAAGACTATAAAATCTAGGTTTTGATCAAAAGTCCTATTTTTCATATTTTCTTAAAAGTTCTAAAGCCCGAAAATTACGGGTGTTACAGGTTCAAATGAGAACCCTTGCTATTTGCGAGAACGCGAGAACCTTCGCCCATGTACAAAATCATATATGATTCATGTACAAAATCTCATATGGTTTACGTAGAAAAATCACATTATAATTCACGTATAAAATCATATATGTTTCACATCAAAAATTACATGTGTAAAATCACATGTGATTTGGTTCATTGTCCACTTCATTTTTTCGTTAGTGTAAAACATTGGTGATTTTGTACATGAACGAAGGTTCTGACGTTCTCTCAAATAGCAAGGGTTCTCGTTTGAACATCCACCTATATATATATATATATATATTAAAAACTAACAAATAAAACATTAAAAATAAAAAATAATATACACAACCCTTAAGGTAGCGTTTGGTACGCAAATAGGATTGGATAGTACTGGACAAGACAAGAGAGTAGTAGGGTGAGCAATGAAATCGCAAGAACTGGCTCTAACCGGAACCGAACAGGGACCAGGACCGTAACCGGCACCGGTATAGCCCAACCGGTCCGGTTTTCGGTCATTCCAGGGCCGGTCTTGGGATTTTTCATGCCCAGGGCTGATAAACTAAAAAATGCCCCTAATAATATAAGAAAACAAACGAAACATTAAACACATAGTATATCCTCATGACAATTTGTTCAATTTAATAAAGAAAAAGTAATTATTTTAGCCATTTTTAAATACATGTAACACTTTCTAACCAGTTTCTCTCAAAAACTTCCAAAATAGTCATGAACTCCACTAAATAGGGAACTTTGCTAAAAACAACATCCGCTAATAGTGGACAAGGGTATAAAACATAAACTTTTCAATATTTCAGAGGCCTAAGGTATATGTCTTTCAGGGACCAAAAGTGTAATTTTTAAACTTATCCGCTATTTTTTTTTGGAAAGGTTCATCTAGGCTTTGCCTAGACTACATCCTTGGCAATATAGAACATAAATTGAAAATTCGGCCGTCTGAGACTAAGCCTGGCCACAAGATGCGCACGAGAGGATTCGAACCTAGGGTGAATGGGATACCATCCACATTCCCCACAGGCCTTACCGCTACGCCACAAGCCTTGTGGTTAACTTATCCACTATTAGTGGATGTTATTTTAGTAGAGTAAGAGTTCATGGCTATTTTGACAATTTTGTGGAGAAAATTGTTAGGAGATGTTAATAGTATTAGGAAAATGCTAAAATAATTAATTATCTATAATAAAATGATACAACATGGTACTTTAATGGAAACGCTAAACAACACAATATAAACATACATGATCTAATATGAGGTTTTCGTACAACTTTTAAAGCAAAAGCATCAACTATTTTATCATAATAAATGTTTGTTAAAGCTTGGTATTGAAAATAATAACTCTGTCGATCTATCTAAAGTTATGATATTCTACAACTATGACTTTAATAATTTAATTTTATAACTTTAAGATTATATAAAAACAAAAAAGTACAAAAATATAAAAGAGTATCATAGTTATAACTAGGTGTTGGAATCCCGGGCGTTGCGCCGGGTTATAAATGTAATAGATGTTATCGTAAGTAGTAATGTGGATTTATATGAAACATAGCTTTGTACATACGTTATTATATCAAAAGTTAGTACAACGGAGTTCATGCTATGTGTTGAATGTTTAAGTATATGTTTACAATCAACAAAAAGTATATGCTGCAGCTGATGTTCATTTTCCCTAGCTGTTAGCGTCTATATGACTGTTGACAAAAGCAAATTCTTTGTGAAGCGGCATGATGGCGACGATGGAGTATATACTTATGGGGAATCTATGTACGGGGTTGTAATCCAAAAAGAGCTGCAACATGTGATATTACTTTGCATGACTCCAAAAAACACCTGTTTTTCCCTGCAAGAAGAATATACTTGTTATTATTGTCATGTAAATATGAATTTTCTTTGTCTATAAGTACGTATACATGGGTATCAGACTTCATCTGCATATGAGTAAGTACTAATTAGCAAAATATAAGTTGTAGCCTGATTTATGAATTTCGATAGTTGAATCCACAAATATTTGTACATATAATTTGGTTAAAAAAAGTTGATGACCTAAAACTTTGACATGTGAAATGGAATGTAGCAAGTTAAGGATATAGAGTTGGTTATGATGTTGTATAAATACATATGAAGAAAGTGTTAAGAAATACCAAGACTTTCTAGTAGCATCGTTTGTTTGGACTTTGCTGATGAACGACGTACGTCTTCTTCTGCTGACCTTTTTTGAGTTGACGTAGATGGTGTTGCTGATGCAGAACCTGTGGTAATTGGTTGAGTGATGTTGTGGTCATGTAATGTATTGTTTTGGAGAATGATGCAGTAATTATCATACATAAAAAGCGAAACAAGTTTTAACCTCTAAAAGCCTAGCCACTGTCTTACCACATATACAGGCAAGCGTACCTGATCGTGAGTAATATAGTGTAGGAAAGTCCAGGTATCGTATCTACCACTGGGAACGGTCAAGTTATCGTAGACTATTAATCTTGATTAGTTTAATTAACCTAAATCTTTGGGGGGTTTTTATGAAAAAGGTTTAATAACTAAAAAGACAACTAAATTAATTAAAAACTAAGAAACAATTAAAAGAGTGATTAAAACTATATAAAGGAACACAGTAGTACTTATCATGGTATAGTGAATTCCCAAGTGGATGATTTAAAAGGCCAAAGGTTGGTTGCTTTGGTTATTGTAGGAATTTAAGTCTGAGACACCCTAACATGTGACTATTGTGGCTATCAACTAGGTCTTGGTCCTCCTAGTCCCAATACATAGGTCGTTTGTCAGACAATCTAGTACCGGTCACCCAATCCTATCTCTATTGCATGGTTTTCTACTACCTGGTCGCTCTCGGTCCGAGTAACCACCTAACACAACTCTCCGGAATGAAGGGTAGGTCAAGAAAGGTTGATTATCCTATCGGAGTCTATCTATCTTGGTCAAATAGATACACCCAACCAACGAGTTCAAATAACCAAACAATATGAATCAGATCGGAACCATAACACACATTCAATTAACCAAAAACAAACCAATAAACATTAATTATAAAATCATCATCCACAATGGTTCATTGACCACAATAAGTACCACTATAAAAGACTACTCACTAGACATAATAAAAACAGATAAAACAAGAGTAGACACAGACATTATACCGACAGTACAACGACGGATGATCAAAGATCGAACCCCGCAACGTATCGGCAACACTCTCTATCTAAATGTCTCTCTCTATAAAACTCTCTATCTAGCTCTATGCGTATATATCACAACTGAAGGAGGAGGCTGGTATTTAAAAGGAGAGATCAGAGACCGTTTCGCGTTCGCCAAACGACCCTTTCGCGGCGCGAAGTACTTAGGGCAAACCCTAGAATTCGAACTTGGCTATCTTGGCGGCGCTAAACTTGAAATCTCGCGATCGCCAAGAGGCTACTAGATTGTCTTCGTGCATTTTTCACGTTTTCTCGCCTTTTTCCATACTTTTCCATTCCACGTCCTCCAAATCCTACAAAAGCAATAATAAGTCCAATTGGTGAGTGAAATGATCAGAAACGGGTGAGAAACGGGGTAAAGTCATACAATTAAGCTCAACCAAAACATGTATAATTTTGGTGTTATCAGAGAAGAATCGAATTACATTACTAACCTGATGTCGACTCATCTGGGTGATCTGTAGGTGGTATCATGAGGTCGAAAACTTTGTCTAGTATGAACTCAACAGACCCTTCCTTACACTGAGGGTTAAAGTGAAATTGGAAAATATGTTTTCTTTCTTTAATTTCATGCAACACAGGTGGAACCTCATGTGGATCGGGGTTTCCTAACTCATTCACTAATTTTCTGTATTCAATCTTTGTAATGGAATCAGCACCAGGAGAGAAAAAAGTAAAAGCACCCGTTACGGTGTCATCTGAAACAAAGGCTTTGAAACTATACCTGTATTTTAGAAGTTAAATGCTTAAGTATTGGTTGATTAGGGTTATTGTGGTAGTATATAAAGGGTTGAGTTCATATTACTTGTAGTTTGGTTCAGCCTGTGGACCATGGTCGCGACATGTAAACATGGAGGCACCATATGTCAGTTTCTTACTACATGTTGTACATGAAAGGTGGTACCATTCTCTGTGATTGCTGATTTCTGTCACCCTCCCTTTGCATGTAAATCTTATTGACTGTAATCATTAGGTACTTGAAAGATTAGGTATTTTTTTTTAAGTTGACAGTTGAAATTTAAAGTGCAGTTACCTTATAGGTATCGTGGTTTTGTGTCAGCAAGGTAGCCAAAGGAATTCTATTTCGTGTCTTTTCAATGGCGTTGTCGTTATACCTTTGGTGATCAACTGGCAGTGGTGGATTCACGTCATATTTGGCTTTGTATATGCTTTGTAAAGTTTAACAAATAAATAACTTGAACAAAAATTTACAGAATAAAATATAAGGAGTGAAGAAAATGCGTGGTTAAAAAATTATAAGTAATGTAGTTGTATTTTTACTGGTGATATGATTGGCGAAATTCTTCAATGTCGGGGTTGAAGTAGTAGGAGGTTGCTGCGGTAGCTGATAGTTTATATTCACCTGTAGTGGTATAATGTGGTTAGTTTTTTTAAATGAGAGTAAAAAATAAAGGTGATGGAAAAATAGGTCAAGCAAAGCAGTTAACGAAATTAAGGTGATGGGAACTTTATTTATAGTAAAGTAGATAAATTTGTGCCAGAAAGGGTTCATAAGAAAGAGATGAAAAAAAAATTAACTGGAGTTAGTAAAAGTTAAACTATCGTTATAATTAGGAACATTTGCTGGCTAGTGATGCATAATGTAGTTTTTGTTAGTATGGGATTACAATAGTTGTGTTATGTTTAGAATTAAATTACATATGTCTTTGGGTTTCACATTTGATTAAGTAGGTTTCTTATAGGAATTTTGAAATGATAATGGTAATAAAGAAATTTACCTCTGTACATTGTTACCCGACATGAACTTATGGCCAAAATGACGGGTTTGGGCATTGAATCAAATGCAAGCTTGTCAAAGTTTCGTGCCATTTCTTCCCATAGTGTAACTTCAACAATATTGCCACTATTTACAAAACCAATGAATTGTTGTGAATATAAAATAGTATGTATGTTGTAAGATTTATTATGAATAAGTAAAAGTGAATATGGATTCTTACTTTAGATACTCTATATCTAATACTCTTCTGACAACCTGGTTTCTGTTTGGGTCGCCAAATTCTCTTATCTCTCCAACCCTTTGCAAACATCCGATGTAATCTGATAATGTAAGAACATGTGAATTAACATTTACTATTTTAGAAAGTGGTGGAGACGTATTTTTATACCTATGAGAACAGTGTTTTTCGCAAGTCGTGAAGGTAGTTGATTGTAGGAAACAAAGCGAAAATGATGTGTTAGGAATTCAGTCGATGGTATTTTTTCGAACTTGGTGAATTTCCCGAATGTAAGACTTGTGGGATTAGATAATGTTTGTTGCCAAGCTTTGGTTTTCTCACAAAGAAAATTCGAAATTCTATATGCTGAATGTTACTCCATGAGGTGGTTGAAGTAAGTCATGTCGGTAAAAGCCATATTTTCCTGAATGCCATCTCCCTGTAGAAAGACGAACATTTGTTATTACAATTTAAAAAAAGTAGTTAAAGGTTTATAATATGTTTGTGTTTGTTAATTAACTTTGGTATACCTGTCTGTCTAGTAACATGCAACAATAGCCTGTTGGAGCTGGATTTGGAGGATTTCTGCTTATCCATGTTCGATACACCTTAACTTCGATTATTTTCGCTGAATCACCAGGTTTCAGATCATTCAGATCGATGATTGTTGATAACACCAAAATTATACATGTTTTGGTTGAGCTTAATCATATGACTTTACCCCATTTTTCACCCGTTTATGATCATTTCACTCACAAAATGAGCTTATTATTGTTTATGTAGGATTTGGAGGCCGTGGAATGGAAAAGTACGAAAAAAGGCGAGAAAACATGAAAAATGCACAAGTCCAATACAGTAGCTACTTGGCGATCGCGAAATTCACAATCTGGCGCCGCCAGATTCGACAAAGATGAAGACCAGAGTTGACCTAAGTGTTTGGCGCCGCCAAACCCGCAGTCTGGCGATCGCCAGATGACCCCTGGACGTTTTCTTTTAAATACCAGCCTCCTCCTTCAGTTCAAAGCATGATTACGGTACGGGTTACGAGGCAGAAACGAGAGTGAGAGTCTGAATGGTGCCGATACGTTGCGGGAGTCGATCTTCGATCATCCGTCGTTGTATTGTCGGTATCATGTCGATGTCTATTATGTTTTCTGTTTTCGTTATGCTTAGTGAGTAGTTTTTAGTAGTGGTACTTGTCATGGTCAATGAACCATTGTGAATGATGATTTGATACTTAATGTTTATTGGTTTGTTTTGATTAATTGAATGTGTGTTATGGCCGTTTTCTGATTTGTATTGTGTGGTGATTTGAATTCACTTGGTTGGGTGTATTTGTTGGACCAAAACAGATAGACTCCGAGAGGATAAACAACCTACCTTAGCCTGACCTTGGACCAAGAGAGTTGTGTTAAGGGGTTACTTGGACCAAGAGTGACCAGATAGTAGAAAAGCCATGCAATATTAATTAGGACTGGTAAACCGACTCTAGATTGTGGACCAAACGATTTAGTATTGGGATTAGGAGGACCGTGTCCTAGTCAATAACCATAGTCATCGCATGTTAGGGTGTCTTAGACTTAAATTCCTACAATAGTCAAAACAACCAAACCTTTGGCTTATTTAAATCATTCACTTGGGGATTCACTATACCATGATAAGTGCTACTGTTTTTCCTTCATATAATCTTTAACCAGTCTTTTAATTTTTTTTAGTTCGTAGTTAATTTATTGTCTTTTTAGTTATTAAAACCTTTTTCATAAACCCCCCCAAAGCTTTAGGTTAATTAAACTAATCCAGACTTAAATCTACGATAACTTGACCGTTCCCAGTGGTAGATACGATACCTGGACTTTCCTACACTATATTACTCACGATCAGGTACGCTTGCCTGTATATGTGGTAAGACAGTGGCTAGGCATTAGAGGTTAAAACTTGTTACGCTTTTTATGTATGATAATTACCGCACCAAGTTTTTGGCGCCGCTGCCGGGGAACGGTAGTTGTTAGATTTTTGTCCTAGTTAGTTTTGTTAATCGATCCTTGTGAGGGATTCTTTCCTTTGCAAGTTTTTCGCTTTCTAGTTTAATTAGTTATTTATATTTATATTTTTATTTTTAGTTTATCTCTTTGTTTCCCGCAAGTTGCCCGTAACCGTTTGTTGTGGTTTCAGTCACGGCAGACTTGTTAGAGCCATTTGAGGAACCGGAGAGAGAGTTCAGAAAAAGAAACAAAAAGAAATCCAAAGCCGACAAAGTTCGCCCGAGAACTTTAATTTTTGAGATGGGAGACGAGGCACCGATGTGGAACGCTAGGAGAGCCGCTCCAACTGTACCCACCAATCCGATCACGAAGCCAGGCCTGAACAAAGAAATCCCGGGGAAGCTCCTTCACATGATCAAGGACCTTACCTTCGACGGGAAAAACGATAGCAATCCTATCGTACATATGGAGAACTTCGTGGATATATGTGATCTGTTCAAAACGGAGGAAGGCCGAGATGATGCTATTCGTCTCCGAGTCTTTCCTCTTACACTCACCGGAGAAGCTAGAGCCTGGTTGCGTTCGTTAGAGCCAAGTTCGATCACCACTTGGGAAGGACTTCATTCAAAGTTCCTTTCCCGATTCTTTCCACCATCTAAGATCGACAAGTTGAGAGCCGATATCCGATCCTTCCAACAAGACGATGGGGAGACCATATCCGAAGCATGGGAACGTTTCAAACACCTTCTAAATTCGTGCCCGAGTCACAGATTGAATAAGAGTGAACAAGTCCAAACTTTCTATAGTGGACTTGCTTATTCTTCACGCGCTACATTGGATTCATCTGCCGGAGGTGTCTTTATGTACAAAACGTCCACGGAAGGTTACAAGCTCCTCGAAAACATGCTCATACACAACATAGATTGGAGGACGGACAAGCGCTTGCAAATCCCGAGGATGGCCGAGAAAATCTCAACCGACTTCGATCCATCCGATGAATTAGCCGCTATGAAAAACCAACAGGTAAAGTTTGAACGTAAAATCGAAGAACTAATTAAATCTGTTCATGCTTTGCAGGTTGGATGCGAGGAGTGCAATGGACCACACTTGACTAAGGATTGCCCGAATCGACCAATGATGACACCCGAGGAGGTGAATTATCTTAACCGAGGCGATTACCAAGGGAGGTGGAACAACAATCGTAACTTCATTCCTAGACCTCCGGTTTCTTTGCACCAAATCAACAAAATCAAAGACCGGACGGAGAGCCACGTGTTTCTATCGAAGATCGGATTGTCCAATTCATGGATGCGCAAAAGAAGCTAAACGATGAGGTAAGTTCATACTTACGTAACCACCAAAGTACCATCCAGAATTTGGAGTTGCAGGTTGGACGTGTTTCGCAAATGCTAAGTGAAAGGACTCAAGGGGAGTTACCAACGCAAACACAAGTCAACCCGAAGGTGGAGAATTTGAAATCGATGCTCATGATGACCGGAGAACCATCAAAGAAGAAGTGGACGGACATCTACACCAAGAAGTACGTGGAAACTGAGAGTGAAAGTGAGCCCGATTATGCCACGGATTACGATTCGGAGGGGTTCACCGTGTCATTCGAACACCTAAGACTCAAAGTGCCCGAAGCCTCAAGTGATGATGAGGAGGAAGATGGAAAGCAAGGCGGATACGCGGAGTTCGTGATCCCGAAGAAAGAAGATAAAGGCAAGGAGAAAGAGAAGGAAAAAGCACCGGAGGATGACCTCATTTACATTGCACCTATCAAGCATGATCCAGGGAGTTACAACTTACCTATTTCTTGTCATAAATATAAAGGTCTTGCTTTGGTAGATTCAGGTGCCGCACTTAATATGATGCCCGTTGGTTATTGCAGGAAAATGGGAGTTAAGAGGATCATACCAACGGACTATCAATACCGAGGAGTGAACGGTTATATGACAAAGCCGTTAGGAATAGCGGAAGGAGTCCCAATTCGCATTGGCAACTTTGTTTACTATACGGACTTCGTTATAGCTAATCTTCCACAGAACACGGAGATCCCGATAATCCTCGGGAGATATTTCTTGCACACCGCTCAAGTGAATACCGATATGCGAAACCAAGTCACGAGCTTGGGCTATGGAGAAAATCGGATTTACTTTGATCCTAACGGAGAGCCAGTCAGACACCTCGATGAACCGTATGAAGATCCTTCTCTGGCCTACAAGAAAAACACGAACCGCCCGTTACTCCCGCATGAGCACGGAAAGAAGAAGGAGGATTACCCTAATCCGATGCATCAAAAGAATCAGAAACTTAATAAACCGGGATCCTCCAAGAAAGATCACAGGAAGAAGAGAGGCTCGTCATCCCGACGTGCCAAGAAATGAGCCGAAAGTAGGGTCGAGCTCTAGACCCATTCAAAAATGAAGTGCTTCTCGGGAGGCAACCTGAGCTTTTTCTTTTTCTTTCGTTTTTATGATTTTCGTGTGTGTTTTTGTTTGATATTGCTTAGGTGACCATACGGAGGAGATAAGAACCACAATCAAGCAGATCCGAAGTGCGATGGAATTTTCGAAGAGTTGGAAACAGGAGGCACTTCGCGATCGCCAGATTCCAAGTCTGGCGACGCGAAGTTGGTAAGTCATGGTAACAGGTAAAAATTTCGAATCTCGCGACGCGAGGAGGACCGTTTGGCGACGCGAAGCTTAAGAAAATTAGGGTACATTTCAGAAACCGCCTGTTTCGCGACGCAAAACCATGGGTTTGGCGACGCGAAAACAGTGCAGACGGGTTTTTAACCCTCTTTTCTCACTTTTTCAAAAGAACACAACCCTAATTTCTCTTCGGCGCCGCGAAATCCTTTCACGTCCTTGCGAAATCCGACTTTCTTGAGCTTCAATTTCATCATTCACCATGAACAAGGTATGTTTCCTAACTTTAATTTCATAAGGATAGCTTGATTTGGGAGATTTGGATCTTGTTTTGGGCATCAATGATGTATTTGTGCTTATATGGATTTGACATTGTTCTTGGTACACCATTGATTGTTTGATGCTTGTGAATTGATGCATGCACTATGTTTTGATTGAAATTTCATTCTAGCATGCTTGTTGATTGTTTAATCTAGTGAATATGCTTTGATGATAAGTGTGGGGATTTTGACAACATCAAAATCCCCCATTCTTTCTTGTTAGCTAGATTAGTTGTAATTGAGGTTGAACTAAAAGTTCAAGTGTGGGGATGTTCCACATCCCCTTTGTTCTTTGATTTGTGATTTCTCATATATGAATTTGATACTTGAACTTGTTAGTCGTGGAAGTTTGTCTCGTTGAGTTTTTGATGAGAATAACCCTTGTCTTGTGTTTATGGATTGAAATTTTCTAAGACAATGGTATTTGGATTTTGTAGAGACAAAGGACCCGATCGTCAACTTCCACCGCAACCAATTTCCGTGCACCGGATGATAGTCACGTGTTCACCTACTTCATGAATGACCCAACGCTGAATTCCCCAAAACGGGAGGAGTACCGGGATACTGTAACCGACTTCTTGCCCGTCAAGTGCTAATTCCGAGGAGAGTTGATTGGGACCTTCTTCGATCGATGAGTGTCGAAAACAACATCAAGGTGATACTCGAGAAGCATGCCTACGACGAGGATAGCACCGAGTATTATATTTGCCATGCATGGGAGGGAGTCTTTGACATTGCCGAGACCCTCTATCGCGAGCTTATTGTTGAGTTCGTGGCCACATTCTATTTCGACGCAATCAAGGCCCTTGAGGAATTTCATCAATCATGCATGACGTTCCGACTTGGTGGGGTTTGGAGATCGCTATCTTTGGTCGAATTTGCCGTTGCTTTGGGGATATATACCCAAGAGGAAGTGGATGCTCCCGGATTCGTGGAGTACATGTGGGCGACTTCGAAAAGGCCGGATGGTTTTGATCCTCAATTGGCTTGGGCGGTTCTAGGTGAAGGTGACTACGGTGGTAATCTAAAGGTGAAAGGTTTTCTTGCTTCTTCGGATAGACTTCTACACCGCATGCTCATTCAAGCGGTGAATGCTCGTTCTTCAAGTGAGGAGAAAGTTTCAGTTTATGATCTATGGCTTCTTGAGCAACTCACCACGGATGACAAATATCCGAATGCTCCATATCTCATCGCCGTTCAACTTGCCAAGGGAAGTGGTTATCGAGAGGGTAGTCGCATAGTTGGTGGCCAGTACGTGACACTCTTGGCCAAGAACTTCGGTATCCTTACCGAGGGTGCTATCGCCTCGATGACGAACCTTGGGGAGATGGGATTGATCGACATGGACCAACTCCGTGGCATGGGTGTAGCGAGGGTTGAGCATATGATCGGAAGGGATTACAATGCATGGATCCACAATCCTCAAGCTTATGGGACGACGAGTCAACCGAGAAGTCAAGCAAGGAGCACGCACAAGACCGGTGGAACGAGTGGGACGAGTGCGGGCCAACAACCGACAGAGTGGACGGCATATTCGGGTTACCAAGACTTGAGTAACCGACTCTCGGAGATGTCACTTTCTTATGTCCGTCATCATCAGCATGTGGAATACAACACCGTGGTGGCTCTTCACCAAGCCAACCGGCAAAGTGGAGTGATGAACCAAATGGCCTCTCACTTCGGTATTCAACCGAATACCGGGTTTGCTCCATCTCCATTTTGGCCATACTCCGAGGATGCTCCGCCCGGTTATCAGACTTACGAGGATTGGCAAAATCAACCTCGTGGCCCTTATTGATCTCTCTCTTTTATCTCCTTTATTCGATATGGTTGTTTGAGACAATTTTATTTTTGTTTGTGCGTGGTTGGTCTGAACAATTTTTATTTCTGTTGGTTTGTTTAGGACTTTAAGTAGTTATTAATAGTTTGGTTTGGTTTATTTTTGCTAGTTCGTTTTTACTTTTTCTTTTTCTTTTTGTTGGTAGATACAGCGACCTATGATCTTGAATCGAGCACGATTTTTGGACCACTCTCTCAGATCAGAACAGATTTCGTCACATAACCCGGGAAGTTTCTCTTTTTCCCAATTACTCCTTAATTGTTTTAATTGTTGCATTGAGGACACTGCAAATTTTAAGTGTGGGGAGGGGTTATGTAGACTTATCTGTTTAAATGGGTTCACTTTTTTTTTTGCTTGTGGATTGTCGTTTTTCAAATTTTTGAAAGCTTTGAAATTTGACCCCAATTTTTTTCGAAATCTGAGATTGTTTTTGAGACTGAGTTGCTTGCATAGGAGAACACTGAATAGGATTAGTTGAGTAAAAGGATGCCTTGGAATACTGATTACCATGAGTGTCTCACCCAATTCCTTTGAGAGTTTGAGCCTTAATTGTTATTTATTCTGTGAGGAATACCGACTTTGACCAAGGTAGAACTTGTCATTTGAATGCTTGTCGAGACCACATAAGAGGAGTACTTATCACCATTGCACTGATAGAGGCCTTCGTTTCTAACCCTTTTAGCCTTCGTCAGATAACCTCATCTTAAGGTTATTTGATTTGCCTAGCCTTTGATTGAAAAGTGTTCACTTTTTAACACTTCATCCCTTGTAACCATTTTGAGCCTTAGCCTTTTCATTTCTTTACCCACAATACACTTTATCCTTGAGCCTAATTGTTTTATCTATCTTTTGGCCGTGACTCAAATTTGATTCTTGAGATGTTTTGATCCAGTTTTTCATCTGACAGTTTTTATGGGATTGAGATAAAAAAGAGCCCAAAAGCAACATAGTTGCTGCTCTGAAAAAAAAGAGAAAAGAAAATATTTGAGACTCAGAAAAGAAAAGAAATATCAAAAGAGTCGAGAATACAAAAAGAAAAGAATGAGAGCTGAAAAGAATGAAAAAGAATTTGTGCCCCAAATAAGCCATAGGCTTAGGCCAATTCTAAAAGAAAGAGAGAAAATGATCATCCCAAAAGCTTCATTGTTCGAAAGTCAGACTGCTTCACTGTTTGGATCATTACTGGTTAAGTTTCAAGTTTTTGTTGCAAATTCCTTACTCACTTATATATCCTTTATCCTACCCTTAACCCTTAGCCTAATGTTACAACCCTAAAGTCCTCTTGACGGTTGACAACTTCTTAGTAGTGGAGATTAGATTTGGTGACAAGCTTATGCATGCGGGAATTAGTCGAGTATGGGTGTGATCACTTACATATACACTTTTACCCCCGAGAGATACACTTTATATGATTATTCATACTTTGTGTGGGTAAAAGGTTGATCTTGGTATCCGATTGCTTGATGAAGTCTTGTTTGTGTGTTCGATCGTGTGAGTATGCTTTGTTCTCTTAGATGATCTTGGGTGGAGATAATTTTGGAGTTATCTTTCTTATCTTTCAGTCTTTTGATTGAGGACAATCAAAGCTTAAGTGTGGGGATTTTGATAACACCAAAATTATACATGTTTTGGTTGAGCTTAATCATATGACTTTACCCCATTTTTCACCTGTTTATGATCATTTCACTCACAAAATGAGCTTATTATTGTTTATGTAGGATTTGGAGGCCGTGGAATGGAAAAGTACGAAAAAGGCGAGAAAACGTGAAAAATGCACAAGTCCAATACAGTAGCTACTTGGGATTGCGAAATTCACAATCTGGCGCCGCCAGATTCGACAAAGATGAAGACCAGAGTTGACCTAAGTGTTTGGCGCCGCCAAACCCGCAGTCTGGCGATCGCCAGATGACCCCTGGACGTTTTCTTTTAAATACCAGCCTACTCCTTCAGTTCAAAGCATGATTTACGGTACGGGTTACGAGGCAGAAACGAGAGTGAGAGTCCGAGTGGTGCCGATACGCTGCGGGAGTCGATCTTCGATCATTCGTCGTTGTATTGTCGGTATCATGTCGATGTCTATTATGTTTTCTGTTTTCGTTATGCTTAATGAGTAGTTTTTAGTAGTGGTACTTGTCATGGTCGATGAACCATTGTGAATAATGATTTGATACTTAATGTTTATTGGTTTGTTTTGATTAATTGAATGTGTGTTATGGCCCTTTTCTGATTTGTATTGTGTGGTGATTTGAATTCACTTGGTTGGGTGTATTTGTTGGACCAAAACAGATAGACTCCGAGAGGATAAACAACCTACCTTAGCCTGACCTTGGACCAAGAGAGTTGTGTTAAGGGGTTACTTGGACCAAGAGTGACCAGATAGTAGAAAAGCCATGCAATATTAATTAGGACTAGTAAACCGGCTCTAGATTGTGGACCAACAGATTTAGTATTGGGATTAGGAGGACCGTGTCCTAGTCAATAACCATAGTCATCGCATGTTAGGGTGTCTTAGACTTAAATTCCTACAATAGTCAAAACAACCAAACCTTTGGCTTATTTAAATCATTCACTTGGGGATTCACTATACCATGAGTGCTACTGTTTTTCCTTCATATAATCTTTAACCAGTCTTTTAATTTTTTTTAGTTCGTAGTTAATTTATTGTCTTTTTAGTTATTAAAACCTTTTTCATAAACCCCCTCCCAAAGCTTTAGGTTAATTAAACTAATCCAGACTTAAATCTACGATAACTTGACCGTTCCCAGTGGTAGATACGATACCTGGACTTTCCTACACTATATTACTCACGATCAGGTACGCTTGCCTGTATATGTGGTAAGACAATGGCTAGGCATTAGAGGTTAAAACTTGTTACGCTTTTTATGTATGATAATTACCGCACCAATTGTCATCTTGCATTTAAAGTGTTACATTTAATCAAGTTCTAAAATTTATAAATGTAGATGTTAAACGAAATGAAAGTCCAGGATGCTAATATGCATATAGTAAATATAACGCTAACAATATAGATGATAAAAATGAAGGGTTTAATAAATGCTAAAGATGTAACTATTTATATGAAATTACGTGTAACCCAAGTTTGTAAGTACCTTAGAAGTATCTATTGTGTTTGAGAAATTGGAGTAGACAATATTTTTAGTGTAGTTGGATGGTAGATGTTGGTCTTGCTTAATGAGTATTTTAAGACCGTTTGCTGATGTAGCTCTTGACAATGCAACATATAGTTGTCCGTGACTGAAAACTGGTTGAAGAAGATAAACTCCTATCCTATTTAGTGATTGTCCTTGACTTTTGTTAATTGTCATTGCGTAGCAAAGTTTAACAGGGAATTGTGTTCGTTTGAATATAAAAGGGAGTTGTTTGTCATTATGGTTCAATGTAATTCGAGGTATGTATACTTTGTAGCCCATTTGTATTCCGGTGATAACCTCTGCTTCAATGATCCTTGGTAGTAGTTGCCTGATTATCATTCGGGTTCCGTTACAAAGGCCTGTCATTTGATTTAAGTTTCGGAGTAGCATGATTGGTGCACCAACTTTTAATTGAAGAGAATGAGTAGGGAAATTAGTGAAATTTAATGTGTTCAAATATTCAGGAGGATAAAGGATTTCTGTATCTCCTTTTTCATTTGCACGTGGAATGATTGAGTCGGCACTTAAGTAAGTTGTTACTTCTTTTGATAAACTATTGAGTATGAGGTTGTTAATGTCATCAACATTTTCATTTTTAGGACAAATAATAGCGCTGTCACAAAATGTAGTTGTAGATGGCTGATTAAGGGATTCATGGGTATATATGAATTGAATTAGGTCTATAAGAGCATTGTCATGATCTGGTATTAGATATTTATTTGGTATTTCCAGCCATTTTGCATCAATAGGATTTTCTTGATCAGGCACCCCAATACAACCATCTCCTATTTGTAATAACCATGATGAGAAATTTGAAATTTCCTCTTTTTGTGTGTTAGTGAGATTTGGTTGAAGGAGTCTCATATTTTCATGTAGTGTATGTATTTTGAAATGTTTCCATAGTGGTGATTCAGTTATAGATGATGCAATAATATTTATTTTCGTTCCCTTAGGTTTTACTGGTAATGTTTGTCTAAAATCTCCACCTAGGAGTACTGTTTTTCCACCGAATGCACACATTGGTACATTGAGTATATCTCTAAGTGTCCTATCTAATGCTTCAAAGCATTTGCGGTCAGTCATTGGTGCCTTATCCCAAATAATGAGTGTTGTTTCAAGAAGTAAGGATGCTAGGTGTGTGTTTTTCTTAATATGGCAAATTGAGTTGTTACTAATGTCCAAAGGAATTTTGAATCGTGAGTGTGCGGTTTTTCCTGACGGTAGTAAGAGAGATGCTATTACAGAAGAGTCAACTACCAAAACAATTTTTCCTAAGGCACGCAGTGCTGAAATAATTGTCGTCCAAAGGAATGTTTTACCGGTTCCGCCGTGTCTGTATACGAACATGAGCGTTTGTCTATTTTGTAAGCAACTATTTATGATTGAATGATAAATTATGGTTTGATCATTGTTTAGTTTTGATAGTAAGACGTCATGCTCTTTTGCTAAAGCAATTTTATCATAGTTTTTTTCTTCCATAAGTAGGCTATTTTTTAATTCACCGAGGAGTCGTGATGGTGGCATAGGTAAGCCATATTCAGAAAGCGAAGATGAATTAGAGTTAGAGTTTAGTAAAATTTCAACTTCATAAAGTATGTACGCTTGCAAATGTTCGTCGTTTAAATGTAGATCAGGAATGTGAGTGTCAGTAGATAATTTTTGTATTATGTCATCACTCATTTGACGCCAATGTTCAGTCCATAAAAGTAAAGGATTTGAGATGTCACAAAACAGGAGCATATGAGCAAATAAAGATCTTAGTTCTTTTGCAGTTGCTGAAACGGAAGCCTCAATAAATGCGTACGTCCACTCTTTGTCATCCCCAAGTAATCCTAACTTTTGACATGCAGAACGGTATGTCGGATATACAATGTTGTCAATCGTTCTAATATCCGCAAATGTCTTGCATCCAAGTTGGTGACTTAGAAGCATTCGTAAATAAAAAAGGTCACCACAAATGGGTGAATGTAGATTAGTCTTCCTATAGCAGGTGTCCTATTTGTAGTGCGACAAATCCATTCTCTTCCTTGGTTAATCCATCTATATTCTGATAGATAGTCAATATAAGTGAGATGACGGTTGTTATCATCAACTTCATTATTATGTAACCATTGTGTTAATGTGGTTTTCTTTGTTGTTGGGTTGTTGATAATATTTTGCAATGGTTGTGTACGCTTGAATGTAACAGTTTGCATATTTTCTAAATGTACGGCAAGAACTTGTACAGCTGGATTTCGGTTATGAATGTCGAAGTTAAAAATTCTCCAGGCAACCTCATGAGGGCAAAAAACCTGGCATCAACAAAGTTTTGTATTTCATCAATTTCTTTTGTGTTGCAATACAATCGTTGGAAGTATTTGGTATAGATTTTGTAATTTTAGCTCTAACACGATCAACACCTTTTGAAATATACTTGAATAAGTATTTGATCATCATACTCCAACCACAGTACTCAACATTAATATGAGCCTCAAATGTCAAGCAAACTTTCTTGTTATATGGGACAACGTATGAATTATCTAATTGTACGCCATTTTTAATGACAAACCGATTATTGTTTCTCCTAATGTAATGAACATAACCATTCTTATCAAACTGTGTCACAGACTCATACTTTTCGGGGAATTTTTTTGAGCATATGCCATTAACCATGCATGGTATATTTGTGTTTGCAAGACCACATGGTCCATGCATCATGAACTTTGTTATGATCATGTGAAGATGTGGATCATTTGTTGGATTTGGGATTTCAACAGATATGAATTGATCAATTTGGTCTGGAGTAGTGACTTTATGTGGAGATGTTACCTAGAGAAGTGTATGGCAGTGGGGAAGACCTCTTTTTTGGAATTCTATAGTATATAAATCTGCATATTCAAATAAAGAACATCAGAATTACGGAATAAATGTGTATGAAGGTGTTGAGGTTAAAAGGTGGAAAGAAAGAATAAGGAACAAAGTACCAGCTGCAACCTCTCCAAATGGTCTCTCACTTCTTAAATAGTTAATAAAATCTTGCACTTTCATCTGGAAAACTCTGGCTATAATATCAGGTCTATCCTCACGTTTGACGTGAGGGAATTTCATCAGATGTCTTGTTATCTCTGGCCACATAACATTGCAAGTAAATGTGATAAATGGGAATTTCATCAGATGTCTTGTCATGTAAGCCTTGGAAATATTCATTTCTTAATGTGTAACACCCTGCTAAAGCGGAAACGCGAGGTGCAACAGCACAGATTTCATAGCGATAGGAGATAAGTAACACCAATCATTCATAATCAAAATTTAATAGCGTTTACAAGTTTACAACCCAACCATAATTTAAAGTGTTTTACAAACATAACAAAATAATAATAATAAAGTCTCGATTGGTGATTTCATAACAACAAAACTAAGCTTTATCGGTCACCTTCTCGATTGGTGAGTTCACAGGTTTTTATATGCACAAAAAGTTTCACATGCAGTCTTATTATCGAAAACTTTCGAACCACTTTAAACGATCAAAACCACGTGTATACATGGACGTTCGCTCACGCCAAAACACACATTTATGCATAAGATATGTAAATTCGAGCCACTACCAATCCGTTAACCCCCAACGAATACCTCAGAGGTGGTAGCGGACCACATGGGCAGAGCGTTCATGCGAGCTACCTCAGCGGTGGAATTTTCTTCCACATGGGTAGGTCGTCTTCCAACGAGTACCTCAGCGGTGGGGATCTTTTGCCCCACATGGGTAGTCGTCAATTCCGAAATAGTGCACCCTCAACTCGTCAGTCATTAGGGTGGGTATTGGTACCAAATAGCGCTATCCACTAAGTCATAGGCTCCTAATGAGTTAATGGTAGTGCATATTCTAAGGGGCAAAATTTACTCGCACATATCCTCACAATGCATATTCACTTGCTAGAAAGCAATACTTGTACACAATTCACATAACATTTGCTAGAAGGCATACGTGTACACAATTCACATAACATTTACTAGAAAGCATACGTGTACACATTTCACATAACTTTGCTAAAAAGCATACGTGTACACAATTCACAAAATCTTTTATTATCAACACGCTTTTCACCCCAAAACACGTAAAAACAGTAAAACGGGGGCTGTGAATACTCACCTTGTGGTTAAGCGTTTCTAAGCGATTGATTAGTGCGAGGTTAAGTCCCGGCTCCGATTCTACCAATGCCCTAATACACGCGTAGATGTCGTAAGTTCTAAATTTTACGGTCCGTAAATAATAAATCAATTCCGATATCCATATAATGCCTTTTCTATATTTTAATAAGTTCATTTTAATATAAAAATAAGTTTTGTTAATTTAATTAATATCCAAAAAGGTGGGGATTTCTTGATAAAAGCAAAATATCATTTTCTAAGAAATCTGATTTTGGGCAGATTTGTAGTCTTTCAAAAATACCATCATTTTGTCTTGTTCCAAAAAGAGTTAAACCACCAAATTTTTATCCAGTAATATTAGGGGTTTTAACAATAATCCCACCAATTTTCATGATTTTTGGAGATCATTAACATATTTTAAAAATTATGGAGAAATCTGTGTGCAAGCAATAATTTTGAAATGACATGTCTGTGGTGTTTGGGTCATGGAGAAATCATTTCAACACCAAAATTCGAATTTCAAAAGGGGTTTGAAAGTTAACTCAAATATCTAACATATGAAACTTGTTTCACACGATTTGGATACTTTTTGAATGAGATATGACCTCAAGAACTCAAGTAAATGAATCTGTCATGGTTGGACAGATTGCATACCGATTTCTTTTTCATTGGTTGAACATCTAAAACTTCCTCAAATCATGTGTTTTTGGAGTCTTTGGAAAGCTAACTCATTAAACTTGATGTTTGACTTAAGAATCATGTATTTTGAACAATCCATCAAAGAGTTATGCATGCATGAAGTTAACATAAATTTCTGACCAGGAACTGATGCACATTAAAATGTTTAATCATGGTTAAGGGTTCGAATCTTGGAGTTTTTACACGATTCCAGTGGGGTTTGAACCCTAACACATAAAATATTGTTCCATAAAAATTTCAAAGAGAAATGAGTTCGAGAAAACCCTTTTTGGGTCGTATAAAACACATGCAAAAATCGGACAGATTCTGTCCAGAATCAAAACCCCTTTTTCATTCACCAAAACACATAAAATCACAAGATTTTTGGGGGTTTCTTGCTAATAAACCAAAAACTCATATTATACAACAAATAAATAGATGAAGTATGTATTATCACCATCAATATACATGCATGAACTATCAATAAAGTCCAGCCCCAAAATGATGATCAAAAACATCAAACAAAAAGATTTTACATCCAAACTTGTGTTCTTATGGGGGATTCACGGATTTTCACCTCCATAGAATGTTTAAACACATTTCTAAGGTTCTATCTCCTCCCCAAACATCAAGATGATTATCAAAGCATAAAAGAGGGATTAAACCTCAAGGAAAATGGAAGAAAACTCAAGAATGAGCCAAAAATCGAAGCTATACAAGCCTACAATGCTCTTACCTTTGATGAACAATAATAAAACTTCCAAAAACTTGTTTTAATCTTCAAGAACTTCAGATTTCAAGTGGAAATGTGGCTGGAAAATTTGAGAGAAATGAGAGAGTTTAGAGAGAGAAAGAGGCTAGAGAGAGAGAGGAGTTTTGAAAATGAAGAGGTGAAGAGGTAAATGATTATTTATCTTGGTAATTAAAAAAAAAATAAAGAGAGAGAGTTATGGGGGGGGGGGGGGTGGCCGGCCATGTGGGCCCACCCAACCCAATTTCATTTTTTTTAACTAAATGTTTAAAAAGGTTTAATTTACACAGCTTAATTTAACGCAGTATCGGTTTTTAGCGCGTTTTCGGTAGAAACCGATTTTTCGAGGGAAATTTTGGGTCATTTAAATTAATTTACTTATTTTTAAATAAAATAACTTAATTTTTCTAAAAGTCAACTTTAATTTGGCATTATAGGATTATCGGGTGACTTCGAGCCGGTTCGGGCTTTTTCGGGCAGTTTTCGGGACTTTTAGGTTTTAACCTATATTTTTCACGCAAACTAACCTAATATCATTTAAAAACTTAAATAACAAATTTTTAACCTCACGGAAATGCTACTGAGTGAATTAACGAGTGGCTAACCTGAAGGTCAAAACTGACAGTTGTCACATAATGTAGGTTGTATTGTTGAAACAAACGCCCTCCTTGAAGTAGCAAATTGTGTTGGGTAAACCGATCATGAAGTTGAAAAGAATAGAACATATTCATGGTCAACTTCCTGTTATTTTTGAATCCGTCATTTGTTAGTTTAAGCTCCGGCGACCAACCGTGCTCACCGAAGACAAATAGTATCGGAAATTGTAAAGCTATATATGAAGGGTGCAATTTATTAACTCTTTCAGGGAACGTATCCTTTAAATGAATGAGTATGTCGAAATCATTTTTCGCTTTAGGTCCGTCATCGTAAATAGTTGCACCAAGCGTACCAACAACCGGAGAATTATAACATAGATGGTTGCCTTTATTATATAAGCGGATATAGAATTGTGGGAGTTCTTCATCAAGACATATGTCTCTTGCTGTTCGGAATAGTTTGACCAACTCATTATGGTTGTCAAGAAGTCGAATTAAGAGTTTAACGATTTCGGGGTCTAGGTCTTCATAGTTAGCTTTTCGAAAATGACGGAGCCGATTATGGATTTCATTTTCAGTGTCATAGATATACATTTGAAGGAATCTAGGGTTGTCATCTTCTAACGGGCACAAAGATCCCATCCAATGAAAGATTTGACCTTCTACTTTGAATACAAAAGGACCGGAGCCGTTATTAATTGAGTCATCCACTTTAGCTCCAAAAGAGGTCATTGCAAATATTTGATTGTAAGCACGTATGTTCTCCATGAAATGCTTAACTGTAAAAAGTTCTTTCATAAGCATTGGAGGTTCACGTGGAATTTGTAATCTAACACGACCACCTTTACAACAATGGTTGTACTTAGTTTTTCCGTACGAACCATGCCCTTTAAGGCGCTCGGCGTACCGAAAAGATGCGTTGCAATACTCACAAACTTGATCACAGTCACCTAAGTCCAAATACGCAGAAGTGTGACCTAAGAAAAAAATGACAAATTAATTTGAAAGTTGAGAACATAAGTGAATGAATGTGACTAAATTGTTGTATAGTATGAGCATACTTGTTGATGCCCTGTTGGAGGCATCTCCTTGTGTAACGTTGGAGTATGTAAGTGGATGTTGTAGAAAAGCAGTGGTAGGTTGAGTAGTAATGGAAGTATGACATTGTGGGACGAAGGTAGTAGTATGCATTTCTTTAGGTTGTGTTACTGATTGAACAACATTTTCAATCACAAGTGATGACGGTGATGGCTGATCAGATGAAGTACGGGCTTTTTTCTTTGCTTTTTGTGATTCCATAGCTATAAAGAATGTTTGATAGAAGTTGACTCAAGAACACTATAAATAACATTTGAAATAAATGAATGACTCTTTTTTTTCAGGGTACGAAATTTTACATTTGCAAGCCCCCATGAAGGAAATAAAAAACGTTATAAAGACTATAGACAAATTAGCATGAAAGGAAGGAAAATTGAAGTGGCATAATGCGTTGGCTAGTGCCAATTATTGTTTAATTATGTAGAACAGGAAATCGTTCATATAGGTCCATCCCCTTTAGTGCCTTTTATTATTACTCGTTTGGCAGTTGTTTTTCCTAGCTTTTTATATAAACTTTCTGTTTTTTGCGGGTTGTTTTGCGGCCGTGAGGCAGTTCGGGTCGTTTCTGTTTCGCTGTAAGTCGTTCGGTTCGTGTTCTTTTGGTGGTAATAATATTGGCTTTTACCATTAATTTTTTTTGGGATTCTATGAAATTTGAGACAAATGGTTTTCTAAATTTCAACGGATGTAACTATTGGTTTTATTGTTGAGATTCAATTTGGTTAATTGCAGTTGTAATTGGACATACTTCTTATGAGATAGTTTTTCCACATATCTCATGCGAAGTTCGTAGCATAAGCATTTGGGAATTTTTACTAAAACTACGTTTGGAGGTTAGTCATAAGTTATTTTCCTGGGGTTTGGCACTGTTTGTGGCTATTCCTTTATTTTGGTGTTAAAAGATTTAGTTTTAAGAATGTGTTGGTTGTTCTTTAAAACAACTTATTGTTTTCGATAGCAACCTGTATTCTAAGAAGGTAAGGAGATTGATTTTACTTATGTGACTTTTGTTTGATTTGATCTAGTATTCATGTTGGTCTTAAAAAAAGACGTTTATTATTGTTGGCATTAGAACAAACACCTGGTGGGCAATATAAGAAAACGTAAATGTGGCATTTAATAAAGAAAAAAAACACATATACTATGAATTCTTACATGGAAAATGCATGGAAAAATAGCAGAGAAGGAACACAAAATTATAATAAGAAGAACTTATGAGAAGGAAGAGTTTTTCATAAATAAAAGTACTTGTAACAGGGGTATATACGCAAGAAGTGTTCGGCGATTGGTATTGTGAACATGAAAATTAAAAACAATTAGTATATTAATGAACATAGGAAAAGTAAAGAATATGTTAGAGTACCTGAGAGAAAGAAATTGAAATGAAGAACAAAGTTGTAGATGGATAAGTGAGAAGAAGTAAAAAAAACATATAAGTGTATAGTGTTTGACAGTCAGAAGGAAAGGAAAGACGTGGCAGAAAAGAAGCACAATTGGATTAAACATAGAACACGTAATTTTTTATTGGACCAAAAATCTGTTTAGTTCAATATAAATGGGTTTTCTACGTATTTTTTTATTGGGCCCACAATCTGTCTATTTTCATGTAAATGAGTTTTCCTGGTTTTTGTAGGGAGTTTTTGACCAAACAAGTGTTTTTTAAAAACTTAATTACCAAATGGGTGTGGTTTTCAACTTATTTGCCAAATAGGTGTAGTTTTCTATCTCTCTCCTCTCGCTGCCGAAAGTGTCGTCGTGCCGGCCGCCGGAAAACGACCCTTTCAATCAACAACCTCCTCGCCCGCAGTTGGAACCCATCCATCCATATAACCCCATCTCCAATCTCATCTTCTTTTCTCATTTTTACTCACACCTAAAGAGGACACCATGTATCAAGAACACTATAAAGGGGAATCAGACCAAATATCAGGTATCTCTCTGGGCTCTCTCTCTCTGCCGCACAACCACACCCCGTCGTCCACCACATGTCTCCGCCGCACCACAACCGACGAAGATCCACCATCACCGACACTCACCATCGGCGACCACACCCTATACCGTCAACCGCCGCAAACCGCTGCCGACAATCCATCCATTCTCCCTCTTACTCACTCTATTTCCAGCCAACTACCACTGCACACCACCACCAATACCGACCGCCGACCACCTCCTCCTTCTCTCTCTCTGCCAACAGCCACCAAACACCACCTGCTATCCTTCTGCCGTCGCTCGCCGGCCACCACAGCTCGCCGGCGCTGCTCGTAGACAACCAAGCTCTCCGTCGGCGCAGTCAACCTCACAGAGTCTACGACACCCCAATCTAGATCCACTACCCGAAATCGTGATGGGGTTGGTTTTGGTCGATGGTGGTATTTGACGGTGGTGGATGGTGGTAGTCGGTTGTGATTGGTGGCAGAGGAGGAGAAGGGTGATGACAGTGGTGGTTGTGGTTCCAACGATGGCTTCCATAGTTCCTTGGGCTTTGAGATTTTTTCCGGCATTCCTTTCTTCTCTGGCGAAGGTGATCTTTTGTTGGAAAACTCTCCATCTCAGATCAGCAGATCTTCGACCGCCTGAAACTTCAAGTTTGTGTCACAAAATATTAGATTTGTGTAAGATTATTTATAAGTTCGTATATAGATTTGTATAATTTTATCTATGGTTTTACTTTTTCATGATAATTGATTTATGGATTGTTTTGAGAGGAAGAAGATGATGGTTTTCTAAGGGTTGTTGCCCCCCTTCTTTGCTTATCAAAGTCTGATTTTTGACTTTACTTGGTCAAAGATATTTCTTTGTGGCCAACGATTTTCTTTTGAAGTGGTGGTGGAGGGTGGTAGTGGTGGGTGATAGCAGACGGTGGTGGAGGGCGGGGGTGGTGGTGGAGGAGGAGGAGGAGGAGGGTGGAGGCAGGTCTGTTAAGGTTAACGGCTAAAGGACCATCGGTGTGATGCTTTTCCATATAAAGGACCATATTTGTAACTTTTAGAACTTAAGGACTAAACTTAAACTGATAAGAACACCTATTTGGTAAATAAGTTGGAAACAACACCCATTTGGTAATTAAGTTTTTAAAAAACACTTGTTTGATCAAAAACTCTTTTTGTAGGGTTATAGAATTGTTACATTTTAACTTTTATGAAAATATATTATTTTGAGTGGAGAAAATTACGTGGCAGATGCTTGTTAATTAAAATAGTTAATTATATACCAATAATGTTTATCTTGGCAATCAAATTCTTATTTCATTGTTATTGAATATTTAATTTCATTCGTACAGGGGCCAAAGCATTAACTTTTACATTTCCCTTTGACTGCTGCCTAGGGCGGTTGCCCTTGCAGCCTTGCCGTAGGCCATCCACAATGGTGCCAATGGTATCAATTTGTACCAGCTGCCACCTCAGCGTCATGTCAGCTTTCCACTTCAAATTCCTCATTTTCTCGGTTTTAAATTGGGTTCGGGCTCAACTTTTCGGATAATTAACCGAAATTGGCTCGGAATTTTAAAACAATATTTCATATATGAAAACATATGATACTAATTTACATAATTTGTAATATCTTTTTAGTTCACATTTAGTATTTTATATCGCACCAAAAATTATAATTCTTTAAAGTTTATTTGACAACCACTACATAATTCATTAAAATTATCGTCATTCCCGTTTTCAATGATCTCTCATATTAAATCAAAACATATACAATAATTAAAAACTTTAATTTCATTACATATAATTCGAAATCTCATATCGTGTGTGTATATATATAGAATATACACTTTAAACCTATAATATAAATAGTTAAAATCATTTATTTCATCATATATATAAACACAATCCACGATTTTATTTATTTCAACTATGAACAATCAGTTCCAACGAGCATTTGACCGGAAAATCGAGACCGGAACCGGTATTATCTATACGGTCCAGTTCTCGGTTCTTCAAATCTTTCATTTCCGATTCCGGTTCCAAATCGGTTACGGGCAGGTTCGGGTCGGTTCGGTCCTAATGCTCACCCCTAGAGAGTAGGACTTGACTGGACGGGACGGGAAAAGACTGGACAAAACAAATGTCTGTTTTGTGTTTGGTACGCCTAGGACTGGACTGGATAGAACTAGATAAGTTCTCCAAAAACATTATTTGATGATTTTATATATCACATAATAGTTATAATTAACACAAAAAACTATTTAAATTATAAAAAAATTACACAATTTTCATAAACACACACAAACACACACACACACACACACACACATATATATATATATGATTTTATATAACTGATGTTCATGATTATGGTAGAGGTGGAGGTAGTGGCCAACGGTAAAACTAGTAGTGACAATGGTGGTGATGGTTGGTGGTTGTGAATAGAGTGAAGATGGTGGATAGTGGTGGTGGTGGTGGTGGAAGTGACCAATGATGGTGGTGGTGGTTGCGGTCAGTGGCGGATCCAGGAATTTTATTGACTGGGGTCGAATTTTAATAAAATACTTTCACTTTGTGATGATATTTTGAAATTCAATTTCTTTGGAATGTATGTCAAGAAATCAATTTTTAGAGACATTAGGGCCGTTTACTAAACACTTATCCGGGTAAATATTTATCAAGTCATATTCCTTTACCGAATGCATATAGTAAGGACCAACAATCTTATCCAGTAAGAGTGAAGGCAAGGATCGAAAGTTTTATCCGGTAAGTGATGGTTGTCAACTTGTCATCTTTTACCACGATTAGTGTTTACAGGGTAATTTAGTGCATAAGATACAATTTTTGTGGACCAAAATCTTATCCGATAAGTAACTTATAGTGTTCGTTGCCGGTAAGCACTTACTCGAGCAATCTTTTGATAACAGACATAGCTACTTTGTGGAAGTCCTAACAAATACAACCATTTATTATATTAACTTAAAACTCATAACAAAAATATTAAATCTTAGCATATTTATTTATTAAGAAAGAGAAGTAATTTATTAAGCTATAAATAAGAATGAAATAATTTGATTACAACAAATAGTAGATAAACTAATACAAATACTAAAAAAAACTTGAAACTAAAAAGCCAAAGGGGAGTAAAGTGTTACTGCGACGTGGAGCTTTAAGAAAGATTTTAACTTTGAGTTTGGAGAGTGGTGTCAAGCCATAAATTGAGTGGTGTCTTAAAGTTGAATTCATAAGAAAATACACAAATTTAAAAGTTCAATTAAGGGAAATTTACTTTTACTTGGAGATATTGGAAGTAATTCTGACTTAGTTATTTTGACTCGGTCAATATTGTAGGTTTTATTTAGTTGCATTAGAGTAGCAAGAAGTGGTGGTGCATGTTGCACGCACACACAGAACTATTTGCAGTTTATTTTCTTAGTTTTTAATAGTAGTTTTTGCATTTCAGTTCCAGTGAGTTAGATTTCCTTCTTCAGGTTTTATGTAATCGTTTTTCTCTCGTTTTGATGAATACCAAGAAAAGTCCCAAAAACAAAGTGCAATTTTAGTCGTCGTTTTATCGATCTGCAGTTTGCTTCCCTGTTAATCCTGTTATTTTTCTAACATTTGGTATCAGAGCGTGGTTGATGCCCAAGTATCTCAAGCTAGAAGACATGTCGATAGTAACGCAACAAGGAAAGGAGGGCGGAAGTGTTCCGTTTCAATGTCCCATGTTAACCCCGACGAACTACACTACATGGGCGATCAAGATGGAAGCCATAATGGACGCTCAGGGGATCTGGGAGTCCATCGCACCACCAGCCGGAGTGGCTGTGGACGAGAAGAAGAACAAGTCGGCTCGGGCTTTCATCTTCCAGGCGGTGCCGGAAGACATTCTTCTGCAGGTGTCGAAGAAAAAGACCGCGAAAGAGATTTGGGAAGCGTTAAAGTTGAGGTATCTTGGAGCCGATCGGGTACAAAAGGCGAGATTGCACACGTTGAAGAGTGATTTTGAAGCCTTACGAATGAAAGACGGGGAAACGATAGATGACTTTGCCGGAAAACTAAGCGGTATGGTGTCGAAATATAGCAGTCTTGGTGCTACACTTGAGGACAATATACTTGTTCGGAAACTTCTTGACTCGGTTCCGGACAAGTATCTTCAATTGGTGGCATCAATTGAACAATATTCCGACATAGACACCATGCCATTTGAAGAAGCGATCGGTAGGCTAAAGGCCTATGAGGACCGACTAAGGCTTCGTAGCGGCAATACGAGTGGGGAAACGAGTTTGTTACTCACCAGAACGGAAGGCCAGTCCAGTCATAAGTACTCCCGAGGAGGTTCTTCAACAGGGGGTAGAGGATGTGGCTCGTCATACTATGGAAGAGGGGGTCGATTCGGAGGTCGAGGCCGAGGAAGTATCCGTGGCAGAGGTGGTCGTGGCAGTGCCGCAACATTTCGTGACTCAAATAACAATCGGTTTAAAGGAAAAGACAAGAGTCACATAAGGTGTTTCAATTGTGACGAGTATGGTCACTACGCATCTGATAGTAAGGCCCCAAAGGAGAAGAACGATGAGGCAAATCTTACCCAGGCGCAAGAGGAGGAGCCTGCGCTACTTTTGACTGTTTGCGGGGAAGACTCGAATACAATGGTACTGCTCAATGAGGACAAGGTGTTCCCAGATCAGAATGAAGGAAAATGTAGAAATTTATGGTACTTGGACACTGGTGCAAGTAACCATATGACGAGGAATCGAGAATTCTTTTATGAGCTTAACACGAAGGTAACGGGCCAAGTTCGTTTCGGTGATGGGTCCAAGGTGCGAATTGAAGGTAAGGGGTCTATCTTACTAAAGTGTAAAAATGGTGAACACCAGATTGTTTATGAAGTTTACTACATTCCAGCTTTACGTAGTAATATTCTAAGTTTGGGGCAATTAACAGAAGAGGGATGTAAGATAGAAATGTTGGATGAGAATTTGTTTGTACATGATGAATATGGGAAGTTGATTATGAAGGTACAACGGTCAAAAAACCGTTTGTACAAGATTAATCTTCACATCACACAACCTGTGTGCCTCGCCATAAGTCTTGATGATGAAGCATGGCTATGGCATGCGAGGCTTGGTCATGTAAACTTCCAGGTCTTAGAGTTGATGGTCAAGAAAAACATGGTGCGTGGTGTGCCCAGAGTGAAGCACCCGACGCAAGTATGTGAGGGTTGCATGGTAGCAAAACAAACCCGTCAACCTTTCCCTAAGGAAACTGAGTATCGTGCAACAAAGCCGTTGGAGTTAGTCCATGCTGATTTGTGTGGACCCATCTCACCGCAGACATTGGGTGGAAATCGATATTTTCTTTTGATCGTGGATGACTACATCAGGTTTATGTGGGTTTATGTCATCAGCACTAAGGATGAAGCATTTCCAGCGTTCAAAAGGTTCAAGGCACAAGTCGAGACCGAGAGCACAAATAGGGTGAAAATGCTAAGGACCGATCGTGGGGGTGAGTTTACATCGCGTCAGTTCAATGAATTTTGTGACAAAGAAGGTGTGAAAAGGCAACTTACAGCACCTTACACCCCACAACAAATGGGGTGGTCGAACGTCGCAATCGAACCATCCTAGAAACAACAAGATCCTTGTTGAAGGCGATGAATGTACCAGAAAGTTTGTGGGGAGAAGCTGTCCGACATGCAGTGTACATTCTAAATCGAGTCCCGACAAAGGGTCTGAAGAATATGACCCCCTATGAAGGTTGGAAGGGAAAGAAACCGTCACTTGAACATGTCAAGGTTTTCGGATGTGTTGCTCATGTGAAAAACCCAGCGAACCATCTAATGAAGTTAAGCGATCGAAGCTCGAAAATGGTTTATTTGGGCGCGGAACCTGGCAGCAAAGCGCACCGTCTCTACAATCCATCTCAAAACAAGGTATGTGTAGCACGAGATGTGTTCTTTGATGAGAAGACCAAATGGAATTGGGATGATGCTCAAAGCTATCGGTCAGCATATAGTCCAGGATGGATCAATATACAAGTCCCTGATGATGCGGATGAGGGTGAGAATCGAGACCAGAATCCAAACGGTGAAGAAGTGGGGAGTCCAATTCAGCAATTTGAAACAACCAATTCCCAATCACCGTTGAATACGCCATTGACGATGACGGGCAACATAGGTACTTCGGAGAATTCTGGGAGTAGTCAATAAGTGAGTCCGTCAGCTTACGATCACACACCCGTTCGTGGGTTTCGTAAGCTAACAGACATTTATGCAAGATTGGAACCTGTGGGGGTTGAACAAGAAGAATTGATGTTTACTGGCGAGGAACCAAAGACTTTTCAAGAGGCAATGACCGATCCAAATTGGCGAGAGGCGATGAGGAAGGAGCTTGAGTCAATAAACAAGAACCAAACCTGGAACTTGACAAAACTTCCACCTGGAAAGATACCCATTGGGTTGAAATGGGTCTACAAGTTAAAGAAAGATGCCGAAGGAAACATTGTGAAATATAAGGCGAGATTAGTGGCGAAAGGGTACGTACAAAGAAAAGGAGTAGATTTTGAGGAAGTTTTTGCACCGGTGGCTCGACTCGAAACTATACGGTTGCTGTTGGCGTTGGCCGCTTGGGGCGGATGGCAAGTCCATCATTTGGATGTGAAATCGGCTTTTTTGAATGGCACAATACAAGAGGAAGTATATGTGACTCAGCCCAATGGTTTTGTTGTTGCAGGGAAGGAGCAAATGGTGTACAAATTACACAAGGCTCTCTACGGGTTGCGCCAGGCCCCGAGAGCGTGGAATATTCGTCTCGACAAAGCACTAAAGGATCTCGGATTTCAGCGATGCCCTCAGGAGCAAGCTGTCTACAAGAAGCAACAATCGAAAGATTTGTTGTTAATTGGTGTGTATGTGGATGACTTAATCGTGACCGGAACTAGCGAAAGTCAGATTTGCACATTCAAAAAACAGATGCAAGGTGTGTTTGACATGAGCGACCTTGGAAGACTCTCGTACTATCTTGGAATTGAGGTCAAACAGAGCGGGAAACCAATCACGATTGATCAAAGTGGGTATGCCAAGAAGATACTACAAGAAGCTAGAATGGCAGATTGTAATCCCTCAAAGTGTCCTATGGAACCGAGATTAAACTTGTCCAAAGATGAAGGAGGTGTGCCGGTAAACACGACGGAGTATCGGCGAATCATTGGGAGCTTAAGGTATCTTGTTCACACCAGACCGGATCTCGGATACTCGGTGGGAGTTGTGAGCAGATACATGGAAGCGCCGAAAGAGAGTCACCTTAAGGCGGTCAAGCAAATTCTGAGGTATATCAAGGGAACAATATGTTATGGACTTGTTTATCACAAGGGAGGCGATGGAAGGCTACTCGGGTATAGCGATAGTAGTCATGGCGCGGATCCTGACGATTGTAAAGTTACAAGCGGTATGGCGTTTTACTTCTCGGGCAACCTTATCACTTGGAGTTCACAAAAACAGCGCATAGTGGGACTCTCCTCCTGTGAAGCTGAATTTATGGCCGCGACTTCAGCAGCATGTCAAGCTTTGTGGCTACGTAATCTGTTGGTGGACTTGACCGGTTGGGAAGCTCAATGCGTTAAGTTGTGCGTAGATAACAAGTCTGCCATATCCTTAATGAAAAATGCGGTGTTTCACGGGAGAAGTAAGCACATCAATACAAAGTTTCATTTCATTCGAGAATGCGTTGAAGAAGGTTCTATATACGTAGAACATGTTAGTGGAGAAGAACAGAAGGCTGACATTTTGACCAAAGCACTACCAAGAGTGAAGTTTTTAGAGATGAGAGACCTGATTGGGATCAAAGGTTTGGATGACATGAAGCAGAATTATGGGGGAGAATATTGGAAGTAATTCTGACTTAGTCATTTTGACTTGGTCAATATTGTAGGTTTTATTTAGTTGCATTAGAGTAGCAAGAAGTGGTGGTGCATGTTGCACGCACACACACAACTATTTGCAGTTTATTTTCTTAGTTTTTAATAGTAGTTTTTGCATTTCAGTTCCAGTGAGTTAGATTTCCTTCTTCAGTTTTTATGTAATCGTTTTTCTCTCGTTTTGATGAATACCAAGAAAAGTCCCAAAAACAGAGTGCAATTTTAGTCGTCGTTTTATCGATCTGCAGTTTGCTTCCCTGTTAATCCTGTTATTTTTCTAACAGGAGATTCATTGGGGTCAAGAGACCCCATTCATTTGGTTGTGGCTCCGCCATGGTTGCGGTGGCGATGAACAGTTGTAGTTGTAAATGTGGTAGACGGTGGTAGGTAGGTAATCGATGGTAGTCCTAAAGGTGGTGGAGGAAGTTGTTGTAGTGGAAGAGGAGGTGGAGGTGGCCGAGAGCGGCTACTGGTGGCGGCAGCGGCGGCCACGACTAATAGTGGTAAACACTATCTTAGTGTTGGATTCGGGCTTTCATATAGGATGTGTTCTACTCGGTTGCCGTAGAGGAGAAAAGCCACCCTTGAAAGAGAGGGGTGAAGTTTCTCTCTTTTGGTATATTTCACAATAACTTGGGATTCAATCCCATAGATATACAAATCTTGTGTTTCCACAATGTAAACAAACTCTTCATTTATTTTCAAATCAACCGAATTTGATACGGATGTGTCTATAACTCTTAACAAGAGTTAGCTTATAGGAAGTGTTGGTGAACTTCGCAAGCTGCAATGATCTCTAAAACATGTGAAAAGTTTCATTGGTAGTTTCTAGAGATGGCATTTGGTGATAACAAAAATCTTTAATTTTTTTCCAATACCAAATCTCTTGTACTTAATATTGAGTTTTTCTTATCACAAAATATGTATGTGTGTGTATGTATACATATAGGGGTGGGTTCGAGGGAGAACCTTGAAAGTATGTAGAACGAGGAACCCTCCAACCATTGATAGTTTTCAAACCAACACTTGTGAGTATTTTTTTTCGTTGGTTGGGGGGTGGGGTTGTTACATTTTCCTATAACTAACTTCATGATTATAGGGGCGGTTACATTCATGGACTATCTATTTTCTAGATCCAAAATGGAGGGTTCCCCTTTATCCATTTTATGGGGGTTTCTTTTGAACCTTCCACCTCTCTTTATATATGTATATATATATATATATATGTGTGTGTGTGTGTATAGGGACATTTCATATACAAACCATGCTATTCTAACAAATTATAGAAACCATCATATTAGGCAATGATAGAGATATTTATGGACACTTGTCATGGTTCATTAATTATATATATATATATATTGAAGATGATAATATTCATTCGTTATGAGAATGACTTTAAATTAAGAAACAAACTGGAATTAGATATTTATTAGAATGGATGGACAGCTAATGTGTTGTTTGTTAGAATGTGCATCATTTGAGTTAAGATTCCTATATGATTGGTAAGGTATTTTCAATCTTCAGAGTGCAGGATGATTTGTTTAATTAACTCTACTTTAGACAGGTTTTTGTTACTGGGATTTTAGATTGTTTTCCTAGAGTTCAAACTCTAGACCTGACTTATGATTTAACTACACATTTTTCCCCTCAGCTACATACACCTTCTCAAACTCATTGAATAGGGTGACTACTTGTGTGATAAATGTGGTGTTGACTTCCGTTGCTTAGAGATTAAGCTGTGAATTCTTTTCTAACTACGTTTGTTAGACGGTATTTTTTTTATAGTAGAATTAGTCTACAAATTTAATAAAAAGTTGTTCCTTTTCATGTCATTATGACTAGGAGAGTGATGCATGATATATTATTAGGCATAAATAATAATTAGTAAAATCCTTGGCCAAGTATATACCCATCATTCCTGCTTTGTCATATTATATTGGCAAGAGAATATTTGAAGGATGTAAGAATTAGCATAGAGCAATTGAAGTATCTGGTAATGGAAGCTCTTCACAGTGGCTGCAAGGTTAACCTTCTGTAACTCTTTACATCAAATATAATATGCAATAGGATTTTAATCTAGGGATAGTGTTATTGCAACATGATTCACAGACTTGGGATTTGAGAATCACTCCTCAAATAAATTGATAGGTCCAAACAATCAAACAACGAGATGAAAAGAGAAGAAATCAAGTGAAGAAAAGAAATGTTCTTGTTTTATTAATGAAAGCTTTCAAAGAACACAAGAACACACACACAAACTTCACTAATCGACTCTCATGAGAAATGATTTCACACCTTCCTTTCCAAACCCTAGACCTTATATATAGGTCCATTACACTAAGGCCCAAGCCCAAGCCCAATAAACTAATTAACTAATTAAAAGCTAATTAATCCCTCTCAAAGCTTCCTTAATAAAACTTTCTAATTAGGACAATTTAGTCCTAACAATCTCCCCCTAAAGTTTTATAAAGGAAGCATCTCTGATCTTCTCCCCCTAGCTTTCATGAGAAAACCTTAGTGGCGTTCGGCTACATCTTGATCTACAAGCTCCCCCTCGATTGTAGCTCTTCATCTCCAGTTTCAACTGAAAGACCAGATCCGATTTCCAATAACCGCGACTGATTGCACAAACTACAGCTCAACCTGTAAATAACTCGACACGTCTGATAACCGCAGAATGCAACAGCTTGAGCCAGAGCATGTTGATTCATCCAACTATGTTGATCTCCCACCAAGAAAAACAAAGGGATAGATGCATGTGTGAGTTACCGTGCAGATCAGCAAGAAAAATAAAGGATCTGTCTCTGGTCGCATGTTGAATAAGAGCTCCAAATCAGATAAGTTCACAACAAGGTAAACAGCGAAGCTTGGATCACCGAACCACCGTATGGAATGAGAAACTGGGAGTAGATACTGAACGAGACGCTCTGCTTTGATCTCTCTACTACTCAGAAAATAGTCGATTTCCTGAAATCTTCCAAAATGTCAAGCAATCAGATCCAGATCTAGTCTTCTTAGTCAGATGGATGACGACCGTCACTCAAAATTCTAGATCGCAAATGAACCTCCACAACGGTAAAATGGTTAAGAATTGAGCGCGTAACAATAGTACCATTCACCGAAGCTGGCATCCAAGGAAAAACTCAACTCCACCGCACAGGAGGAATAATTCCATCGAGGAAAAACTCTAGAATAATGGTTGCAGACAGTCAGGCTTCTGAGTAATCTAACCAAATGCAGAATCCGATCACCATCGTTCTGAAATCGTTACAAATCTGACATGTCTTCAAAGAATCTGGAGCAGTCGGGGAAATGAGAGAAATTCAATTTTCAAGGTTGAAAACTGAATATGGGCTAAAAACGGGGCTGATGTTGATCTTTACGTACCAATTGGGAAAGAAAGGTGGCTAATTAAGCGCAGGGGTTTTGAAACATCGCAAGTATTCGAATTTGGGTGGGTCTAGATCGCAGCGGAATATGATCTTGAAGGCTTATCTGAAGATGATACTCGAGTCGGGAAATGCAGTCTCCCGAGTCGGAAATGGAGTTGGGAAAGTTTAACAAAAAATTGAACATAACCTTGACTCAAAAGCGAGTCGAGAAACCTCGAAAACCCGAAAGGGTATTTCATGATTCCCGAGTCGGAAAATAAGAACAGCAAGGTAGTTCAAGACTTAAACAAAATTTGAGCATACCCTCGTCTCAAGAGCGAGTCGGAAAACCTCGAAAACCCGAAAGGGTATTTCGTATTTTCCGAGTCGGAAAATGAGAACAAAAAGGCACTCAATTTTTTTTTTTTTTTTACTATTCCGATTCGGAAAAACACCGTTTTCCGATTCGGAAAAGCACTATTCACCGATTCGGAATTCTTTTTCTTTTTTTTTCTTTTTTTTTTTTACTATTCCGATTCGGAAAACGGTGTTTTCCGATTCGGAAAAGCACTATTCACCGATTCGGAATATTTTTTTTTTTTTTTTTTTTTTTTTGGATTCGGAAAATATGAGTTTTCCAACTCGGAAAACTTGAATATTCAAGTTTTCCAACTCGAAAAACATGAATATTTAGCCCAAAACTTCAATCCAGATCCAAAAAATGAAGCAACTTGAAAAATAGATCATTTCAAGCTCAAAGATGCTTCAAAACACAACCCAAACACCCATTTTTATCACCTTCATCAAGATCTAAACCCCAAAAAAACCCAAAAACTCAAAAATGAAACTTTTCAAAAAAAAGTTTCAAAACCCAACAAAAAATCATCTCAAGTTGTTTGATTCAATAGGAACAAACAAATCTAATGATTTGTTTGGCTCTGATACCATTTGATAGGTCCAAACAATCAAACAACGAGATGAAAAGAGAAGAAATCAAGTGAAGAAAAGAAATGTTCTTGTTTTATTAATGAAAGCTTTCAAAGAACACAAGAACACACACACAAACTTCACTAATCGAATCTCATGAGAAATGATTTCACACCTTCCTTTCCAAACCCTAGACCTTATATATAGGTCCATTACACTAAGGCCCAAGCCCAAGCCCAATAAACTAATTAACTAATTAAAAGCTAATTAATCCCTCTCAAAGCTTCCTTAATAAAACTTTCTAATTAGGACAATTTAGTCCTAACATAAATAAATAAAGGACCTCTTAGGCTTCATATCTATAAGAAACTAGATAACTCAACAAAAAAGAATACGGGCACAAACATATGTGTCTCGTTGTGGGACAAAACAAGTAAGAAAAAAAAACTGAACGAAAATAACCAAACTCTTAGGGGTGATTTGATTCGTGGAATTCAAAGGAATTTTATGGAATTGAAATGACAAATTCCTTTAACCAAGTTCATTACTGATGTTTGGATCGCAAATAAACTTGATGGAATTCATCATTCATTTTCTTAGACCATCAACTATGGTAAACTATTTACCCAATCGCCACATCAGCGCCACATTACCTTACCCAAACCAACCCAATATATGTATGATCCAGCATGCCCATTTTTAAAATAAAAAAACCAAATTCCATTCTCCCCGACTCCATGTACGAATAAAGTGGTAACGGGTTAGTAATATAATAAATCATATAGAATCAATGGATTCGTGGTAAAATCCCTGCATGATGTATTTTAGTACAATTTTTGGCTGATATAGGGATCAAATGGTATAGTTCATTTGTTGGTAGCTTGGAGGATTAAAAGCATGACTCTTGCTCCAATTGGCTGTTTTTGCATTAATTGCTACTTCATCAGTCTTATTGATTAGCGTACCCGTTGTATTTGCTTCTCCTGATGGTTGGTCAAGTAACAAAAATGTTGTATTTTTAGGTACATCATTATGGATTGGATTAGTCTTTCTGGTGGGCATTGAATAAATAATAAGAAAAAGAAAAAAGAAAATAGGAGAGAGATAGAGAGATAGAGATAAACAAGAGAGAGAAAGGGGGTGAGGGGGGGTAGGGTGGGGTGGGTCGTTCACTATCGGCATGAAGAAGCCGATCAAGCCGAACCCGATGGAGGCACGGCGGTGTTCCCAATGGACCCGATCAAGCCCATGGCTTTGCCGATGCCATCGGCTAGATCATAGCGGATGGTCTTAAGTGAAAGAATTGAATTCCTACCAACCAAACACGTGGTCAAATTTCATTCCAATTTCTTCAAAGTACTTTGATGGCTGATTACAGTACAAGTATATCCACTTTTCTGTCGAAATGAATGAGAAGTGCACTTCCATTTTTTTCTTATATTATATGCTAAAAGACAAAAGATTTAACTAAAAAAAATGAAAATGATTTTTTCCTTATATTATATGCTAAAAGACAAACCGTTGATCACTTTTTAATCTCATCCCTCCTATGAATTGCGATTTAGAAGGGAATTGATTGGGTGCATCTTATCTCGATGCATCTCATCCTATTTTCGTTCATTTCACATCCAACGGTAGATAACCACTTCTTACGCCTCTCACGATAACCTGAACTTCTTACCGGAACCCAACCATATATACCTAATGCCTTGTTAAAATTTAAGGCCATTATTTAACAACCTATGGTTGACATGAATCGCAATCGTATATGATCTGCATAGTTTTCAATTATATATAAAAAGTAAGCACTATTTACACAATGTTATTGTCTCTATGCTATATGTATCAGAAAGAAAGCGAGCCTATACAATAGAAGCAATGTAAAAGCTTTGGGGGATCCTTGGATCAAGTTCTAGATAGTCAATTTGGGAACTCAATTACAAGCTTGAAATTGGTGAGTACTTCCATGATCTTCTCCATTGTGTAATATTGCACTGAGTTACCAATTTAGTTTATAGTTAATTTATCTTCTATTTAACCTTAAAGTTTCTGTATTCTTTGCAGACAATTGCTTATTCAAATGGGCATGTGAAAGTCTGAGATCTTAGATCCAATGAAATCGAAGAACCGACATCTTCAGGTGCTCATAAGTTGTAATGTACCTTCTCGTTTATCATTGCATCTGCCGTGTAAACTAATTTGTGGGAAATCTAAGAATCATTCTTTGAAACATTTAAGTTTAAATTATAGATAAGAAAGCAGCCTTCATTCATATATTAGTGGTTAGCTCTCTGAATTTATCAATGTCCACAACATGTTTGGTTCTCATTTCTCTTGGCAAGCATGTAAGCCCTTACCTTGCCTATCCAAATCCATTGGTTAGCAACAAAAAAGAAATGGAGAATAAACAATATCTTTCATGTAGTCTAATTATGAGCATCATACATAGTTTCATGGTGAAAGTTACTCAAGCACTTATATGGGGAAGTCCAATGTTTACATAAGCTACGTGAACAAAGTAAAAAAAATGCATGACATCTTCTCGAGAAATACTGTTTTGTAAGTTTATGCAATTTTGTTTATCTTTTTTCATGTTGTAGCTAACTCAGAGATTGGTTTTAGTCGAGAAATGTTGGGTCTACATAGATAGATGGATTTTATAAAAATTTGTTAGTCTTGCTCTTTGCAAAACTTATTATAGGTCAGACTTCCAAATTTTGAAACCAAGTGGTCTACCTTTCTAATTACATCACGGGCTCCAAGTTCCCATTTGGTTAATTAATGGCATAACATGTTTCTATCTAATCTAGAACTAAGGTAATGCTAAATAATTATAAAAACTTATTGCAGGGTTTAAAAAATCCTTATCTGTTGTATAAGTAAAGAGTATTTAAGTAACCTTTAATGATGAAACCAGATACCTGTATTGAAGCTATTTTTTGTGTGTGTTTTCTGCAGCTTTGAAGGGCATTATATTCTCTTACAACGTGAAGTCTTGAACCCCTTTTGGTAGATAGATGCAAATGGGAACCGAAAGAACATGGGTAGGGAGCATAGACTATAGCCACTAAATGAGATTGTTGTATGTTATCATTAGATTCAATACTTTTGTAAAGACAAGTACGTACATGTCATTTTATTAACGGTACATAAGCACCTACAACGAGTTCTAAATCCAATTATCTACATTCATTCATTCTGTTTCGAACTATAACCTTCTACTTTGTAAGACCAGTGGGCACGGGCCGTCTAAGGACGGCCGAGACCCCACCTAGTACATATATATATATATAGATATATATATGTATTTTCAAACCCTCTCATCATCTAAAGATATTTATAATGGGTTATTATAATTAAATATACATATATAAAAGATAATGAGTAGATTTATTATAACCAACGTTTTAGATAAAATAATTGGGATAATTATCAAGTGATACCAATATCGAGTGTTTGAGTTTGGAAAAGATTGAATTTTAGTTTATTTAATATGTAAAAGGACCAAGATATATATATATATATATATATATATATATATATATATATATAGGGGAAGGATCAAACGAGAAGCATATCAATTTAAGAAAAAGCGAGAAGCAATCTCAGCCACTCATCTCAAGCCAATCATATATGAGATTGACTTTTGTGTACAAAATCACATATGATTAACAAAGGAAAAGTTCAGGTACAAAAAACATGTACAAAATCATATATGATTCATATAGTAGATCATGTAGAAAATCACATGTGATTAACAACGTCAACGAGTTGCGCCACCTTCCCCGCGACCTAAGGTCGCGCGTGTCCTTTTTTTTCATGACTTTTGTGTACAAAATCATATATGATTAACAAAGGAATTCGCGACTTGCGCGACTTACCCCCGCGACTTCAGGTCGCGCGTCTCACTTTTTTTTCATCAAAATCGAATCGGATGGCTGAGATTGCTCCTAGTTTTTTCTTAAAAAGTTATATTTTTCATATGAACCTCCCTCTATATATATATATATATATCCCAAGTCGTTTAGGAAGCTAAAAGGAAGATACATTTAAAAGCGAATTGAGATTGATTCAATTTTGAAGCAACAGCAAGAAGGTTGGATTCAGCAGAACAGCCAAAAACCGTACCTTCTTAACATAACAAACAAGGTAAATTCCATCTACAACTGATTTATTTAGTTCTCTAAATTCGTGTAACACATTAAATAATTCAATTTGTTATCAAGTAAAACTAGGTTTTCATTGATCGACCTTTTCTTTCTTGTAGCTGTCATTGTATCTATATTTTCTGCATAATTAAGGGATAGATATCTTAGGAGATCATGCAATTATATATATACAATATAGATCACTTGAATTACTTTTTATTAATTATAGCTATCTGGAAAATCGTAGATGGAGCAGATTTGTACAAGTGATGAATTGGCAACACTGTCTTCCGACTATCCGTGGTTGGTTGCTCATGACCTTGATCCAGAAGAAGACGACACCGGAGACCAGATTTTCTACACCCTACATGATCCCATGTCTCACTATCGATGCCGCATCCCCGAATTGGTCGGAAGGCGTATCCAAGGTTGTTTCTACGGGTGGATGGTTCTATCGAAGCGTAATCCTCATGACATCGAGTGGTCTCTTTGGAACCCACTCATCTCAAAGTTGGTTTGCCTCCCTCGTATGATTCTGAAAGATGGAGATGATGAGGATGACGACAACTTCCCTCATTGTTGTTTGTCTTCCCCACCTGATGATCCTGGTTCCATTCTCCTACTAATGGGACTTGGAAAACATAACATTGTTTTTGTTTTCTGTAACGATAAAAGAAGAAAGAGATTAAGACAATGGACGGAGATGTCATATTTCGAACAGCTAAAGAAAATAAGAAAACTCCCTTATCATGAGGCGGCTGGTGTATTACACCCAACTTGTTGCAATGGTAATATATATGCTTTGTCTTATGCCGGAACGCCACCTTCTCTCGTACAACTCCAGATTACTGTGGTTGAGGAGGAACAAGTTGTGATAAATCTGGTGCCTTTGGTGAACTTACCCTGGCCAGATTGGCAAAAATTCTGGGGTGACAATTTGTTCTTGAAAGGATCTTGTACACAACTTTACAACATTAGAATATCTCTAGACTTGAAGGATCAGAAACCCCGTGAAGTTTATTTGTATAAATTGGACATGAGTAGCATGACGTGGACCGAAATCAAAGAGCTCAAAGACACCGTATTTTTCGTGAGTCTTGCTGAAAGCAGTGTCAACGATGACTTGGTATCTAGCAGCCCTCCAATTGCCTCGGAATTAGGGGGTGGTTATATACACCTTCTTGAGGAGAGTGGAGACGAGATACATTCATACAACATTAAAGATAAAACCATCTCCATGTCTTCCACGCGTTGTCTAGGTTTACCAATTCAGAAAAGCATCTCCATATGTACAATTCCTGAATGAGTATTAACTGCCATCATCTTTCAATTAATTTCTTTTTTTCTTTTGTAATCCTTAGAATCATCGTTAACTTTGTACATGTAGGTTACCTGTAGAAGCCAAGTGCAAATTAGAAGGAGATGGTGATAAGATGGTTCAGCTGGTGAGATCAGCTACACCCACGACTACAAATGATGATGAGGTTGAACAAATGAATGAAGCACCCTTTGATGTTTTGGAGAATATTATGAAGTTTTGTGTTGGCATCGAGTACCTTACCTTTCGTGCTACATGCAAGCTTTGTCGATTAGCAGCACCTATGCACAAGTATTCATCAGCTTCCCCATGGCTGATGGTACTTGATAAAAATAGAGGTCTCATCACTTTTACAGACCCGATGTTTGGTCACAATAACTACTACATAAAAGCATCTCCAGAATTGTTTTATCGTCACACAATAATGTGTTCGAGGCATGGTTGGTTGCTGTTGTATATCGCTGACCGTCGTATAGCATTTTTTAACCCTTTAACAACTGATATGCGCAAGCTTCCGGAACTTCCTGAACCATTATCCGAGGTCGAGAGGAGCAGCTTTTCTTTTTCAGCACCGCCTACTTCCCCTGATTGTGTGGTCGTTGCATTTTCAGTAGGATATCCGCCCAATGTTTTACCGCATGTTGCCTTCCACCGTGTAGGTGGAGAACCATGTTGGCATACAACTACATTGGATTATAGAGATCGGCATAATGACTTTTATTTTCCAATTTGTTGTGGCGAAGAAGATGTTTATACCATGCTTAACTATGGAGGACTTCAAGTTTTCAGAGAAATCCAAGATTGTGACAATTTCTCTCGGAAGACGGTTGTCGACCGCGGCCCAATAAGAAATATTTTTGCAAAGTATTACTATGTGAAATGCGAACAACATCATTTACTAGTGATTGTGGAAGAGTATGGAGAATCCGTGGAGGTATTCAAGTTGAACGATTGTACACAAGAATGGGAGAAAGTTGATGGTTTAGGAAGGCACATGATTTACATTTGTGATGTATCATGTGTGTGCATGGACGCAAAAATACCAGAAATGGAGAACAAGATTTACTTTCCAAGATTCCATTCTAAGAACGGAAAGTTGGTGTTTTACTCCCTCGAGACATGCAGTTTTCACACGTTTAAACGCAGAAACGTGGAACAAAATCTCACCGATTTATTTGAAACTGAACGGACCGTCAACCTTCATGCCTGGATCCAACCAACTTGGTCCTAGATAGCTAGCTACCAATATTTTTAATTAGTTTTGTTTGATAGCATTATTTCTATTATTTATTAGAATAAATTAATGACATAGTTTATTAATGGTATATATTACAGTTTTCATACGTTTTGCTAGAATGGTGAGGTTTATTATTCTGTAACTTTTGGTCAAATGGTGTTTTAAGTGGTTTTTCAAAACTTTATATATAGCTATTGATATAAAATTATTTAATGTAGAGGAGAATTGCAATTAAAACTCCTAACATTTACCAAATGCTTTTAACTGTTCCTATAGTGGATTTATTTTATTTTATTTGCTGCAAATAAAAAACATCAAAACACCAACAATAAATAAAAACAGAAAAAAAAACCCTCTAAAAGAAAATTTATATGAAGAACCCACAAAAACCACCCACAAGAAAAAGAAAACATCAAGAAACCCACCAAAAAATAAGCAACCCACAAATTGGGACTTGCTTTTTATTGATTGTTGAAATCTAACTAGTCAGTATACCCGCACTCGCGCGGGAAATACACTTTTTATTGGAAAAACATGTCTTTGCCAAGTGGTATCTTGGTTATTAGTGTATGCCAAATGCATGGTAAAACGTAGAAAAACTTTAAACCAAAGAAGAACCTTAATAAACCAAATTATGGAACAAATCCAGCATATGATTCTCAGTTTTAAACTGAAGAATGGTTTGGCATGTCGATGGATTAGTCGACATTTTTCACGAGTTTTACGTTGCTGGGTTAGGCTTCCAAGAACTAAACCTGCAATTAAGAACACTAAAAAGTATTAATTTTTAGTGATGTTGAAGAGGTAACAAGTAGGAAACGATGTCCAAAAAATTTAGTTGGGATATGTTTTTATCTATTATCCGTGATATATTTTAAGGCTTTTAGGCTTTAGCTGCAACCCATAATCCATAATAGAGTACCATTTGATGAGTACTTGAGCAGGATCAAATTGAGCAAAAATGAGAAAGATATATGCTTACTTTCAAGTATTTAATTAAAGCAACTCCTGTTTTGTATATATATATATCTTCCCTGATGTATCTCCTATTTTGCAATGGTAATTTATTGTCTGCAGGAAGAAACATCAAATTACTTCAAAGGTATGGTGCTGATTTTTTTGCCATCTAATTTTCCTGTAAGTTTGTTTGTGTTATAACTTATATAAATAAGTTGTGTTTCTTGAGTTGGTCATTTTTACCTATGCATCTTCATTGTACTTTCTTCATTTCAAGGCAAATGAAATACCGGAGTACTTATTCTACTTATCCATGAAAGAATAAGTAGTATTAATTGGGATCAAGGTATGAAAACAATAGAGTCCATCTTAGGACATAGTAAATATTATATAAATAATAACTCGAGGAGAATAATTAATTATGTATGAACAGAGTAAGTAAAAACCGATCCAAAAATACATCAGTTGTTCGCCAAGGCATGTGCAACCACCTTACATATTAGGATTGGTTCTGATTGGCTGCTATATTTCCCCGACCTCGATTTTGCGGGTTTTCCCCGGCCCCGTCCGGGGCAGGTAAGCCGGGTTCCCCGACGGGCAGGGTGAAATTCTCATCCATATATCAAACGAGTGTTGTTTAGTAATATATTATTATTTCTACCTCATTTTTGTCCCATGTTCCACCTATTTTGTTGGAACAAAAAAAGCCCTTTTTGTCCCATGCTATCCCATCTTGTCCCAGTTTCTATTCCTGTCCTATGTCGCACCAAACGTGGAACAATAAATTTTCGTTCTATCCTATGCTGCACCAAACGTAAGATAGTGAGTTTTATCTCATCCTGTTAGGGGTGTAAACAAGCCAAGCCGAGCTCGAGCTTGGCTCGTTTAACTTTACTAAGCCCAAGCTTGAGCTCAGCTCGTTTCGAGCCTAATATATTAAGCTCAAGCTCAGCTCGTTAACATTTTAACAAAGCTCAAGCTCGTTTGTCATACAAACTTAAGTCAAGCTAGTTTAAAAACATTGTTATTTAACTCTATTTGTTTAATCTCAACTTATTTAATAATTAAACAAACTGATCAAACAAACAAAAAAGGATTTGGCACCTCTTATTCTACAAGGCATTCTACAAGGCAATCCAAAATAATAACTCAAAGTTCAAGCCAAAAGGCTCAAACCAAGAAACCTTATTCACAAACGAATGAGTTGCAAGTGAAGGTAAAGCATGGAGAATGAGACTACATATATATAGGAAGAATTTGAAGCAAGGGAACTAAATCCCATCGATGTGGGATAGGATTACAAGAAGAAAACTGATTTGGTGTAGTGGAGAGTCCCACATCGAAACATTTTGGAAAATCAAAGCTATGTAAGCATTTAAATAAGGGTATTGGTGGGATCTTTAATAGCTTTAGTTATTATTGTTAGCTTTGTCTCTTTATATTTGCAGCAAAACAAACATGTTTTATTTCTATTGTTTAATATTTAAATTTTATGTGATTTATTATTTAATATATATAAAAATATTTATGTTATATCTTGTTTAATGCTCGTTTAGGCTCGCGAGCCTAAATGAACTCTTTCATACAGGCTCGAAATAAAGCTCGAGCTCGAATCGAGTTTTTAACGAGTCGATCCCGAGTAGCTTACGAACAGCTCGGCTCACTTACACCCCTACGTCCTGTCCTATCCTGTTCCAACCTAAGTCATTGTCCGTTATTGCAACATACATTTTAAAACAACAATTTATGAATAAGGGTAGGGAAAAAGAGGGGGGGGGGGGGGGGTTGAGTTGTGCCGTAAATTACATAATTTCATTTTGTTTATTATAATAATTATTTCGACTTCATTATCAAATATTCGATCTACAAGTATGCACAACTACTAATTACTAATACCATACTTATTTATTCGTTGTCATTTTGATTACATCGCTTTATAATTAATTACCATCTAAATCAACAAATTTAGTTTAAAATCATGATTGATGAACTATAAAAATTAAATGGACGACAAAATATTTGTCAACTATACAAAAAAGATTGATCCTCCAGACTTGTTTGAAAACACGTGAGTTAAACATATAAGCTCATATATGATATTATAAAAGTTTAAATACATGATCCATATATAGATTCTTTTTGTTGCATTGTGCCATTCAAAATTCTTCAAATCTAATAAAATTTTCTAAGTATAATATGTTCAGCCTACATAGATAAGATTCTGAATCTTACCTAAATATTCTTTTCACATGTTGAATTTAGATTTCTCTACAAAATACAAACATAAGAAGTTAGAAAAATAAATTCCCGACATAGATTCCTAAATCAAGTTTTTAACTCTTTACGTTCACTTGAACATCGGTTTAGGTGAGTTTTTGTTTCAGTGATACCAACGAATGATCACAAAACTCAACCATCATAGATTCAACCTCGTTTATATCAATGAACTAAGAAATTTAATTTAACCATTCGGGCACAAGACAAAAACGTTGTTCCTATATATTAGAACTTCTTGAGCCACTTTGTTCACACCAAATATCATCAATATACAAAGATAAAAAATGAAGCAGTCGGGACTTATTTTCATCATTCTCTTTTCCGCGCTTATTACTGTGTTCATATCATGCGTTGATGCTCAATCTTGCAAGCCGAGCGGAGTGTTGAAGGGTAAAAAACCACCTCATGGGCAATGTGTCAACGATCCAGACTGTTGTAAACAGGGCAAGTCATACACAACATATAAATGCTCCCCGCGTATCACTAAACATACAGAGGCGACTCTTACAATCAACAATTTTGAGAAGGGTGGGGACGGTGGCGGACCGTCTGAGTGTGACCATAAGTTCCACTCAAATGAGACGCCAATTGTGGCATTGTCCACCGGGTGGTACAATAAGGGAAAACGGTGCTCAAAATATATTAATGTACATTATAGGGGTAAGAGCGTAAAAGCTAAGGTAGTTGATGAATGTGACTCCACCCTCGGCTGCGATGATGAGCATGGCTTCCAACCACCATGCCCTAATAATATTGTGGATGGATCTAAAGCTGTTTGGAAGGCGCTCGGGGTGCCTGAGAAAGACTGGGGCGAAGCAAAGGTTACTTGGTCAGACGCATAATCATGATTGAAGCGACCAGTTCAATAAATAAACTTGATCGACTACTTTTATTGTTACTACGGTGTATAAAGTTACCTGTAACAATAAAACAGTCGTAAAGCGATCTACTCTGCTAAGATTTTCATCATGGAAAGGAGTTTCAATGAACTGCTTGTTTTCTTTTCCTTTTCTTTTCTTTTCGGGTTGTCAACGTAATTGTATGTTTGATCCTATCCAAGTTAATATTGGAATTAAGCAAAGAATTCCAGTCAATAAATTCAAAGATGTCCATCATTTATGAACCAAAATACGTACATCTATGAACACGAGTCTTCTCATGCTAGAGTATAAGAGTATTAAACGCATTCTGCCAAGTCGTAGTCTAGGGTAATTTTATCTTTTTCATTTTACATCCATATTTACATTTGTCGATATCATCTTTACGTTTTCTTGACCCAAAAAGATTTATTTTTATTCGTTTGTGTTTTCATCATTTGCAGGTTATTTCAATCTCTGTTCATTCCATAACTAGTGTCAGTATTTTTCATAATATTTGTTTTATTCAGGTTAGTTTAAGGTATCAAATGACCGTGTTTTACTTTATAAGTTGGATAAATGTCATTCATATAGTAAGTAATGATGGAAAATAAGTCACAACCGTAATCAATAAACGCGGAATAAATGTTCATTTTGGCAAAAAAAAATCCCAACTCATGTGGACCCTTGAGGATGCAAACAAATAAGGCATTCTAAATTTAGTAATAATCAAACACCGAAATAAAGCTTCATAATTTTGCTTAAAAAACCCTCAAGATGAGAGTAAAACCACAAAATCCTTTGGCCAATTCAAATCCATTATCATCAATAAGAGAGTAATACAATAGCTATTCTCTAGATAAAAGTAAGGACATGACCATTATACATTTGTAACAATCAAGAAGTTTGATATTGAACTAAAGCGAAGGTAGAAGAAATATCACCAAAACTGCCTAGTGTCAAGCAACAAACGCACAACCTCTAGGCCTCCAAAATTGATCTCCATCATTGGCAGCGTAAATAAGATGCTATGAAGTCATTGTCCAATAATCATGTTGATCAAGTAGTCCATTCTCGAAAAACACCATAACAACAACGTTGTTGGGTTTTGCAAAAAATTGCAACTAAAGATTTCTCCTTTTTTCCTATTTTTAAAAACTCTTTTTCTTAATAAAAACCCGAGAGTATAGAACAATATATGTTTCGTATTTGGGCTATTCGATCTTTTTTACGGGCCAAAAATAAACAAACCAAACAAATGCGCCTCTCGGAGTCTCGGGGTTACTTCTCGAAGTGGATGTTGGACAAGTAATCTTTATTTTTCGCATGAGTTTTATTGTGTTTATGTCAATTGCTAATCATAGTTTCTAGGTTTGGTTGCTAATAACTTTTCAACTTTGAATTAGTCATATATATTTATATGATAATACACGATTATAAAGAAATGTTGTCTACTAATCTATACATAAACAAAACAATTCTGGGCATCTGATTGGTTGTTAATTATATGCAATTGTATAACATTATGATAAAAATGAGTTTAAATAATTTCCATTTAGGAAAAAGGAATTAAAAAAAGTACATTTGTTTTTATGTGCGAATATGAATACGATGTTGGGATTTTTTTCTTGAAACTCATTTGGTTTCAAAAGCCCCGATATAGCCTTTAAGTCGTGTATCTTTTTAACGACAATTTCAAAAATACAACACAAGACATTTCTTATCTATATTGATCGCTAATTCAGTTTAATATTGCATTAAAGTGATAGAAAGTTGAAGCAAGATATAATGGTTGTAAAAAATTTGATTTTATAATTGCATAAAATTTTAAGCATCATAATGAAATAGTTTATAGGACTTAAGTTTTTACGATGATCAAACAAAACGTGTCCTGAAAACATTACAATATATGTATGTATGTGTGTATATATGTATATATATAGAGTGAGAGAGAGAGAGAGGGAGAGAGAGAAAGAACTATATATGTTATTGGACACTTATGAAAGTATCCTATAAACCCGTGTTTATGGACATAAAATTATGTTTACACAATGATTTTTCAAATAGTTTTCTATATAGTAATTAAATCAACACTTAATTTAAAATTGTCATAGAACTCCATTTTGGGGTTCCTATGTTCCCTTAATTAATTTCATAAAAGGCATAGTGTTTCCTAAAATAATGTTTTTGAATACGTTTTTTAAAACAAGAACCGAAACAAAGTACATTCTATTTTGGTACAATATAAAAAACATATGAATTTGATAATTACTAAAGATTCGGCAAAACACAATGTTTTTCATGATTTATAAGTACATGTGAGATGCAAAATGACCTATAGTTTCACAATGTAAAAACAAGGAAAATTGGTTTATAATCAAATGGTGTAGATTTGGTGCTGCTAACAAAGATTTGGTTTACAATCATATTTTAGACAAAAACAAGAACTCAACAGGTGATTCCAATCTCTATGTGACAAAAACTTGGTTTAATTTAGCAAAAATCATGCTCTTAACGTTTATTACATCATATAAAACTGTATAATAAAACAAAAGGTATCACTCATCAACTTTGATCTATGGTATGCTAAAACCCAAGATCAGTAATGTCATATCATTTTGTCGGTTGTGAAATCTATGTTGTCTAGTTAAGCACATATGTTTGAATCGTTAAACGGCAAAAAGAATATGATACTGTGAAATTTTTGATTTGACCTCCTGATACCATCCAACTCTATTACAAGAACTGAAGTCTAAAAACAATAACAATGACAATTTGATGCTTTTTTGTGTGTATTTACATCTTTGCTTAAAAGTATGCAAGATTTGTCTCTCAATCTTCATATGATAATACTGTGTTTAATTTCTTCTAAAATCTTCAAACATTTTAATATGAAAGAATTGATTAATCACTATACTTAAAAGTTAAAAATGTTGTCTATCAGTGTTGTGGTGGAGTGAATAAGGCTTGGGGGGGTTCATAACGCCTAACCCGGGTTCGAATCCTTCCATACGCAACCCTGTGGACATTTACAAAGGGGCATGCTTTAGCCCTAGGCTCGGACACCCTTCCAAATAAAAGTAAAAAGTGTCGAGAAATTCGCTAAAGCTATATATATTATACGCTTGTAAATCTAGTGGATTTGAATCTTTATATTTTTAAGTGTTCGTAGTTTTTAATATAGGCCCCTCAAAAAACTACAAACACTTAAAAAAGTATTTAAAATCAAAGTTCGTAGTTTCTAAGTGTTATGCTCCATAGTTTATTATACCAAAACCATAAAAAAAGTATTTAAAATCAAAGTGTATCAAAATAAAAATACTCTGTTATGGTTATGATTATGAGGAACCTACATTCAAAACAAAAATTCAATTTTGTATTATGTATCTGATGCAAATTAACAGGTACAACGTGTTTAATGCAATTAAGGAAACGCATTATAACTTTGAAAACATAAAATAGCACATTGACACAACTAACAAATATTTCTAACTGTTTGTATAGCTTTGTATACAAAATCCTGCTTGTAATTCTTTTTAAATGTCTTGTTGTAATCATAAAAATAAAGTTTTTATTATAGGCCCCTCAAAAGATAAAGCAAACGATAATACGTTAATTACATTTGGATGTATTTTGCTCTAAAAAAATGGAACTTTCTTAGGTTAAAAATAATTTTTTGCAGTTTTGGTCATTGATTCGTCAATAAATTTTGGTCTTGACCCCTTCAAACAAAAGAAGCACCTTGAAATCAAGAAAAAAAACGAAAGTTTACTTTGGAAATCAACTAAAAACATAGAAAAAATTCCTAAAATCCAAAAAAATAAATCTTAAAAATCCCGTAAAAGCAACCAAAAGAACTTTAAGATTCCCTCGAAATTGTGTAATTTGGCTAAAAACATATCTGACTATTTTATGAGGCTTTAATCCACCTTAAAGGTGGCCCCACAAAGAAAATTCATGAATCTGTCACTGGGTCTTGGCATACTTGTTAATGTTTAGTAGAAATATCATCTTCCAAAAGTTTGAACACAAATGATGCCATAGCCTTTGTGGCCATGGATGTACATGTGCGATTACCTGAGGATGATTGTGGTCATTTCTATATCCCACAATTATAAAAAAAACGTAATTGGGTTCGTGTGCATCAAACAAAGATTTGGTGTAACTCATATCTGAACAAGAACAAGAACAACTCAAGGGATTTTTGATAACGACTTGGTTATACTCGTGTCATATTAATAAAACACAACAAACAAAAGATATTATTCGATCGTTAAGTTAGATGATGTTGTTAAATTTTGTGATAATTGATTGCACGTCGTTTTTACTTATAGTGGTTTTCTATGACATTTAGTATCTAGTTGAATAGTATCTTATAGTAATACTGTCAGAATCTTTTTGCCGTTTATCCATCCACAGAAAAATGTATAATTCGCAGACGTGGTTTGGTGTTTTGTTAGTTTTAGTAACAAGTACCATAACTTATGTTACAATCATTTTATTCAAATACCATAAACAATGATTATACTTGTTTAAGGGACATGTTACATACGATTAAATGTTTTAGCTTTTTAGCCACAAAATGAGCATTAGATCTTTGCTATGACGTATTGTTTCACAATAAATAATGCAAGGAAAACTGGTTCCTGACTAAATGGTACAAATTTAGTGCATTTAACACAGATTTGGTTTACAATCAGATTTGCACAAGAACAATAACTCAACAAGTGATTCCAATCTCTATGTGACAAAGACTTGGTTTAATAAGGCTAAAACCATTTTTCTAATGTTTATTACATCATATAAAAATGTATAATAAAACAAAAGTATCGCTCTTCGACTTAGATCAATGATATTGCCAAAATCCATGATCATTGATGGCATGTCGTTTAATTTACAGTGACTCTTTTGTCGCTTAATCCTAATTGGATGGTAGCCGAATTGAAGGTTAAACTAGAAGTTTTATGATATCGTATTATTTTTTGCCGTTTAATGATTCGAGCATTTACTAAAAACAACAAAAATGACGACATATTAATATCTATTTTGTAAAAACAACCTTATACTAAAAAGTCTTTCTACCTACCAACCACGGCTGGTTTTAAGGTTTTTGATATCCTGTGCGAAAATGATAAAAGAATGCCACTATGTGCGAAAATGATAAAAGAATGCCACTATGCTTTTTTTAAGCAAATGAAACGATGAAATGTATAATTCTTTTTAAGGGTATGAAATGTAGTCAAACTAGACAACGCATCTCCATGCCTTGAAAGTCGGATTAGTCGAACTTTGAAAATCAAGAAAGATCAGCTTGACTTGTAAGAATATGTTGGCTATGAATATACATTTCTACCGGGCCTTGGGTTTGCGTATATAGTTAAAACTTAGTTGTCCAATTCTCAAATTATAAGCCCCAAGCTATTACTAGATTAAAACTTGAAAGCAAGTTTTCGTCTAGTACTAGACAAAAATGGGCTGACTACACAGGACATGCTAGACCATTTTTGTCCAACTTGAAAGCAAGGTTGAAAGACTAGCCATGGAGGTTCATATAACTCCAGGCCTTTATGGATTAGTCGTTATAAAATAACTGTGGAGCAATGTCTCACATCGGACACAAAGTGAACTTGTAATGTGCTTATAAGGGTCCTGGGCTACTCCACTCATAGCCAATTGGTTTTGAGATGGAACTCACAAACTTATATGGTATCAGAGCAAGGTTCACCCGTGATTGGTCAAAAAAAAAAAAAAGACCGCACGGACTCCACATAACCCAAAGTATCCACGTGTTAGGCTAAAAGAATGCTACACGTGAGGGGGCGTGTTGAGCGATGTCCCACATCGGACACAAAGTGAACTTGTAATGTGCTTATAAGGGTCCTGGGCTACTCCACTAATAACCAATTGGTTTTGAGATGAAACTCACAAACTTACAAAAACAACATACCCATAGTCCCCCCCCCCCCCTCCCCCCCCTCCCCCCCCCCCCCCCCCCCCAACAACAAAAAAAAAAAAAAAAAAAAAAAAAAAAAAAACGTAATAGGTTTGGTGTGCATCAAACAAATATTTTAGTTTAAATCGTATTTAGACAAGAACAAAAATAGGACACAACTCATGGAATTCATGACAACGACTTGGTTCATATTAATAAAACACAATAAAACAAAAGATATTATCAATCGTTAAGTTAGATGATGTTGCTAGACTTAGTGATAACTATTCGCACGCTGTTTTGTACTTATAGTGGTTTTCTTTACCATCTAGTATCTAGTTATATGGTATCTTACATGATATTGTGGATTCTTTTTGCCATTTATCCATTAAAAAAAATATTCGATTAGCAAACATGGTTTTGGTGCCTCGTTATGGTCTTAACATAGAGGGCTTATTTCGGTGAAAATTAACAATTTTAGGCCATTTTTTGTTTATAATCCTTTTATTTTCAAATACCCTAAAACAATGATTATATTGTATTTTCGTTTATGTTTAAGGAACCATGTTACACATGATCATTATAAGTTCAAGCTTTTTAGTCACAAAATTTGGGCATCACTTTTTATGTGTGTTTGCAAAATAGAGTTTAAAAATTAAGTTTTTCAAAAGGAATACTTTTTAAAAATGTATTAAACTTAATCTTTTTCTATTGTGTTACAAAATGACTTGCTACTGGTTGAACCGATAAACCATTGTCGGAGACCCAGAACCATCATCGGAAATCACCCGACAACCGTCTCTCCACCGGCAACCATCTCTCGATTCCATCACCGTCGATACTCATTGCCATCGAGAACCATCACCGCCATCGAGAACCACCGCTACTACCGTCTAGAACCACCATCCAGAATCACCACCGTCCCTGCCCAAAACCACCACCTAGAACCATCATCACCCATAACCGCCGCCCAGAACCACCACCTATGCCGCCCAGAACCACCACCCCCATAACCATCGCCACCTATAACCACTACCCAGGCCGTTGAGAACCATTATCGCCGCCCAAAAAACCATCGTTGTTGTCAGCGAGAACCACCACCCAGAACCACCACCATCACTGCCCAGAAGCACCACCGCCTAGAACCATCATCGCCGCCCCCAACACCTCCGGCTACCGTCCCAACTGCAAGTGACCGGTTGATGACTGGTTGAACCAAAAAGTATTTTTGATAGGTAAATATCCACAATAACTTTTTAAATATAGTTTAAAAGGTTTTATAGAAGTATCCCAAATTCAAAATAAGAATCAGAAAGAATATGTGATATCTTACAATTTATTTTGTTATTGATTGTTTTGTTATTTAATTAATAAAACTTTCCACTTTTTGGACGAACCGTTGCTTTTTTTTTTCCTTGTTGTTTGTGTTTCATGTATTGCTATTTAATCCCTATATAATATATATATATATATATATATATAAATGAAAGCACCTCTCTCTCTCTCTATATATATATAGAATTAGGTTCAAACAAGAACAAAACCAAATTGCAAGAATGAAGGAACCTACAAAATCACACGTGATTTTGTGCATGGACTCCCACTCGCAGCTCACCCACTCGCCTTGTCGGAGCGTGGCCTACACACGCTTTTTCCATCCCAGCACAAAATCACATGTGATTTCCTTGGTTCCTTTGTTCTTGCAAATTGGGTTGTTCTTGTATGAACCTCCATCTCTCTCTCTCTCTCTCTCTCTCTCTATATATATATATATATGTATATATAGGGAAGTTATTTTGTAAACCACAAAAAACGTGTAAACCGTGTAAACTCATGGTTGCATAGATTAAATCAATAAAATTGATTTATGGAGTTGTTTAATATGATGAAAATGTTTCATAAACAACAAATTTTGATGAAATTGTTTCATATTTTGGTGTTTTTTTATTCATATGAAACTTTTTTCTGGTTTCAATGAAACTTTTTCATTTCTACGTAAATAAACACCTTCATATGAAACAATGTCATCAAAAAATTTAGGATATGAAACATTTTCATCATATTAAACAACTCTGCAAAAGATTTTTCATCAATTTACATATGCAACCATGAGTTTACACAGTTTACACAGTTTACACGTTATTTGTGGTTTACAAAATAACTTCCCTCTCTCTATATATATATATATATATATATATATAGGGGTGGGTTCAAATGTGAACCATTTTTTCATTGTGAATGTGAGGACAATCGAGAGCGTGCCACGTGGCACATATCTTCGGTTACGGTAGACGCGATCACGGAGGATTGACGCGATTCATGGGAGGGTGGAGATTATTAAAGGAGGGGACCCGGTCAAAGCCGCCTTTATTGACCGGATGAATGATTGAGATTTGTCCTCATGTTCACAACAAAAAATGAGTTCACATTTGAACTTTCCAATATATATGTATATATATATATATAGGAAGGTTCAAATGAGAAGTGCTAAAAAATGAGAAGTAGAGAAGTGATCTTCACCACTCATCCGGTCAATAAAGGTGGCTTTGACCGGTTACGGTGTATGCGATCACGGGGGATTGACGCGATTCATGGGAGGGTAGAGATTATTAAAGGAGGGGACCCGTTCAAAGCCGTCTTTATTGACCGGATGAGTGGTGGAGATCACTTCTCCACTTCTCATTTTTTTAGCACTTCTCATTTGAACCTAATACTATATATATATATATAGAAAGGTTCAGATGAGAAGTGCAAAAAAATACGAAGTAGAGAAGTGATCTCCACCACTCATCTGGTCAATAAAGGTGGCTTTGACCGGTAGTCAGTGAACCTTCGGACGTGCTTTCGGGAGATCTATCGGGATTCCGACCGGTAGACATGTTGAGATTAGGTTCGACTTGATGCTCAGATTAGCATTAGTTGCGGGGACCCCAGTCGTTTAGCATCACTTGAGCTCTAAGAACTAGCGGGCTACTTAAGCTTTCAGGGGAGAAGGGTTACCCATTGAGTAGCTAGTTTCGGGATTCGCCATTTACAGGTTGTGAAGAAGGAGAATAGGGGTCATCGCATGGGTAGTGGTTAGCAGAAACTCACTAAGGTTACCATCAGGAATATGTATCCCTTACCTAAAAATTTGTAACTTGTTTGAGCAGTCTCAGGAAGCGGCGTGGTTTCAAGTTTGATTCTCTTCGATTTAGCACCAGCTGAGGTGGAGGAGGGAGACATCCATAAGGCAGCGTTCAGAGTCAGATGCGGGCATGGTGAGTTCTTAGCGAGGCTTTCCGGCCTCGCTGCTGCCCAACTGATTCTGGTGGATTGATGAACCGGGTCTATAGGCAGATGCTTGATAGATCGGTGATAGTTTTCGAATGCTATTGTAGTAAAGCATGGGACGAACTCTTGTTCGTGCGAAGTCGTTGTTTGTTTCAATTTTGAGGTTGGAGGAAGTTTAGGTACGAGGGATTTGTGGAGGTCAAGTTGTGGTCCAGACTAGTCTTACTTGACGCTTGTGTTTCCTGCACTGGTGGTTACACCCGAAGGCTTCAAGGGTCAAGTAGGGACTGTCGGGATTAGGTGTTGGAGTGCAGATCAGCAAGCGGCATTCGAGTTTTGCAGCGAAGTGGTGTGAGGCGTTGATTTTAATGCCTTCCGGGGGCGTCAAAGAGGTGATGGAGTATTGCGACGCGTCACTTTTTGGTGGGGTGGTGTTGTTATGTAGAGAGGTCGGGTATCTGCTTAAGCTTAGAGACATCGGAAATACTCGGCGTGGTCGGAAATTTTGACTATGAGATCCTTCACCATCCGTTTTGGGAAGGTGGCTTATCGATTAGGACAACCAAGAGTCTTGGAGCAGACTCATAGCACGTTTCACGTGTCCTAGTTACGTAAATGTCTCGCCAATGAGACGGCGCACGTGCTTTTGGATGATTTTCAGGTAGATGAGAGCCGAAATTTTTATCGAGAGGCCGGTTGCGGTGCAGAGGGTGGAAAAGCTGCGAAACAAGGAGGTCGGAACCGTGAAGGTTCAGTGGCAACATCAGAATGGTTCCGGGTGGACTTGGGAGCCAGCAGCCGTAGTACGTGAGAAGTACCCGGAGCTGTTCACAGATTGATTTCGGGGACGAAATCCGTATAAGTGGGGGAGAGTTGTAACGTCCCAAATTTGGATTATTATTATTATTAATTAAGTTATTGTATTATTTTAGTTAGAGAATATTTGAAGTGGTAATTAAATTAGGAAGTGTTGCGGGCTTTGGATTAGGAGTGAGCTTAGCCTAAGAGAGAGGCCCGACCCGGGTTTATAAATACCCACACTCTCCTAATTAGCCTCATAATTCCAAACCTTTTTCCTTGGAGAGGAAGAAAGAGAGAGAGAGCGAGAGAGAAACCGAGAGAGAGTGAAGAAGAAATCAAACCCTAGTTCTCTTCCACTTGATTCAATTCGAAGCAATCATCACACTCGTTGGAGTCACCGGAGGCCTTAGATTCGTTGTTGAGTTCCGTCGATCAAGTAAGGTATAATCATAGTCCCTTTCGTTAGTGTTGATTTTTTTTCATTATGTTTAGGGTTGTGTGGGATTATGAAACGATCACCGAATCATTGGGTTGTGTTAGAATTTGTGTTACCAACGTTAGTATATGTTTTGGGGAACGTTTTACTTGTTGAATTCTCGTCAGAAAGTCGAATAATGAGTTTGGGGTTGATTTTCGGAATTCCCGTCAGGATTGCGCAGCCGTGGGAGATCGGCTCGCTCTCCCTCGTTAACCGTCGGATCGTCGTGAAATTTGGACAGCGGCTTCACGACTCATTGTTCTTCGATCTGACCGGAGGGATCGAGCATCGGAGGTTCAAGTAAAGAGCAGCAACCGGCCGAAGTTGGTTGTTTTTCCAGGAAAAGCTAATTCGGTAATTTGGATTATCAAGCGGTGTGTGCGATTCTCTAAGGCAAACGACGGAGAATCAAGTGTGGTTGTTAATCGATCGCAAGGTAAGAATCTTAAGCATGTTGTTGGTTTAATTGAAGTGATTATCGAGTAATCAATAGGCTAGGGTTTAATGTTGTTTTTGAACCGTTAATTCGTTGCTAGAAGTCGTTTAATGTTGGTTTTTCGTATTAGAATGGATAGGGATGTTATAGGATAGCAATGTGTGAAATTTAGGGGCAATTGGACTAGTCTAGCTACGTCTAAGACCCTTGTTTCGGTATCGAGTCTTCGTATTGATTTGATAGAAAGTAATGTGCTTTACGATTGAATTGTTTAGGTGAGTTAACTTGCTATCGTGAGGATACCGAGGAGTACCCTAAGCTGCTATAAGGTGAGTTACATTGTGCTTGTTTTATATTGTTTCGTGTGTATGTATGCATGATTGTGTTTGAAGGGAACCCCATGCCCTTGATGAGTTGTGGGGGCAGATCCGTGTCCTAAGCAAGCAGAAATTTATATTCTCATGAGAATGGTTTATTATTTGGTTGAGTCACTTTTATATTTGTGAGTGGGTTTTACGTGGGTTGTGTTATAACATGTATATATGTATATGTATGTTGATGTGTTCAATGGGCCGGGTCGTGGGACGATCCGAAGAGTGGGTAACCACTGAGGCCGGGTCGTGGGACGATCCGAAGAGTGGGTAACCACTGAGGCCGGTTCGTGGGACGATCCGAAGAGTAGGTAACCACTAAGGCCGGATTACGGGATGATCCGAATAGCGGGAAACCGTTAAGATGTGGATATGATGTGATTGGTATGTGTGATTGTGATGGCACCGGTTGTGGTATGTGCCCGCGTGGCAGTATCAAATAGGTATAGTGCTAGCTCACTAAGCGTTTTCGCTTACCCTTTCGTTGTTTATTTATTTTTCTAGGTTCTGGTTTGGAAGTGGATAAGGGCAATGCCCCAGCTTGATTTTCCTGTGGATGACGGTTCTAGCGACACCATGACATTTATTTGTGGGTTTTTATTTTATAATTAAATGGGATTTTTAGTTACTTATTTTTAGTTGGCGTTTATTGAGCCGGTTGGCCGTGAAAACGTATTTATTTCATAATAAATTTATTCATTAAATTCTTTTTATATAAAATCTTTAAAAATCCCGTTTTTGAAAATTGGATGTTACAACTTGGTATCAGAGCCTAGGTTTAAGAGAATCGGCACACACGCTTGCGGGTGTGTGTGTGGTTGGACTTAAACTAGGAGATTTTGGGAAAAAAATGGTCAAGGGTCGAAACTGTCAACGGAACTTCAAGGTGGGGGTGAGTAGCACTATCTTTATTCGTTTATTTTGTGCCATCAAAGTGATTATGTGTTAACGTTTGAGTTGTGATTTTTGGCAACCCCTCTTGGGGTATGTTGGTAATTTATGTTTGTGGACTACCTACTTAGTCGATAGGATTGAGATTGATTTAGGATGGTATCAAACTCAAATGTAAACACCTCGAGAAGTCGGTAAGGGGTTATTAGGCATGTTCTTGTTTGATTGTTGTCTAGTGATCTCAAGCCAGTTATCGATTTTCAGTTGGTTATAGCAGTACGGGCCCAAATAATAGTACTACTATAAACAGTGTAGATTTGAATTTGATTAAGTCTTGGGAATCTCAATTTGATTGACGACAGTTAGGGGACCGATGAATGCTTGAGCTGTAAATACAATTTGATGAGGTTATTTGTTGCTTATGATACTGCATGAGAATGACTATATGAGGTTTAAACATATGTGTTATGCACTTATATGTGTGGGGGGCGTGATCTAGTCGTTAGGATAGCATGTGCATTAATGACTAGTGTTAAGTACCTGCGTGAACTTTACCTATGACTAAAGGAGGGTGTAGTAGGACACTCTAGACGTGGATAGTAGAATGACCTCAAGTAGTACTGTTCCTAAATTACTTTGTTAAACGTTTAGAAGGGTGACTTTAGGAGCACTCAACTGGTGAGAGTTGTTTAGACTGCTTATTTACACTCGGTGGATTAAGAGCACCGGTACGGATTCCTTGTTTCTTCGTTACATATATTCGTCTGCTAAATTTCCATTGCGTTTATTTGATACGTGTACGGACTACTTATGTTTTCATTCGTGTCATTCGATCTATTCGTTCGTGCTTAATGCGATTTTGTTGATCAAGGTTATTGTGTGTTCCCATTAATTCAGTTGTTCGTTTGGTTGGACGTCTTCTTTCGAATTTACATATAGAAACATGATTTTATAGTTATAAGCTGCTGGGAATTTTTCTGAAAATTTTGTGTTGCTTGTTAAAAAAATCATAACTAATCGCTCGTTTATCAGATTACTTCATACGATATATGTTTGGAAACCCCAGCAGTGTACTACAAATTATTGCTACACGAACAACCTGTAATTTTTATAAAGTGTCCAAAATCTGAGTTTTCCAAAACAGCTCCTGTTTTAGACGAAAATAGTGCAACCTTTTTTTTCAAAAAAAAAAAAAATCGCACAAGACTCGTTTTAAACCCGATTCAGTCCATTCTAGATTCGTTGGAATCATAAGACGTTGATCTAAAACTTTCATTTAGATATGTTTTTCTAAAGCCTATTGTAGACATGTTAAACTGTTCGATCTCTAAACATGTTAAATGCTAGAAATTGTATGTCTCGATTTCTAAAGGCCTTGCTGTAGTTTTCATTCGGATTCGATTCTTGACAGGATGTTGAGGCATCCGAGGTTTTGGAAAAGGGTTGGTTGCGTGGTTTGGGTTCACTATGGGTTGAGTTTAGCCTATAGAGTTGGTTTGGAGTCGGATTGCGCTATAGGTTAGTTAAGCCTGTAGACCTGTAGAGTCAGTGTGGAGAGTAGTGGGCTCCTTAGAACACTCAGTCGGTTGACTATGATCCTAGAGCAGTGTTTGTCATTTATAGAGTTTATAGCCGAGAAGATCCAGGAGGCCAGTTGGTTCGTACCCAAGGCCCAGGTGGGGGAGGGATAGTTGGTCATGTACGGCGAAAGAGAGCGAACCAAGACGGCGTTCTGTTTGGTCGCGATGAGGAGACGGTACCTGTCGCGTGATTGCACAGGTTATTTAGCTTATGCCTTAAGCAATCAGTCGAGAGGAAGTATCGGTAGTCAGTGAACCTTCGGACGTGCTTTCGGGAGATCTATCGGGATTCCGACCGGTAGACATGTTGAGATTAGGTTCGACTTGATGCTCGGATTAACATTAGTTGCGGGGACCCCAGTCGTTTAGCATCACTTGAGCTCTAAGAACTAGCGGGCTGCTTAAGCTTTCAGGGGAGAAGGGTTACCCGTTGAGTAGCTAGTTTCGGGGTTCGCCATTTACGGGTTGTGAAGAAGGAGAATAGGGGTCATCGCATGGTTAGTGGTTAGCAGAAACTCACTAAGGTTACCATCAGGAACATGTATCCCTTACCTAAAAATTTGTAACTTGTTTGAGCAGTCTCAGGAAGCGGCGTGGTTTCAAGTTTGATTCTCTTCGATTTAGCACCAGCTGAGGTGGAGGAGGGAGACATCCACAAGGCAGCGTTCAGAGTCAGATGCGGGCATGGTGAGTTCTTAGCGAGGCTTTCCGGCCTCGCTGCTGCCCAACTGCTTCTGGTGGATTGATGAACCGGGTCTATAGGCAGATGCTTGATAGATCGGTGATAGTTTTCGAATGCCGATGCGGTAATTATCGTATATAAAAAGCGTAACAAGTTTTAACCTCTAATGCCTAGCCACTGTCTTACCACATATACAGGCAAGCGTACCTGATCGTGAGTAATATAGTGTAGGAAAGTCCAGGTATCGTATCTACCACTGGGAACGGTCAAGTTATCGTAGACTAAAGTCTAGATCGGTTTAATTAACCTAAAAGGGGGTTTTGTATGAAAAAGGTTTAAATACTTAAAAAGATAATTAACAAAGTAAAAACTAAGAAAGCAATTAAAATACTGGTTTAAGATTATAATAAAGAAAAACAGCAGTACTTATCATGATAAAGTGAATCCCCAATATGGATGATATGAATAGGTCGAAGGTTTGGTTGTTGTGACTATTGTAGGAATTTAAGTCTGAGACACCCTAACATGTGCAATTTATGGTGAGAAACTAGGATATGATCCTCCTAATTCCAATCCTAAATCGTTTGGTCCACAATCTAGAATCGGTAAATCCTTCCTAATCAATATCGCAATGGCTCTTTTACTATCTGGTCACTATTGGTCCAAGTAACCCCTTAACACAACCTTTTGGTCCAAGTCAGGCTAAGGTAGGTTGATTATCCTTTCGGAGTCTATCTGCTTTGGTCTAACAAATACACCCAACCAATTGAATTCAAATTGCCACAACAATATCAATCAGAAAAGAACCATAAAAGACATTCAATTAATCAAAACAAACCAGTAAACATTAATCACAAAGTATCATCCATAAAGGTTCATCGACCATGACAAGTACTACTAATAAAACTACTCACTAATTATAATGAAAACATAAACACAAACAAAAGTAGACATCGACATAATACCGACAATACAATGATAGATGATCGAAGATCGACTTCTGCAGCGTATCGGCACCCTTCGTACTCTCACTCTCGTCCCTCTGTACTTCCCTTGTGTATCGAACATGAACATGTTTAGAACTGAAGGAGGAGGCTGATATTTAAAGGAAAACGCCCAGGGGTCATCTGGCGATCGCCAAGCTGCTAGTTTGGCGACGCCAGACACTTAGGTCAAACTCTGGTCTTCAATTCAGTCGAACTTGGCGGCGCCAGGTTGAGGATTTCGCGATCGCCAAGTAGCTACTGTGTTGACTTTGTGCATTTTTCACGTTTTCTCGCCTTTTTCGTAATTTTCCGTTCCTCGGCCTCCAAATCCTTCACAAACAATAATAAGCTCTTTTAGTGCATGAAATGATCACAAAACGGGTGAGAAATGGGGTAAAGTCATACGATTACGCGCAACCAAAACATGTATAATTTTGGTGTTATCAAAATCCCCACACTTAAGCTTTGATTGTCCTCAATCAAAAGACTGAAAGATAAGAAAGATAACTCCAAAATTATCTCCACCCAAGATCATCAAAGAGAACAAAGTATACTCACACAATCGAACACACAAACAAGACTCATCAAGCAATCGGATACCAAGGCCAACCTTTTACCCTCACATAATATGAATAACAATATAAGGTGTATCTCTCGGGGGTAAAAGTGTATATGTAAGTGATCACACCAATACTCGACTAATTCCCGCATGCATAAGCTTGTCACCAAATCTAATCTCCACCACTGAGAAGTTGTCAACCGTCAAGAGGACTTTAGGGTTGTAATGTTAGGCTAAGGGTTAAGGGTAGGATAAAGGATATATAAGTGACTAAGGGTTTTGCAACAAAAACTTGAAAACTCAATTAGTAATGATCCAAACAGTGAAGCAATCTGACTTTCAAACAATGAGACTTTTGGGATGATTATTCTCTCTTTTCTTTTAGAATTGGCCTAAGCCTATGGCTTATTTGGGGCACAAATTCTTTTTCACTCTTTTCAGCTGACATTCTTTTCTTTTTGTATTCTCGACTCTTTTGATATTTCTTTTCTTTTATGAGTCTCAAATATTTTCCCTCTTTTTTTTTCCAGAGCAGCAACTATGTTGCTTTTGGGCTCTTTTTAAATCTCAATCCCATAAAATTTGTCAGATTTGAAAAATTGGATCAAAACATCTCAAGATTCAAATTTGAGTCACGGCCAAAAGATAGATAAACAATTTGGGCTCAAGGATAAAGTGTATAGTGGGTAAAGAAATGAAAAGGCTAAGGCTCAAAATGGTTTCAAGGGATAAAGTGTTAAAAGGTGAACACTTTTCAATTAAAGGCTAGGCAAATCAGATAACCTTATGATGAGGTCATCTGACGAAGGCTAAAAGGGTTAGAAACGAGGGCCTCTATCAGTGCAATGGTGATAAATACTCCTCTTATGTGGTCTCGATAAGCATTCAAATGACAAGTTCTACCTTGGGTCAAAGTCGGTATTCCTCACGAAATAAACAAATATAACAATTAAGGCTCAATCTCTCAACGGAATTGGGTGAGGCACTCATGGTAATCAGCATTCCAAGGCATCCTTTTACTCAACTAATCCTATTCCGTGTTCTCCTATGCGAGCAACTCAGTCTCAAAAACAATCTCAGATTTTGAAAAAAATTGGGGTCAAATCTCAAAGCTTTCTAAAGTTTGAAAAACGACAATCCACAAGCAAAAAGTGAACCCATTTAAACAAATAAGTCTACATAACCCCCTCCCCACACTTAAAATTTGCAGTGTCCTCAATGCAACAATTAACACAATTATGGAGTAATTGGGAAAAAGAGAAACTTCCCGGGTTATGTTACGAAATCTGTTCTGATCTGAGAGTGGTGCGTAAAAATCGTGCTCGATCATAAAATCGCCGTATCTACCAACAAAAAGAAAAAGAAAAGTAAAAACGAACAAATGAAAATAAACCAAACCAAACTACTTAAAATCCTAAAAATCCAGCAAATAAAATTGTTCAAACCCAAACACAACCACGCAGTTCAAAAAATAAAATTGTTTACGACAACCATATTGAATAACGGAGATAAAAGAGAGAGATCAATAAGGGCCACGAGGTTGGTTTTGCCAATCCTCGTAAGTCGGGTAACCGGGCGGAGCATCCTCGGAGTATGGCCAATATGGAGATGGATCATAAGCGGTATTCGGTTGAATACCGAAGTGGGAGGCCATCTGGTTCATCACTCCACTTTGCCAGTTGGCTTGGTGAAGAGCCTCCACAGTGTTGTACTCCATGATGCTGTTGATGTCGGCCATAAGAAAGTGACATCTCCGAGAGTCGGTTACTCAAGTCTTGGTAACCTGAATAAGCCGTCCAATCCGCCGGTTGTTGACCCACATTCGCCCCACTCGTTCCACTTGTTCGCCAATCTCATGCGTGCTCCTCGGTGCTCACTCTTGTTGACTCGTTTGATTTCTCGGTGACTCCTATAAGCTTGAGGATCATGGATCCATGCATTGTAGTCTCTTCCAACCATATGCTCAACTCTCGCCACGCCCATACCTCGGAGTTGGTCCATGTCAATCAACCCCATCTCCCCGAGGTTCGTCATCGAAGCAAGCGGCGTCGGTTAGGATACCCGAAATGATTGGCCAAGAGCGTCACGTACTGGCCACCAACCTATGCTAACTTCACGCCATACCTCTCGATAACCACTCGCCTTAGCGAGTTGAGCGGCGATGAGATACGGAGCATTCGGATATTTATCATCCTTAGAGAGTTACTCAAGAAGCCATAAATCCTGCACGGTAAACTTTCTCCTCACTCGAAGAACGAGCTTTACCGCTTGAATGAGCATGCGGTGTAGAAGTCTATCCGACGAAGCAAGAAAACCTTTCACCTTGAGGTTGCCATGATAATCACCATCACCTAAGATCGGCCATGCCAAACGCGGATCAAAATCATCGGGTCTCTTCGCGGTCGCCCACATGTACTCCTCGAATCCGGGAGCATCAACATCCGATTGGGTATATATCCCCAATGCAAGAGCAAATTCGATCAAAGAAAGAGATCTCCAAACGCCACCAATTTCGGAACGTCATGCACGTTTGATGAAACTCGTCAAGTGCTTTGATTGCTTCGAAATGAAACGTGGCCACAAACTCCACGATAAGCTCTCGGTAAAGGGTCTCGGCAATATCGAAAACTCGCTCCCATGCATGGCATATGTAGTACTCATTGCCATCCTCGTCGTATGCGTGTTTCTCAAGAATCGCCTTTATGTTGTTTTCGACACTCATCGATCGAAGAAGATCCCAATCGACTCTCTTTGGCATAAGAATTTGGCGGGGGAGAAGTCGGTTAACGATATCCCGATACTCCTCTTTCTTTCGAGCATTCAAAGTCGGGTCGTTCGTAAACGAGGTGAAGACATGACTTCCATCCGGTGCACGGAAGTTGGCTACGGCGGTCGTAGATGAGCGGGTTCTTTGTCTCTACAAAATCCAAATACCATCGTCTTAGAAAGAATCTCAATCCATAAACGCAAGACAAGGTTTTTTTACTTTCAAAATTCAAACGAGACAAATAATATACGACTAACAAGTTCAAGTATCACAATCACAATGCAACGATGGACAAAGGGGATGTGGAACATCCCCACACTTGAACTTTTAGTTCAATCCACAATTTCAAACCAATCTAGCTAATCAAGAAGGAATGGGGGATTTTGGCGTTCTCAAAATCCCCACCTTATCATTTAACCACAATCACTAGATTAATCAATCAAATAGCATGCAAGAAAAAGATTTCAATCACAATATAGGGCATGCATTCATCTATAAGCTCTAAACAATCAATGGTGTATCAAGAATAATGTTAATTCCATTCAAGCAAACAAACACCATTGATACCCAAAATAAGATCTCAATCACCAAATCAAGCAATCCTTACGAAATTAAAGTTAGGAAACGTACCTTGTTCATGTTGAAAGATGAAATTGAAGCTTAAGAAGGTTGAATTTCGCAAAAATGTGAGAGAGTTTGGCGGCGACTAAGAGGAATTAGGTTTGTGTGTTTGTGAAAAGTGAGAAAAAGAAGGTTTAAAAACCGTCTGTCCCGACTTCGCGTCGCGAAACCCATGGTTTCGCGTCGCCAAACAGGGAATTTTCAGAATACCCTATTTTTAAAAGTTTAGCGTCGCCAAACGGCTCTCTTCGCGTGCGAGGTTCGAAATTTTTTACCTGTTCCGTGGCTTACCAACTTCGCGTCGCCAGATTTGGAATCTGGCGATCGCGAAATGCCACACTGCTTCCAACTTTTGAAAATCTGCATCGCATTCCGATTTCGCTCGAATCTGGTTTCTATCTCCTCCGTATGGTTACCTAAGCAATATCAAATGAAAACATTAATAAAAACACACACGAAAATCATTAAAAACGAAAGAAAACGAAAAAGCTCGGGTTGCCTCCCGAGAAGCGCTTCATTTTTGGACGGGTCTAGAGCTCGACCCCACTTTCGGCTCATTTCTTGGCACGTCGGGATGACGAGCCCTTCTTCTTTCTGTGATCTTTCTTGGAGGATCCCGGTTCCTTGGTTGATTGCTCCTTTTTGCGCATCGGGTTTGGATAGTCCTCCGTTTTCTTTCCAAGTTCATGCGGGAGTAGCGGACGGTTCGTGCTCTTGTTGTAGGCCAGAGAAGGATCGTCATAAGGTTCATCGAGGTGTCTAACCGGCTCTCCGTTAGGATCAAAGTAAATCCGATTGTCTCCATAGCCTAAGCTCGTCACTTGATTTCGCATATCGGTATTTACTTGAGCGGTGTGCAAGAAAGATCTCCCGAGGATTATCGGATCTCCGTGTTTTGTGGAAGGTTAGCTATGACGAAGTCCGTATAGTACACAAATTTGCCAATACGAATCGGGACTCCTTCCGCTATTCCTAACGGTGTTGTCATGTAACCGTTCACTCCCCGGTATTGATAGTTCGTTGGCACGATCTTCTTGACTCCCATTTTCCTGCAATAACCAACAGGCATCATATTAAGAGCGGCACCTGAATCAACCAAAGCAAGACCACTAAATTTATGACAAGAAATAGGTAAGTTGTAATTCCCTGGATCATGCTTGATTGGTGCGATGTAGATGAGATCATCCTCCGGTGCTTTCTCCTTTTCTTTCTCCTTCTCTTTCTCCTTGCCTTTATCTTCTTTCTTCGGGATCACGAACTCCGCGTATCTGCCTTGCTTTCCATCTTCTCATCATCATCATCACTTGAAGCTTCGGGTACCTTGAGTCTTAGGTGTTCGAAAGACACGGTGAACCCCTCCGAATCGTAATCCGTGGCATAATCGGGCTCACTTTCACTCTCGGTTTCCACGTACTTCTTTGTGTAGATGTCCGTCCACTTCTTTTTTGACGGATCTCCGGTTATCATGAGCATTGGCTTCACATTCTCCACCTTCGGGTTGACTTGTGTTTGCGTTGGCAACTCTCCTTGCGTCCTTTCACTTAGCATTTGCGAAACACGTCCAACCTGCAATTCCAAATTCTGGATGGTACTTTGGTGATTACGTAGGTATGAACCCACTTCATCGTTTAGCTTCTTTTGCGCATCCATGAATTGGATAATCCGATCTTCGATAGAAACACGTGGCTATCCATCCGATCTTTGGTTCTGTTAAGTTGGTGCAAAGAAACCGGGAGGTCTAGGGATGAAATTACGGTCGTTGTTCCACCTCCCTTGGTAATCGTCTCGGTTGATATAGTTCACCTCCTCGGGTGTCATCATTGGTTTGTTCGGGCAATCCTTCGTCAAATGTGGTCCATTGCACTCCTCGCATCCAACCTGCAAAGCATGAACAGATTTAATAAGTTCCTCGATTTTGCGTTCAAACTTTACCTGTTGGTTTTTCATAGCGGCTAATTCATCGGATGGATCAAAGTCGGTAGAGATCTTTCCGGCCATCCTCGGGATTTGCAAACGCTTGTCCGTCCTCCAATCTATGTTATGTATGAGCATGTCTTCGAGGAGCTTGTAACTTTCCGTGGGCGTTTTGTACATGAAGACACCACCTGCAGATGAATCCAAAGTAGCTCGTGAGGAATAAGCAAGTCCACTATAGAAAGTTTGAACCTATTCACTCTTATTCAACTCGTGACTCGGGCACGAGTTTAGGAGGTGCTTGAAACGTTCCCATGCTTCGGATATGGTTTCCCCATCTTGTTGTTGGAAGGATCGGATCTCGGCTCTCAATTTGTCGATCTTGGATGGTGGAAAGAATCGGGAAAGGAACTTTGAGCGAAGTCCTTCCCATGTAGTGATTGAACTCGGCTCTAAGGATCGCAACCAAGCCCTAGCTTCACCGACAAGCGTTAGAGGAAAGACCCGAAGACGAATTGCATCATCCCGATCCGCCTCTGTTTTGAACAGATCACAAATGTCCACGAAGTTTTCCATGTGAACGATAGGATTGCTATCGTTTTTCCCGTCGAAGGTAAGGTCCTTGATCATGTGTATGAGCTTCCCCGGGATTTCTTTGTTCAGGTTTGGCTTCATGATTGGATTGGTGGGTACAGTTGGAGCGGCTCTCCTAGCGGTCCACATCGGTGCCTCGTCTCCCATCTCAAAAATCAAAGCTCTCGGGCGAACTTTGTTTGCTTTTGACTTCTTTTTGTTTCTTTTTCTGAATTCTCTCTCTGGCTCCTCAAATGGCTCTAACAAGTCTGACGTGACTGAAATCACAACAAACGGTTACGGGCAACTTGCGGGAAACAAAGAGATAAAATAAAATAAAAATAACGAACTAAACTAAAAAGCAGAAAACTTGCAAGGGACAGAATCCCTCACAAGGATCGATTAACAAAACTAATAAAGACTAAAATCTAACAACTACCGTTTCCCGGCAACGGCGCCAAAAACTTGATGCGGTAATTATCGTATATAAAAATCGTAACAAGTTTTAACCTCTAATGCCTAGCCACTGTCTTACCACATATACAGGCAAGCGTACCTGATCGTGAGTAATATAGTGTAGAAAGTCCAGGTATCGTATCTACCACTGGGAACGGTCAAGTTATCGTAGACTAAAGTCTAGATCGGTTTAATTAACCCAAAAGGGGTTTTGTATGAAAAAGGTTTAAATACTTAAAAAGATAATTAACAAAGTAAAACTAAGAAAGCAATTAAAATACTGGTTTAAGATTATAATAAAGAAAAACAGCAGTACTTATCATGATAAAGTGAATCCCCAATATGGATGATATGAATAGGTCGAAGGTTTGGTTGTTGTGACTATTGTAGGAATTTAAGTCTGAGACACCCTAACATGTGCAATTTATGGTGAGAAACTAGGATATGATCCTCCTAATTCCAATCCTAAATCGTTTGGTCCACAATCTAGAATCGGTAAATCCTTCCTAATCAATATCGCAATGGCTCTTTTACTATCTGGTCACTATTGGTCCAAGTAACCCCTTAACACAACCTTTTGGTCCAAGTCAGGCTAAGGTAGGTTGATTATCCTTTCGGAGTCTATCTGCTTTGGTCTAACAAATACACCCAACCAATTGAATTCAAATTGCCACAACAATATCAATCAGAAAAGAACCATAAAAGACATTCAATTAATCAAAACAAACCAGTAAACATTAATCACAAAGTATCATCCATAAAGGTTCATCGACCATGACAAGTACTACTAATAAAACTACTCACTAATCATAATGAAAACATAAACACAAACAAAAGTAGACATCGACATAATACCGACAATACAACGATAGATGATCGAAGATCGACTTCCGCAGCGTATCGGCACCCTTCATACTCTCACTCTCGTCCCTCTGTACTTCCCTTGTGTATCGAACATGAACATGTTTAGAACCGAAGGAGGAGGCTGATATTTAAAGGAAAACGCCCAGGGGTCATCTGGCGATCGCCAAGCTGCTAGTTTGGCGACGCCAGACACTTAGGTCAAACTCTGGTCTTCAATTCAGTCGAACTTGGCGGCGCCAGGTTGAGGATTTCGCGATCGCCAAGTAGCTACTGTGTTGACTTTGTGCATTTTTCACGTTTTCTCGCCTTTTTTCGTACTTTTCCGTTCCTCGGCCTCCAAATCCTTCACAAACAATAATAAGCTCTTTTAGTGCATGAAATGATCACAAAACGGGTGAGAAATGGGGTAAATTCATACGATTACGCACAACCAAAACATGTATAATTTTGGTGTTATCAAATGCTATTGTAGTAAAGCATGGGACGAACTCTTGTCCGTGCGAAGTCGTTGTTTGTTTCAATTTTGAGGTTGGAGGAAGTTTAGGTACGAGGGATTTGTGGAGGTCAAGTTGTGGTCCAGACTAGTCTTACTTGACGCTTGTGTTTTCTGCACTGGTGGTTACACCCGAAGGCTTCAAGGGTCAAGTAGGGACTGTCGGGATTAGGTGTTGGAGTGCAGATCAACAAGCGGCATTCGAGTTTTGCAGCGAAGTGGTGTGAGGCGTTGATTTTAATGCCTTCCGGGGGCGTCAAGGATGTGATGGAGTATTGCGACGCGTCACTTTTTGGTGGGGTGGTGTTGTTATGTAGAGAGGTCGGGTATCTGCTTACGCTTAGAGACATCGGAAATACTCGGCGTGGTCGGAAATTTTGACTATGAGATCCTTCACCATCCGTTTTGGGAAGGTGGCTTATCGATTAGGACTACCAAGAGTCTTGGAGCAGACTCATAGCACGTTTCACGTGTCCTAGATACGTAAATGTCTCGCTAATGAGACGGCGCACATGCTTTTGGATGATTTTCAGGTAGATGAGAGCCGAAATTTCTATCGAGAGGCCGGTTGCGGTGCGGAGGGTGGAAAAGCTGCGAAACAAGGAGGTCGGAACCGTGAAGGTTCAATGGCAGCATCAGAATGGTTCCGGGAGGACTTGGGAGCCAGCAGCCGTAGTACGTAAGAAGTACCCGGAGCTGTTCACAGATTGATTTCGGGGACGAAATCCGTATAAGTGGGGGAGAGTTGTAACGTCCCAAATTTGGATTATTATTATTATTAATTAAGTTATTGTATTATTTTAGTTAGAGAATATTTGAAGTGGTAATTAAATTAGGAAGTGTTGCGGGCTTTGGATTAGGAGTGAGCTTAGCCTAAGAGAGAGGCACGACCCGGGTTTATAAATACCCACACTCTCCTAATTAGCCTCATAATTCCAAACCTTTTTCCTTGGAGAGAAGAAAGAGAGAGAGAGCGAGAGAGAAACCGAGAGAGAGTGAAGAAGAAATCAAACCCTAGTTCTCTTCCACTTGATTCAATTCGAAGCAATCATCACACTCGTTGGAGTCACCGGAGGCCTTAGATTCGTTGTTGAGTTCCGTCGATCAAGTAAGGTATAATCATAGTCCCTTTCGTTAGTGTTGATTTTTTTTTCATTATGTTTAGGGTTGTGTGGGATGATGAAACGATCACCGAATCGTTGGGTTGTGTTAGAATTTGTGTTACCAACGTTAGTATATGTTTTGGGGAACGTTTTACTTGTTGAATTCTCGTCAGAAAGTCGAACAATGAGTTTGGGGTTGATTTTCGGAATTCCCGTCAGGATTGCGCAGCCGTGGGAGATCGGCTCGTTCTCCCTCGTTAACCGTCGGATCGTCTTGAAATTTGGACAGCGGCTTCACGACTCATTGTTCTTCGATCTAACCGGAGGGATCGAGCATCGGAGGCTCCAGTAAAGAGCAGCAACCGGCCGAAGTTGGCTGTTTTTCCAGGAAAAGCTAATTCGGTAATTTGGATTATCAAGCGGTGTGTGCGATTCTCTAAGGCAAACGACGGAGAATCAAGTGTGGTTGTTAATCGATCGCAAGGTACGAATCTTAAGCATGTTGTTGGTTTAATTGAAGTGATTATCGAGTAATCGATAGGCTAGGTTTTAATGTTGTTTTTGAACCGTTAATTCGTTGCTAGAAGTCGTTTAATGTTGGTTTTTGGTATTAGAATGGATAGGGATGTTATAGGATAGCAATGTGTGAATTTTAGGGGCAATTGGACTAGTCTAGCTACGTCTAAAACCCTTGTTTCGGTATCGAGTCTTCGTATTGATTTGATAGTAAGTAATGTGCTTTACGATTGAATTGTTTAGGTGAGTTAACTTGCTATCGTGAGGATACCGAGGAGTACCCTAAGCTGCTATAAGGTGAGTTACACTATGCTTGTTTTATATTGTTTCGTGTGTATGTATGCATGATTGTGTGTGAAGGGAACCCCATGCCCTTGATGAGTTGTGGGGGCAGATCCGTGTCCTAAGCAAGCGGAAATTTATATTCTCATGAGAATGGTTTATTATTTGGTTGAGTCACTTTTATATTTGTGAGTGGGTTTTACGTGGGTTGTGTTATAACATGTATATATGTATATGTATGTTGATGTGTTCAATGGGCCGGGTCGTGGGACGATCCGAAGAGTGGGTAACCACTAAGGCCGGGTCGTGGGACGATCCGAAGAGTGGGTAACCACTGAGGCCGGGTCGTGGGACGATCCGAAGAGTGGGTAACCACTAAGGCCGGATTACGGGATGATCCGAAGAGCGGGAAACCGTTAAGATGTGGATATGATGTGATTGGTATGTGTGATTGTGATGGCATCGGTTGTGGTATGTGCCTGCGTGGCAGTATGAAATAGGTATAGTGCTAGCTCACTAAGCGTTTTCGCTTACCCTTTCGTTGTTTACTTTTTTTTCCAGGTTCTGGTTTGGAAGTGGATAAGGGCAATGCCCCAGCTTGATTTTCCTGTGGATGACGGTTCTAGCGACACCATGGCATTTATTTGTGGGTTTTTATTTTATAATTAAATGGGATTTTTATTTGGCGTTTATTGAGCCGGTTGGCCGTGAAAACGTATTTATTTCATAATAAATTTATTCATTAAATTCTTTTTATATAAAATCTTTAAAAATCCCGTTTTTGAAAATTGGATGTTACACGTGGAAAAAAAGAGATAGGAATAAAAGAAATAGATGAAAGAAATAAAAATAACTTACAATTTAGTTTGAGAAATTAATTATTATAGCCACCCACGAAAATGCAATTCATCTCCTACCCAATCTCTCCCAAAAATACATCAAATACCCACCGGGCCGCTATCCGGCAGCCGCTATTAGCGGCTCCGGCGAATTTTCCGGCCAACACATGTGTGTATATATAAAAGATGGGTGCCACTACACACATACATATATATATATATATATATGAAAAAGGTACACGTGATATTTTAACAAAACCATGTTTTTAACCATGGGTGCCGCTATGGGTGTATCTTGTGTGTGCCGCTACAAATTATTAACTATGGGTGCCGCTACAAATTATAAGTTAATATCTTGTGTGTGCCGCTACATTATATATATATATATATATATATGAAAAAGCTATCCTTTCTTCACTATGGGTGGCGCTACACATGCCGCTACACACACATATACATCCAAATTCGCCGGAGCCGCTAATAGCGGCTGCCGGATAGCGGGCCGGTGGGTATTTGGTGTATTTTTGGGAGAGATTGGGTAGGAGATGAATTGCATTTTCGTGGGTGGCTATAATAATTAATTTGTCATTTTCGTGGGTCCCACTTAAAATTTAGTGGGGTGACTTAATTTAGTAAGAAAATATAATTCTCTCAAAATTTTAACCTTAACAATATATGCATTTTTTCCTAAGTAGGGCCTATCCCTCCATTCAATATAGAGTACATCCGCCCCTGCTTTATACCAAACTAGTTGATATGCCCGGGCTTCGCACCGGGTTCATGAATAGTAACTACCGACACTTTAACATATTTCAGTCAATATAGTATATATGACTAACACGTAAAGTGAAATATTATTAACTAAAACATATAAAGTGAATAACTATTATAGATTTAGGGGGCTGATATGTAAGTTTAAAAGTGGGTATAGGGTTCGGTTTGGCTGGAGCGTATATATAGTACATATATATAGTATATAATAAAATAAATAAACGAAAAAAATATTCAATATTAGGCTTGTTTCGATCTTATTGACGATACGATTATAATGGTGTAGTTTGTTAGCATTAAAACATATTTTTTAAATATATTTTAGATCGTATAAACGATACGATTATAATGGCGTAATTTGTTAAAATTAAGACGTATTTTTTAACATGTTCCAACCAATATACGATATATGAGTAAAACGTAAAATGAAATATAAAAAACTAAAAGGTATAAAATGAATAAATATTATAAGTTTAGGGGGCTAATATGTAAATTTGAAAATGGGTGCGTATAGGATTCGGGTCGGTTGAACCGTATATATAGTATATAATAGCATAGTTACATCAAAAAATATTCAATATTAGGCTCATTTCGATCGTATCAACAATACGAACATAATGGCGTAATTGGTTATAATTAAAACGTATTTTAGCCAATATATGATATATGACTAAAACGTAAAATGAAATATTGAAAAGTAAAAAGTGTAAAGTGAATAAACCTTATAAGTTCTAAATTGAGGGGGCTAATATGTAAATTTAAAAATGGTTATAGGATTTGGGTCGGTTAGAACGTATATATCGTATATAATAAAATAAGTACGTCAAAAAATATTCAATATTAGGCTCATTTCGATCGTATCGACGACACGAATACAATGGCGTAATTTGTTAAACTTAAAACGTGTTTTTTTAACGTCTTTTAGCCGATACACAATACATGACTAAAACGTAAAATGAAATATTGAAAAGTGAAAGGTATAAAGTGAATAAACAATAAAAGCTCAGGGGACAAAAATGTAAAATTGATAAAGGAATAGGAAAAGGAGGCACGCGGGTCATGGGGTTTAAGGATGGGTCCTGGGGCGGGTTATAGGGCGGGTTTGGGTAAAACATGAGAGAAAAAAAGATGGGTTTGGGTTGCGGGGCGGGTCGGGTGGCCTACTAATTGTATAGTATAGATAATAAGAAGTCATTTTTTCTTAAAATAATTGCAAATTTTCCTTTCAAATAACAACAAAAAGGAAATATAAACAAGAAAGCTGAGTTAAAGCTGAGTTAGTGATGGATCTCGAAACCATGTTTAAACAAAAACAAGAACACAAATGATACAATGCAACAAAGATCTTATCATATATAGCATAAAACCATATTTAAATACAAATTAAACTATTTAAGTATAGCTTCTAATTTATTTAATTAAGATGGAAAATAACTCTAACTCATATAGATTCTTGCTCTCAACTTCCATTGTTTGAGACTTCTTGTTTACTTAGGGTTTTGTTTCAATGATATACAACCGAATATCTCCGATTATTCCCTTATTTAAAATGACTTCATAATTTTAACATATAAAATAAGAACCGATTGAATACAAGACAAAAACTCGATCACTATATATTTAGCTATCTTTGATTCAAGTTATTCACACCACATAACATCAATAACACACCAAAGAGCTTAAGATACAATGAGGCATTCTACGGCCAACTTTCTCGTTATCTTCTCAGTGCTTGTTACCTTATTCATATCATGCATCACTGCCCAACTCAGTAATACAGATGCAACAATGACAATTAATAGCTTTGAGAAAGGCGGTGGTAGTGGAGCATCTGAGTGTGATGGAAAGTACCACTCAAATGACACACCAATCGTGGCATTGTCTAGCCAATGGTATGCTCATGGAAAAAGGTGCTTTAAATATATCACTATATATTATAACTTCTAAGGATAGAAGTACACAAGCTATGGTGGTAGATGAGTGTGACTCAAGTAAAGGATGTCATAACGATATTGTGGATGCATCTAAAGCGGTTTGGAATGCCCTTGAAGTGCCAGGAAGTGAATGGGGCGAGACGAAAGTTACTTGGTCAGATGCATGATTGTGCTTGAACCCAATTCAGTATTGCTATTAATAAAGCCGTTGAAATTACTTAGCTTACTGATAGAATAAAGGGCATTAAAAGTTACTACTGTTCAACACCTAGTTAACGCACTACCGTTGTTCGTTTTCTTGAAAGTTGTAACAGATGCGACATATTAATGCAAATCTTATTTGATCCCATTAATCTTACCATAATATTGTGTGTATATTGTTTTATGTATAGGATTAGATTTAATGTGGTTTTTATTGTTTAGTATTAACCAAGTAGATCCAATATGAGTTATTCGCCGAAATGAAGAATATGACGTGTAACACGTAGAGGGACGAGCGATGAATATGAATAGAAACATAATTCGTATACTCATTGTGATGGTAACCTTTAACCAAGTATTTATGGATGGACACTGACATTTGTAAGCTCATTTAAGTGGGGATGGGAGTGTTATGACCTTTGGGTATGGATAGAAAATCGCATGTATGAGCTTTTTATAAATTGGTAGAAGTGTACTCACGCATTATACTTTGATAAATCTCTATTTTAGGTTATGTTTGGCAAACGTAGCTTATAAGCTAGCTGGTAGCTGATAAGCTAACTGATAGCTGATAAGCTAACTGATAGCTGATAAGCTAGCTGTTGATTGATAAGCTTGCTAGTAGCTGATAAGCTAGCTTATGAACAAATTATGTTTGGCAAAAACTAGCTTATGAGTATGTAAAATGATCAAAAAGGGTATCTTTAAATTTAATAATTAATATTAATAAGGGTATAATTGGAAAAAGCTACAATAAACTCCTCATAAACTACTCAAAGTAGTGTTTCTGATACATTACTCAAAGTAGCGTTTCTACTCAAAGTAGCTTATAAGAGCATCTCCAACAGCTTCTCCAAAATAGAGAAAATAGAGAAAAATGGAGATTTTGTACATTTTGGTCTCCAACAGATTCTCCAAAGCTTTCTCCAAAATGGATAAAGTAGGAGAGAGAGTGCCAAAATCTTCAAATTTGGAGAAAACTCTTAAAATCTCCAAAATTAATTACCAAGAGAGAGAAAATGATTTTTTATTATGTTCCACCAATGAGAATGCTTAAAATAAAAGTTGAGGAGAGAGAAATAATATTTTAATACATATATGCAATATTTAAATAATTTAAGCAATGATTTTATCCCCAAAATGGAGAATCTGTTGGAGTAGAATGATTTTTTTTTTTTTATAGAGATTTTGGATTTTGGTTCTCCATTTTAGAGATTTTTTAGAGAATCTGTTGGAGATGCTCTAAGCTAGCTTCCTGATACATGTTTGGATGAACTAGCTTATCAGCTAGCTTATGCTTGCCAAACACAGCCTTAGTGTTTTCTTGTATTTCTTGTTTTGGTCGATATTAAATTATCAAGTTAACAATTTATAAGCTTTTTTATAATTTGTTTGATACTTTTATTGATTTCATTTATGTTTAATAATAATTTAATATTTTTTCATAAATATGATAATCAAGTATAATGTTAGAAATCAATAATTTTTTTTGAACAACTACCATATATAAAAAACCAAAACCAAGCGCGTATAATTGTCCTAAATATATTTTACATACTTTATACTTAAAATAGATGTTTATCTTGTTTTTTTTTATTATACTTATGGAATTAGGATCAGGTAAGACCAAGCTGTTACCATGAGACCGCGTGAGACCAATACCTAACGTATGAAACTTCACAAAAAAACACCGTGAATGTACATAAAACTCGAATACGCAAACCTAAAAATCACTTTCGATGCAAAAAATATCGAAAACAAGCTAAAACCGAAACCTTCATAGCTCAAGTTCTGTGAAGGTTACATATATATAATGCGAACCTTCACAAAAACTGCTGTGAAGGTTTCGTTTTTTAACCTTTTTTTGGAATTTTTTTTCGATAGTGTTTTTTAGTATGTTTTAACAATGAATGTTCAATTTTTTTTACCTTCACAAATGTTTTGATGTGAGGTTTCAAGTAAAATATGTTGGTCTCACCGGTCTCACCAAAAAAGCTTGGTCTCACCAGAACTTAACCCATACTTATGAGTTAGTAATATGAATTCAAAATTTGCAACTTTAAGAATTGAAGTTGTATTCATACACAATTACTGGTAGTTATGAATTTTAAGTAATATGTATATATATATATAGGGGTGGGTTCAAACGAGAACGACATCACTTTAAGAGAATACGAGAATGATTTTTAGCCACCAATTTTTCCTTTCAAATACATTACCCACATCACCTCTATAGCCACCACCACCATCCATAGCACCTCCACCACCACCTTCGCTGCTGCTGCCGCCACCACCACCACCGCCACCGCTGCCACCATTGCCTCCGCCAGCAGCACCGCCGCTGCCACCACCAACAGCAGTACCACCACCGCCGGTGCTACCACCAACAGCAGCAACACCACCACCCACATCACTTCCACCACTACCTCCACTACCACACCACCACCTATGCTGCCACTACCATCACCAACACCACCACCATCACCGACACCGCTGTCGGCACCACCGACATCGCCGCCAGTACCTTCGAAACCACCGTCGGTACCTCCAACACCACCCCCGGTAACTCCGAAACCACCGTCGATACCTCCGGCACCATCGACACCACCACCAGTAACTTCGAAACCACCTCCGGTACCTTCGGCACCACCATCGGTAGCTCCGAAACCACCGCCGGTACCTCCGGCACCATCGAAACCACTGCCGGTACCTCCGGCACCACCGTCGGTACCTTCGAAACCACCATCGGTATAACAAGACCACCTCTGCTGGTGGTGGTGGCGAAGGTGCTGCTACTGTTGGTGGTGGTGGCGGGGGTGGTGGTGGTGGCGGTGGTGGTGCTGGTAGCGGTGGCGGCGGTAATGGCAGAGGTAGTGTAGGTGGAGGAGTAGGGTTGGTGGTGGTGATAGAGGTGGTGGCGATGGTGTTGTAGGTGCTGGCAGAAATGGTGTGGGTGGTGGTGGTGTAGATGGTGGTAGCAAATGTGGTTAACATGTGATTTCAATGTAAAATCCTATGTGATTTAATATAACTTTGATTGGTTAATATCATGTCTGGTAACAGTATCATATGTGATTTCAATGAAGAATCATATGTAATCTCAATGCATATTCATGTGTGATAACAATATCATATGTGATGTCAATGAAGAATCATATGTAATTTCAATGCAAAATCATATGTGATTTAATATAAGCATGTATCAAGTTGTGACTTCAATGCATAATCATGTCTGATCACAAGATCATATGTGATTTCAATGCGGAATCATAGATGATTTCAATGCAAAATCATATGTATAATGGCGGTGACGAAGGTGGTGTTGCTGCTACCGGCGGCGAAGGTTATACTGGTGGTGGTTTCGAAGGTACCGATGGTGGTGTCGGAGGTACCGGCAGTGGTTTCGATGGTGCTGGAGGTACGGGCGGTGGTTTCGATGGTGCTGGAGGTACCGGCGGTGGTTTCGATGGTGCTGGAGGTACCGGCGGTGGTTTCGATGGTGCTGGAGGTACCGGCGGTGGTTTCGATGGTGCTGGAGGTACCGGCGGTGGTTTCGATGGTGCTGGAGGTACCGGCGGTGGTTTCGATGGTGCGGGAGGTACCGGCGGTGGTTTCGATGGTGCGGGAGGTACCGGCGGTGGTTTCGATGGTGCCGGAGGGCCAGCGGTGGTTTCGATGGTACCGGAGGTACCAGTGGTGGTTTCGGAGGTACCGGCCGTGGTTTCGGAGGTACCGGCGGTGGTTTCGAAGGTACCGGCGGTGGTTTCGAAGGTACCGGTGGTGGTGCCGGTGGTACCGGCGATGGTTTCGAAGTTACCGGTGGTGGTGCCGGTGGTGCCAGAGGTACCGGCGGTGGTTTCGATGGTGTTGGAGGTACCGACGGTGGTTTCGGAGGTACCGGTGGTGGTGCCGGTGGTACCGGCGGTTGTTTCGAAGTTACCGGTGGCGGTGCCGGAGGTACCCGCGGTGGTTTCGGAGGTCCCAGCGGCGGTGTTGGTGGTGCCGACAGCGATGCCGATGATGGTGGTGGTGGTGGTGGTGATGGTGGTGCGGTAGTGGAGGTAGTGGTGGTGGTGATGTGGGTGGTGGTGCTGCTGCTGTTGGTGGTGGCAGAGGCGGTGTTGGCAGTGCTGCTGGCGGAGGTGGTGGTGGCGATGGCGGTGGTGGGCGCGGCGGCAGCGGAGGTGGGGGAAGTGGTAGCCATAAAGGTGGTGTGGGTGATGTATTTAAATTACAAAAATGGGTGGCTAGGAATCATTCTCGTATTCTCTTAAAAAGTTGTCATTCTCGTTTGAACCTCCCTCTATATCTATACTACATTATAAAGGAGATTTTGTAAAAGTCTTAAACTCTTAAAGACAACTCTTTAAGCATGAGGTACAACATTCTTATGCATTTAGTCTTAAAGTCTTAAAAACAATGATTAAAGCACAATGTACAACCCTTTTTGCTTTTAGTCTTAGAAATCCTTATAAATCATGGAGCGCCAAATGAGATTCAAAATTTAAAATTTTTGACCCATTTGTAGAACTGAAAGCTACAGGAACAAAATGTCTGAAATCTTGAGATTAGAAAATAGCATGTCTTTTGTAGGAAAAGGGGGAAAGAAAAAACTGGAAATAGAAAGCTAGGTTTGAACATACTAAAATTGGTGGTTGTGTGTGTGAAGAAAGTATGCAGACTTGTTTATCTTCTCTAGGTGGAAAGTGCTTTTATGTACTCAAAACCAATTTCAAGTTTTCACCATGATTTCTTTTGATAAATTTTAATTCTGGGTTGGTTGGTTATTCGGTCCCTGCTCAAGCTTCACACCTTAAATCGAAACATTTGAGGTTAAATATCTACTCCTTTTCAAGTTTTTTTTTTTCTTCATCGATTTTGTTCTCAAGCTAATCATCGATTTTATGCCTTAACTTTTTCCGGTTCTTCTTCAGTCTAAGAGGATTGGGTTGGTTGTTCCTCAGCTTCACCCCTGAAATCGAAACCCTGTTCAACAGGTTAATTTATACTCCTTCCTCTTTTCTTATTTTATATGGATTTTGTTCTCATGTAATCACCGATTTCATGCTTTTCCATGTTCTGCGTTGAAAGTTTAATTCTTTTGACGTACAGGTGTGGTGGGTTCCAATAACGGCCCTTGATCCATATATCAGTGACGTACATTGTGCAAGTGCTGATAATGATCCACCTCCCATTGTATTGGTTCATGGATTTTTTGGATTTGGAAAAGGGATAAGGACTTTTGTGACTACTTTTAAGCTTAAATTTGTGTTATAGATATTCATCTCTTCTTTGTTATTAATCTTCCCCGAAATTGTTCTTAACGTGCCCTGAAATTGTTCTTAAATTTGTTCTTAATTTGTCCTGAAATTGTTCTTAAGGTGCCCCAAAATTGTTCTTAACATGCCCTTAAGTTGCTATATTAGCAAAAGTACAAATTGTTTTATCTATGTCTCTAAACTTGAGAAAGTTTCTGATGCTTGAGACAATTTCACAGGTGGAGAAGTATGCCACCTTGCTCTTCCTTGGTTCGGTTGAGAGTTTTGGCTCTTCACGAGTCACTATTCGGTCAAATTCCGACAAGTTTTGGTTCTTTACCCATTCTACCATTTACTGTTTTTAGTATTGATGTTTGCTTTATTTAACAACTTTAGATCAACCAGGGCAAGGGTATAAAGCATTCGGATGAGAATAGGGATGGTAATTTACCTCGTCTTTGTGGGGAACCCCGCTCACCCGGCCCGAACGGGGCTGGGGATTCCCCGCTAAACGCAGTTTCTTTATGAACACAGGTCGGGGGTGAGTCTGAACCGGGGATGAGGATGGGGAGAGTACTACCTGGGATTGTCGGGGTTTGACTCATTTATAGACCGGGGCAGCGATTAGGATCCCCATGCCCGCCGGGGACCGGAGCCGGGTAAGGGGGTACCCGTGCCAAACCCCCCAGTTACCATCCCTAGATGAGATGCACCGAATCAACTCCCATATCAAGCGGAATTCATGGGTGAACTTGAGATAAAAAATGATCAAAAGTTTAGATCCTTTGCTTATTATGTAATGATGTAATATGTTTTTCTTTTCTTTTCTTGATGATTATAGAGCTTTGGTGATGAAATCTGTGTTTTTACCACATGGTCCCCAACGATTATCTTTTATGGTCATTTTCATGATCTTTTTGGTGTATTTTTAGGGGGTATATTTTAAAGCAATGAAATGGCTTCCTTTATCTGATCATGCATTGATTGTTTAATTCTGTTTCGAGTTTTTGAAAATTCATGACATATTGTAGTTATTCTCTATCTCCTTATAGAAAGTAAATATCTGAACTGATTTATGTTATGATAAGTTATTCTCTATCTCTTGTATTTGTTATTTTACTTTGTTTTCCCCTATATGGGTATTAGATTTGGTGTTTTGATATTTGGAAGGGGCGGGATGCTCAGGCTATTGCTTGACTTTTAAGTGGCATATATATTAAAAGAGGTTAGTTATCCTACATGGTTGGAGATGAAAGACAATCAAGCCGATGTATCTTGATATGATGCCATTTTTATAGTGCCATAGTGGAAAAATGGAAGCTGCAGCATAAGCCTTCCTTTCACATCTTTTTCATGTCCTTAGTTGGTTATACAATAAAATGATTATGCAAGATTTGATGATTGTGACTTTACTTTTCAAACTAAATTTTCCATTTTGAACCTTCGTTGGTTTTAGTTTACATAGGTTATCATGTATCATATGAGACACAAGGCTCTTGTGCTCTTATTTAAAATGTATTAATATTAAAAAAGGTACCTGTATGCAAAGACTAAAGCATCATTCAACAAATGTTTATCGAATAAGTGCTTACTTGCTCATTTTACTTGTACTTTTAGGTTTTCATTGTTAAAATTTCTCTATTAAAACCACCAAAGTCTTAAAATTGTTTACTTATACGGCACCCGCCGCATTGCGCGGGTACACTGCTAGTATATATATATATATATATATCAATAAAAAATAATTGATGCATATAATAGGGTTTTAAGATCTTTTCACAAATACTCACTACAAGAGAAATGACCTTCAGAGAAGGTTTTGTTTTGTACTTAAAAGTCTTAAAAGCTTCTCTAAAGCCTTTAGAGAAGCTTTTCACTTCCGTCAAGGACCTTCTCTATGTAAGGGTAGGAGAAGCTTTTAGAGAGGGTTTTCAAAGGGTGCATTTTGGGTAGCCTTTTAGAGACGCTTTTATAGGGCTTTAGATACAATTTCAAAGCTTCCCTAAAAGTCAATCAATTTATTTTAAAAAGCTTCTCTAAAAGGTATTTATTAGTGACACTTTTCAAGTTTTGATTACAGTTTATAAACGTCTCTAAAAGGTTCTTTCAGAGAAGGTTTTGTTAAACCTTCTCTAAAGGTGTTAGCTTTAGTGACGCTTTACTCAAAGCTTCTCTAAAGATGTCATTTAGTTACAGTTACCAGACTCTCTCTAAAAGTCAGTTTTAGATACGAATGATCAAAAGCTTCTCTAAAAGTTATCTTTAGATACACTTTTATAAGATCAATTCCTTCTCTAAAGAGCATACTATTATCATTTTCATCCATATTTCAGCTCTATAATTATATATATTATAGATAATGATACTATTAAACAACAAATCTTAAAGGAACAAATTTTCATACATTTATCATTTAAAAGACAAGAATCTCAATTTCTAGTGTTCAATCACAGCACACTCCGTTTTCTAACATCATCCTTAAACTCCTAGAACTTGATACCCAATCTCCCTTATTCCTTTTCAAAAAACATAAAAATAAAAAAGAACTTGATACCCAATCTATCACCTCCCATCTGTTTCTAACTTTTTTATATCGTGTCCTCGAGACGTTTGTTACTTTACTCTGCACAGACGATGACGCCCTGTTTTGATTGCAAGATGTTCGCGAAGGCAGTAGGCATAATTCAATAATTTCTTGCGAACATAGTGCCAATTTCCCACTTAATTTATCTGCAAAAAATCAATAAGCCATGAGAACATTTCATTAGGAAAATTGAATAATTAAAACCTAAATACAATTTCAAGTTAGCCGTTCTCGTATTTAAGCATCATAAAGTAGCAGATTACATTAAACCTGCACTTTACCTTTTTATACAAAGTCTTACCAAGTAAGTGATGGAAATATCTCTTACTCGGTTAGCGCTTACCTAGCAAGAGCCATAACAAGAACCGAGAGTCTTACCCGGTAAGTGATGGAAATCAATTACCCGATTAGCGCTTACCGGGTTAGAGACACTTACCAACAATCGATATAGATTTCTGAGAATGTTATACGATAAGGTAAGTGAGGGTAAAGTCCTTCCCCATAAGCACTTGGTAAGCGTTTGGTAAACGGCTCGTAAAAGCTTACTTGGTAAGTGATAACGGATAAGTCCAATATCAAGGACTGATAGTCCTATCCGGTAAGTGCTAGTGGCAACTCTTACATGGTAAGTTCTTACTAGATAAGTTGTTCCATACAATACTATTTTAATGGACTCCAATCTTACCCCGTAAATTAAAGAAAGTGTTTGACTCTTACCGCTAAACACTTATCGAGTAAGCATTATCCACCCCTAGTCAAGGCATAAATCTATTCAAACCAAAAACGAACCTCGAAAGAAAATTACTTACCAACATGATGTGAAGACGTGGCAGGAAGATATAAACTTGTGCGGTGACATTAAATCCATGGAGACTCAAAATCAGGTTTGATTTTCTGGAAATTGTAAAAGCAAAAGAAGAAAATCCACTCAGAATGATTAGCAACCAGTCAAAATCTTCAAGTGACTTTTACATACAATCACTATAAGAAATCATAATTCACACCTACCAATTCTGTATCACATCTACTTCACATGATTCTTTAAATTAACAAGGAAATGCTCACACTACAGGACAAACATATATATGTATATATATAAGTAGTATTTACCTGTTTATATGGTCACTCTGTGTGTGCATCACTTCTATCCTCTTCCATCGCATCCTTCTTTTTTCTACAGCTGGAACATGAAAATGGTCCCTCCCATGGTTTTGATAAAAGGGATCCGATACACCATCTGTAGGTGGCTGATCCACTTGACGAAGCCCAAATTATATTCCTGGGATTTGAATTTAATGAGAGGTTTTTAACCAGCTTGCAGTAGATAGAGGAAAGAATGATTATTTAGAACACTGGCACCAAAATACATAAGTCCATCATATCACTAAGTAAACCAAAACAGTATATCCCACTCTACATCACATTTAGTAGAATAATTTAGAACCACATCCAGTAAATTTGAAGCATAAACTATATTGAAAAGATTAAAACCCCAAAACAAAGGAACAAAGCCAGTGATGAAAGGAAAAGAACTCACAGAGGTCATGGGTGCTTAATCTTTTAAACCTCCAGAAACTTCAATTTCAGCTGCAAGAAAAACCCAAAAAGAATGTAATGAACCAAACCTAAAACCAGTCATTAGCATGAAAGATAAGATCAGATCACAAACTTCCAGAGGTAACTACAACCGGTATACATCTCCATGCAAGACAACATTTAATATATGGGATCAAGATAATTTTAAAAAAATTACCTGATTGAACGCCCAACTTGAATAATAAAGATTGAAAACAGGGGTTTCTGCTTTCAAAGGGAAGCTTACCCCCTGGAATAGAAAAGTGATTCTGTCAAGAAGCAACGACCAAAATGATGGTTCAAACATAAAGGAAGAAGCTTTCAAATCACATGTTGAATTTGCAATATATATACCTTTGCCAAACGGTAATAAGAATTGTGTATTCTCTATCACTGCAGAAAAAAGGGAATTGTGAGAGCAATTGAGAATTAGAGAAAATATATAATCAAACCAAAAAAATCAAAGTTAATCTAAATAAACAACATACATAAAGGGGATTAGAGTTACCTTTTGAATCTAATTTACTATGCTTGATCCTGTGGTGGGAAATTCATCAACGAATGCAGTATGTACAGACATGTCCATCCCATTTCAAGCAGAACTCGTTGTCCCAGAAGAAATCCCTCATTGGTTCAAGTGTGGCATTTTCGTACACGGTCTTGCTGCAATATTGGCGTGGGTCAGTCTAACAAAGAAAAACAATTCAATTACTTGGAAATCACCAGTCTGATTGAAACTTGAAAGACTTTAGTTCAACGAACAAACAACACATTTGCTTTAATCCACCTAAACTCCTTGCAAAAATCTACGGTCCACCTAATTCCACGCACTTCCTTGATAACTTTTCAGCCAAACTAGTTCCTAGAAAAAAGTCGATGGTTAAACACATTGATACTATCAATGAAAACCTAGCAAGCAGGAAGGTGACAGGAGCGAAAAAACCAAAATCTCTTGTAAATTTGTGCACCATCAGCTAAGTGAGCAAACCAAGTGGTGAAAAAACTAAATGTCTCTACTTTATTATCATAGTCTTTGAACCAAACAAGTGGTGAAAACCATTATATTCATTCTGATTTTGATGATTTAACTCATATTTGTTACAATCAAGTAGATATTAAATATATCATTGCCCATCTGAGTTTAATACTGGAACAAAAAGAAACACTATTTGAAGATATCTACAGACCTTCACTTGATTAACATGAGGTATTGGGGTTATAAACTTTCCAACATCTGCGTCACCTGTTGATTTGGAGAGGCACAACCCATCAAGCCAACAATAAAGTGGACCAACCTACACACAGAATTGCAACAGACAAACATTCACATCAGCGATGTACCAAAGAACAACTGTTTGGTTGTTTTTCATCAAGTCATGTATGGATAAATTTATTTTGTGAATAAATATCAATATGATAGTTGGTAAATGGCCCCCTGAAGGGCTGGAAGAAGAAAAGGTTACAAAAACAAATGAAGGGATGCCAAAAGAACTAGAAGAGGACAAGATGGTCAACAATTAGAAAGAAAACTACTTAATATTATGGAACTATAAATTATATTCAATACCCATTAATCAACGTAACAAATTTTTTACACATAAGGCTTTAGAAGCATGACAACTAACAACCGTTCATATCAAGGGAACACATATTTATGTTTCTTCAATAGAAGTATAACCATAAACTAAAAGAAATAATTTGAACGAGCACAAAGGAGTTCACTAGAATTCAATAACCATCATAACATAATTCATTTCAATCAATCAACTAGTGTAAAATTAACTGACTCCAGCCAAAAATACTAACTCACTTAACAGATGATGTATTCAGCTCCTTCATAGAGAGGGTTATAGTGTTCACTATCTAAAGCTCCTTAAAATCACATTAAAGAGTCTTCTAAACCTTTAACATAGGATTTAAGTTTATTTCCTTTATAAAATCTACTCGAAGCAGGGTCTTCTTAAAAACAGCCTCCATGCCTTTACACATATACGTAAGGTTTAAGTCATCCTACAAAACTAGGACCCTACTTGTCAAGTGCGCCACTAGAACCTACCTTAAAGAGAGAATTTCTCTCCTCTGCACTTTCAATCAGGTTTTTCAGTGCTCATATTTTCTCAGCGCATCAGCTGCACTAACCACCTAGAATATAACCAAGACATCAGTTTTATCAACAGAAAGCAAGAGCTAATATTAATGAGATTAGACCGTAGAAATCAATGACGAACCATACCAGTACAGAAGCCCTTGCTCTGGTGACACCAATATTCATTCGCCAAAAATCAGCAACAAGTCCAATGCCTCTCTCTTTGCTTGCCCTAACATATGAAAATAGGGTTATATGTATTACAGATTTTGTAATTTTGCAAAAACGAGAATAAGAAACCATAGACGAAATTGAATGTGTTAGGGCAAGCAATGATGATCCAGAAGAACAATAGTCAATCATATGACATTTCAAGTACCATAAACACAAATCAATTTATAAATTCTTAATCAAACTCACAAAAAACTGATGAAACTCAGGAACGATAAACTGAAACATCGGTAACTGAAAAAATCAAACAATTTCAGGAATTGTTGAGTAAAAGTAACCTGAATCATAGGTTTTCCAAGGATATCAACTAATTTGAAGAACCGTGAAACGAAAATCAACCGATTTGAATATAAACTTTTTACCTGTTCGATTGAGAATTGCAGCGAAGGTGAACGACGAGTTGAGGAACAACGAACAACGAACTTCGAAGAGAAAGTAGTCGAAGAAGAAGCCGAATTCATGTATTTTGAGGTCGATTTCCTTCCTCCGAATTGCCTTGACGCCATTGTTGGAATTCAATTCAACTTCTAGGTTTCGTTGTTCTACAACTGAAATCAATCATAGAGAAATTGATTAGATCTGAAGGAGGATAATGAAGAGATGATGAGAATGTGGATGGTTATGGTTATGGCGGTTGTTCGAGCTGAGAGATACGATTTGAACGATAATGAATTACAGGGATGAACTTCGCTCAGATTTGAAGAAATTAGGTCACCCATTTGAGCCGTGAGCATTTGAGGCGGTGGCAAGGATTAGGGCTTCCCTTTATTCCATTGGTTAATTGTAATATTATTTTAATTTTATTTTATAAATAATGTATCTGAACATTTATAAATTATTAAAATATTATATTTTAATAAAAAAAAATTCTTTTGAGACGCTTTTGTATCCTTCCCTGTACCCCTACCCTGATTTTTGGAGAGGCTTTTGGTTAAATGTGTTTCTAAAACTTTTCGAGACATTTTTCATTCAGTATAATTTTCCTATAAATCCTTCTCTAAAAGTCACCCTATCTTTACATACCTTTGTTATTTCTGTCAATTACTTCCTTCTCTAAAACATACCTTTAGATACACTACCAAAACCTTCTCTAAAGGTTCCTTCTCTAAAGCCTCCTTTTCTTGTAGTGACTTTATCATATAGTACAAAGTATCCTCAAGTTATTGACTAGTCGTATATTTCACTACACTTTTAGGTTAAACCGGAAGTTAAATGACTACTCTACAGAATGAATCATTGAATTAATGGAAATTATGTCAGATAATCTTAATAATACATTACTATTCGTCGTGTACCATAGAATGATTATCATTTAAAAAGGAATATAGCAAATTTGATATATCTAACAAAGATTTGGTTTAAACTTATATTTGGACAAGAACAAGAAAAACCCAAGGGATTAATTCGTGACAATGACATGGTTTAATATAACCAAAAATCACTACGTCATATAAATTAAACACAGTAAAACAATAGGTATTATCGGATCGTTGAGTTAGATGATGCTCTTAAAATAAATTTGTGCCACGTTTTCTTACTTAGAGTTGCTTTCTATGCCGTGAAACATCCAGCTAAATGGTGATAGTAGAAGGTCACAAGATTAGAATATTTTTTGCCGTTTGATTATCCATCTAAAGAAAATGTACACATATTCCTCTTGAAACCAATTGTACATTCTGACCATTTTTTCTACTATACTATTATTATGATTTTGTTTATTTTTGAATAAAAAGGCGTGGATTACATTTGATTTTACATTTAAATCATGTGTAAATTCATATATGGTTTGTATGACTTTAGTGGAGGGCTAGGTTGCTCCTCATCCTTTCCTTGAATATATTATGTAATCACATGTAAAATTAAATGGAATTCACATATGATTTCACTATAAAATAAATGACTTTAATCTATATAAATCACCCTCGAAAATTCCTATCGATGATTACTGACATAGCACCCACAAAATGCCAATGGTCTCGAGTAGAATCCGATGCATTTCAAGAAAATAAAATGTATCAACGTTTGTAGGTAATATGCCACTGATTTAAGTTTTCCACCCTCAATTTACTTGCTAACTTTGTGACAGTTTTGTGATAATTCATCCCTTTTAGCGACAAATTTCTTATGATAAGTAAAAGTCTTAGGGGCCGTTTACTTAACACTTACCGGGTAAGTACTTACCGGTGTAATTGGACATTATCACATACCATATCGGATAATATTTTAAACTTTCAAAACGGTATCGTATACAACAATTTACCAAGTATGTTCTTACCGGGTAAGAGTTATCGATCTCACTTACCGGGTAAGATCTCGGTTCATGCTATTGCTACTCTCCGTTCATTCTATCGCTCTTACCGGGTAAGATTCTAGTCATTTTCATGATCGTCTCGTAAGGTAAATTGACCCGGTAAGCACTTACCGGGTAAGTGCAAGTAAACGTCCCCTTACATTTAGTAGTGTTCAACTCTTTATGTTTTATTGTTTTGACCTTCTTCTCATTTTTTTTGAACGGCAATTTATTGTTTTCATTTGATCCTCCATGTGTATATGTGTGGACCCACACACATACATATACAAGAAGGTTTAAATATGATAGACAAAAAATGGTAATAACATACAAATAAATGATTCATACATGAATAATTAGTAAATCTTGAAAAAAAATGTTTTTGAACATGCATATGTGAACTTGTTTGCTTACCTACCTCTTTAATTACCAATTATTCACATATGCAGATGCATTTATAACTTCATGTCTTTTACTCATTGTTAGAAAGATGAAATTTTTGAGTTTTGTGGAATAAAGATAAAAAAGAAAGATCTATAAGCTCTTTTATTAAGTTGTCGGTACCAATATCCTATACCATTAACCACAAGGCTTGTGGCATAGCTGTAAGGCTTGTGAAGAATGTGGATGATATCTCATTCATTCCAAGTTCGAATCCATTCGTACGCATTTTGTGGCCAGACTTAGTCTCAGAAGGCCGAATTTTAATTTTTAAATTGCAAAGAATGTAGTTTAGGCGAATCCTAGATGAACCTTATTAAAAAAATTAGAAATATCCTATACCATAACTTAAAGATAATTTAAAATTTATAAAGTCAACCCTTTTAATTTTGGCTTGTAAATTACACATAAACTATATAACATGAATCTTATTACCAAAGACAAATATGAATGAGATCAATGTAATATAGAACGAACAACATAGAGAACTGATCGATAGAAACGATAACCATGATAAGTGTTCATAACTTTTTATTAAGACAAAAAGTGTTCATGGGAAATGGATCCTTACATTTAACTTTTACTTTTCGAATCTAGAATTAGTTTGAAATGATACAAATAAACTTTATAGAGTTAAATGCAAATTTGGTCCTTGGAGTTTACACAAAAATTAATGACTACAGTCCCTCTATAGAATTTTTAACTAACAAGGTTCCTATAGTTTTGGTTTTTATAACACATATAGTCCTTCTTATAAAAAAAATTAGAATTAAGAAAGGGTAAATTTGTCCATTCACTTTTCATATTTCTTTAAGAGTAAATTACACTCTCGGTCCCTGTGGTTTTGCGATATTTTGGATTAGGTCCCTATTTTGCGTTAATTACACTGAGCGTCCCTGTGGTATTCAATAACGCATGGATAAGATCCCTCCTTTTAACGCCGTCAAAAAATGTTCCGTTAGCTTTATTAAATCAAAGGGTATATTTGTCTTTTAATCCTTTTCTTTTCTTTTCTATTTTTTTCTCTACTACCCCACAAGGCCACCACCTAACCCCATCCACCCTCCCACACTCTATCTCTCCCCTAGACACCATACCCCTCTTTTTCTTCTTTCTCTCTCTCGTCTTCCCCATGAAACCCACCATCTGCAACTCTTTTTTTTTCACTTTTTAATTATCTCTCATTTTTTTCTTTCTCTTTCATTTTGCTTTTCATTTGTGTGTGTATGTATATGTATATTTAAGGGAGAGTAAAAGGAAAATTGAAAACAATATGAAGTAGGGAAAAATTCATCGCCGAAAAGTTCATCCATCGATTTACTCTCGAGGTTCCTAATCTCCCTCTTTCTTTCACCCCTCTGTTTACGAAGAAAGACATAGGTGCAGGGTCACGTGGTGGGAGAGGGAAGTTGGTAGTGAGATTGGGTTGGAGGGTCTTAAATCTCATCCCACTGTGTGACGGTTGGTAAGTCGGAAATAAATAGTTGTCGACGAGAGGGGTTCCGGTGATAGTGGCAAACCCCTGAAAATCTCTCCAGCAGTCGGGCACTTACGGTGGAGCATTTTCTCGACCCGGTATGTAACACCCCAAAAATTGGAGTCAACAAAAACTTTCATTCAATGAAAGGTGGTATACAAAATGTAACGCCATGGCGTGAGCTCTTCCCAACACGGGGTATAAGTAATGTATAATTACAACGTTTGTAATCGAATAAAGAAGTACAATAACCGACTAGTCTAGTTCCGTCTAGGAAGAAGACTACAAAAGGGTTATCGTTCTACAACAAATCTTGCGGCCTAAAGGGCCAGTCTCTTAACGTTCCCCCCCCCCATGCTCACTCTAAGCCCAGAGCCTACTTGGGTACGGCGTCCCTAGCACCTGAGGAACACATCGACACCAAACAAGTGTTAGGCTAAAGGAGCCTAGTGAGTTGTATCAATAATACTTTGCATGTAAAGCATAATAAGACATGTGATATATACAAGATTACAATAACAATGAAAATAGCATGCCAAACCGGTTTATTATTTATCTTCGGAAACAGTGGGAGCGACCCACTTCCACCAACCAATGCCCTGACATTCACTACTTCCAAACACCTCGATGTCCCGAATTTAGCATGGCAACATCATCCGAGGCCCGCGCACCAAGGAGCAACCCGAGGGCCGGCGATATAGGGGCATTCCTATTTCAGAACCTCCCAAGACTGTTTGGTGTGGACACATTGCGTTGGTTCGTCCATGTTATTATCACATAAGACCGTGATACTGAATTTAGCATAGCATCACGTTCATGTTATCGCATACAAGGCATCGATACTGAATTTAGCATAGCATCTCGTCCATGTTTTTCACATACAAAACCTCGACATTGAATTTAGCATAGCATCATTAACGGAGGTGTATATCGAGGGTCTCAAGCCCTTTACATCGTTTCACATATGCCAACATATTCGGATATCAAATCCCCTTCATATAATTCCATGGCATGCATACTTTCAAGTATTCCACATAAATACATTCTTCCCCCATTTCATGGATTTAACACATACGATAGGCGTATACGATAATCTACCACACGTATACAACCATATAATCCAAATCATTCATGTAGGCATAACTCATCATACGTTTCGTGGAAAGCTTTAAACTCGACATGATAAGTAATTCATACCAAAATCACATTCATCCACAAAATCAAGCAAGGAATGTAAAATCATCAAGATGATGTGCCCTCAGTTTTAACAAAATGGTTTTAACAACTCACCTTAGGGTTTATACCCAAAACCCCCCAAATCTTCCGATTTAGGTCAAATACGAGAACGAACCTAGAACCAAGTAAATCTTAGGTTAGTTTCATAACTCTTATCACCTAGATTAACCAACCTCAAATGGTTTAGATAAAGCTTACCTAGCCAAATCTTGAACAAACCCTAGATGAAGAACACCTTGCAACAATGGTGATTTGAGGTAGTGAGTGGTGGAGAAGATGAAGCCATGGAAGTCTCCGCCCTCCAAACTAGTAGATATAGCCTCCAACACTTCTCAAAACATGAATTCCACCTAAAACAATACTAGATCTAAGCCAAGTATGGAAGAAAAGGTTTGGAGGTGAAAAAAACCCCCAAATCGAAGCTTAAACTCGAAGGAGATAAAGAGATTACTTACACCAACGTTTTAGAACTCCCAAATACTTGAAATCCATTGATGTAGTCTTGAATAGCTTGAAAAAAAACGAGAAGATAGCAAAAAGAATAGGGAGAAACGGAGTTCATATGAGAAAGATATGCCCAAATGAAGAAGAGCATGTATTTAACCCGATTTCAGGGCTGACAGCTCCATTAGCGATCGCTAAGCATCAGATGCCCAACAGAACTTCAATTTAAGGGCCTAGCGATCGCTAGAGTAAGCCTTAGCGATCGCTAGGGTGCTGCACTGTGAGAAATCTTGTTTTGGCCATAACTTCTTCGTTATAGCTCCAATTTCGATTCCGAAAGAACCGTTGGATTCGTATTTCAATTTCCCATCCAACAAGACTATAAAATCTAGGTTTTGATCAAAAGTCCTATTTTTCATATTTTCTTAAAAGTTCTAAAGCCCGAAAATTACGGGTGTTACAATCCTCCCCACCTAAATAAAAATTTCGTCCTCGAAATTGCAAATGTTTTCCGAACCATAAAGGGCAACCTCGCCCAAACGTTTTGCGAAGCTAAGACATTACGCTTTCTCCATACTGTCGGTTAATCACCATTGGACTTGGTTACGTTCACAATACGATCACTGATATAGTGGTCTCGTTTAAAAGTGGTTCATCAAAACACCACAAGCTACTACTTTACGTCTATCCTTCGAAACATAACGCGCTTATAAGGATAATATCACTAGCATACGCAACCTTAGCTCTTTGTATAATTTAACCAAACCAAATCGACTAAATTCTATGGTTCAAGGTACCATACATCATTCGCCTCCTATTAAAGTCGATCACTCGACTAAGAGTTACTTTACTACTAAGAAATGTCTCCACACACTCACTAACGGTGTCTAGCCGTCGTCAATAATTCTCAAAGAAACCCAAAAATTTCATCCACTCGCCTATGGATACCATAAGGAAGGTAAACTTCTTCATTTAGCAATTCGCTCGTTACCACTAGATTCCTACATTCTCAAATCCGTACTACCATAACTTTTCCAAACATCCTATCGTCTGAAAAGAAGACGTACATGTCGCCTTAGCTGATTTAGGTAAAACATTCCGAGCGATAACTCCTTCATAAACTTGTCTTAATCTAATCAACACGAGCCACCACTTGGCTACATTAACACTTATCGTCATACAATGAATTTCTCGCTTAGCTTGGCATGTAGTGCCACTATCCCAAACATAACACTCCTACTCCTCAAAGATCAATTATAAGCAACGTTTTCAAGATCACTTTACACTCTTAAAAGGCTTACCTTTCTACAGAAATTTAACATATTGGTATCTTGCACCTCTCACACGGCATGCAATGCCCTTAGCAAATTACAGTATCACCACTCTTGTACCAATGACAACGTTTTCTCGATTCTTAGCTACACAATTCAGCTATTAGTCCACTCACGCAATCACCATCCTACTACGTCCTTTATAATCACAATTTGGAAAGCCACTTAGTACACACAACCATTATTGTTTCTTCTAAGCCACTCATAACCAGGCAAGTATCGCCTCACGAAGACCTCCAAAACATGGTCACTTAATCCACCCGAACAAGTCTCGTTCTAATCGGTTCGCTACAATTTCTTAGAAACACGCTTTAACAACCTATAGGACTTCTTCTTGTAATAGCCGGTATGCACATCGTACATCCACTTAGGTGGTGCTAACCAATTCCCCATACATAGACTCAGCCACATGACAATGTCTTTGCCTAGTTACTAACAGATTTCCTTCTAGATAAGGGTTTCCCGTCGGGCCACCCTTCCTCTGTGATCATGTGCAATACGGTGCTCCCCAACAACACTCTCGTAAGCGAGAGAGACACGAAACTAAATCCCTATGTAATCTAGTTTCGATCCACAACGAGCACAACACTACTCCGTCCAATTTTCCAAGTATTACTCCACTATATAATAGCATGCTCATAAAAGGTAGAACCAAATTAATTCATGTAGCACATTGAAGGATAGCATGCAATCAGTTCGCACATGGGCATCGATCTTCAATCAAAATTTTGTACATCAAGGAATTCGATAACTCCAAAATTATGCATGGTAAACATTTATCGCAAGCACACAATCGGATACAAGCACACATGTATTTTACATAAAGACTTGACAACAACGGCATGACGCAATTCTCGGATAGTGTGAAGGCACATAGAATACAAAATTTATACCATATTAATTGTACAACACTTCAACCCCAAAGCTCTAGGTGCTTGCTATGACCCCCAACTAGTCTCACCAAAAGACAACTGGTTTCGTGCCAAACAAACATGAGTCGCACTCCTAGAGCTCAAAATATTCGGAGCTACTTAACGAAAACCCAACTCGAATTTGCACACTTAAGGCTACTCGTCGAAAATCAACCCTCATAATAAGAGGTCCATAATATGACTGTCACCCATGATAGACCTCTCAGGTTTAGCCTTCTTAGTGACCACTAACAACTAACCGTCATGCGACATGGGTTCCCAACCAAATCTGGCGACACCTAATAGTCCCAACAACCACGACATACTTAAGCGTAAAAGCATCAAATGCAACAAGTCCTAAAGTCCATCGCCGTGCAATAAATAATCCAAGCTTACCACTTCGTTATTTTAGAATCCAAAGCTCATAACTGAGCTATTTAAGATCGAAGCTTATAGTCAAACTATTAAAATTAAGGCTCGTAGCCAAGCTGTTTAGAAATCAAAGCTCTTAATCGAGCTATTTTAGAAACCAAGTTCATAACCGTGTCCTTTAAAATTGAAGCTCATAATCGAGCCATTTTAGCAATCGAGACTCATTCCCCAAGTTCTTATAATCAAAACAGAGCAATAGCTCTAAACGCAATTTACCCGAAATCGACGGTTTTAAAAATAATTTTATTTTGTTTACCCCACTAGTGTGGACGTAATCCACGAAGTCATTTTGACCAAAAACCCAACACAATTTAACAAAACAGTTACCCAAGTGGGTCCACACCCTTATAAATCTCGTTTAACGATAATTTACGTGAAAATGTATTTATAATCCTTGTAGTTCAATCTATCTCAAAATCTCACACACGATAATTTTATTAAAATCCATTCAATATACACCCGGTAACAAACTCGGCAATCGTTTGTTTAGAAATAACTTTGCGGAACACACAACATTTTGCAAGACCATTGTTTTGGCATGTACGCCATTTTGCAAATCCATTTGGAAATATTCACGTAATAAAACGACAACATTGTATAAAAACACTACATAACTCGTAGGTTACCTATTCCGCCAAAGACATCCTCTTACATTCCTCATACATTACCATCGGTGTTTCACGATCATCTAAGCGACCTCCTCTAAAGTTCAAGTCCTTTATATCGTACTAGATAACCCATTCCAAGTCTTACTTTGATAGATTCATATCTTAGACTGGATCTTATACTTCAACCCTCGATATTGCCTAAGGTGTCTCCAGATGTTCTTACTCCATACTATTTCAAGGTATAGGCCTTTCTCCACTAACCACTCAACCTCCGGTCAGTTACGAGTCAGCCTCTACCATCCCCATATTCGATCTTAGGCTAAAGTTATTCAATTCCTCTTACGATCCTCCTTCTTTAAATCTAGATGCTTAATACGACAGCTCTAAAAGCGAGGGATTTCTAGAAGTAGGACTCATGTATAAATCGACTATTTGCCTTAACAAACCAAACACATCCTATAACATGAAGGAATATTCCTATTCCTAATAATAACCTTCTTCATATTCGTGTTGGTCTTAGGTCTTGATCTTCATAACCTTCTTGCATGACATACTACATAATTTCTCATTATCGCTTTGACAAGTAAGCTATATCTATTTTCCACACTTCCAATATTCACACGATATTCCAAGGTATACTCTTCCCGAAACATGCCTTCCAAGCCCAATTAATAAATCTTACCACTAAATCACACCCGAGTCAAGGTACTCAGGTCACCTTCAAGCAAATCATCAAAACATGACCTTTAAATAAAGACTTATCATAAATAGGGTCCTTTATGACCGAGTAATTATCCTATCACAAGGAAATCAAGAAAAATAAGAATAGGCTACCATACGTACCAACATTTATCAATCATTACATCGATAGTAACCAAGAATACCCAAATGACGATACATTCATAACTCAGTAGCTAAGTGATTTATGAATAGACCGTACACGAGATTCCCTGCCTCTATTGACGCAAATTCTCGATCCATGTATTCCGTATCCCTAGCGCTCTCCCCACCTAAGACTTTACCTATGGTAGGTGACATGTCTATTAGTGCACTAAGTTTAAGTCTAGGTACACTACGGTCAATACCTAGTTCGCTTAAACTAAAGCTCTGATACCAACTTGTAACACCCCAAAAATTGGAGTCAACAAAAACTTTCATTTAATGAAAGGTGGTATACAAAATGTAACGCCATGGCGTGAGCTCTTCCCAACACGGGGTATAAGTAATGTATAATTACAACGTTTGTAATCGAATAAAGAAGTACAATAACCGACTAGTCTAGTTCCGTCTAGGAAGAAGACTACAAAAGGGTTATCGTTCTACAACAAATCTTGCGGCCTAAAGGACCGGTCTCTTAACGTTTCCCCTCCATGCTCACTCTAAGCCCGGAGCCTACTTGGGTACGGTGTCCCTAGCACCTGAGGAACACATCGACACCAAACAAGTGTTAGGCTAAAGGAGCCTAGTGAGTTGTATCAATAATACTTTGCATGTAAAGCATAATAAGACATGTGATATATACAAGATTACAATAACAATGAAAATAGCATGCCAAACCGGTTTATTATTTATCTTCGGAAACAGTGGGAGCGACCCACTTCCACCAACCAATGCCCCGACATTCACTACTTCCAAACACCTCGATGTCCCGAATTTAGCATGGCAACATCATCCGAGGCCCGCGCACCAAGGAGCAACCCGAGGGCCGGCGACATAGGGGCATTCCTATTTCAAAACCTCCCAAGACTGTTTGGTGTGGACACATTGCGTTGGTTCGTCCATGTTATTATCACATAAGACCGTGATACTGAATTTAGCGTAGCATCACGTTCATGTTATCGCATACAAGGCATCGATACTGAATTTAGCATAGCATCTCGTCCATGTTTTTCACATACAAAACCTCGACACTGAATTTAGCATAACATCATCAACGGAGGTGTATATCGAAGGTCTCAAGCCCTTTACATAATTTCATATATGCCAACATATTCGGATATCAAATCCCCTTCATATAATTCCATGGCATGCATACTTTCAAGTATTCCACATAAATACATTCTTCCCCCATTTCATGGATTTAACACATACGATAGGCGTATACGATAATCTACCACACGTATACAACCATATAATCCAAATCATTCATGTAGGCATAACTCATCATACGTTTCGTGGAAAGCTTTAAACTCGACATGATAAGTAATTCATACCAAAATCACATTCATCCACAAAATCAAGCAAGGAATGTAAAATCATCAAGATGATGTGCCCTCAGTTTTAACAAAATGGTTTTAACAACTCACATTAGGGTTTATACCCAAAACCCCCAAATCTTCCGATTTAGGTCAAATACGAGAACGAACCTAGAACCAAGTAAATCTTAGGTTAGTTTCGTAACTCTTATCACCTAGATTAACCAACCTCAAATGGTTTAGATAAAGCTTACTTAGCCAAATCTTGAACAAACCCTAGATGAAGAACACCTTGCAACAATGGTGATTTGAGGTCGTGAGTGGTGGAGAAGATGAAGCCATGGAAGTCTCCGCCCTCCAAACTAGTAGATCTAGCCTCCAACACTTCTCAAAACATGAATTCCACCTAAAACAATACTAGATCTAAGCCAAGTATGGAAGAAAAGGTTTGGAGGTGAAAAAAACCCCCCAAATCGAAGCTTAAACTCGAAAAAAACCCCCAATACTAGATCTACACCAACGTTTTAGAACTACCAAATACTTGAAATCCATTGATGTAGTCTTGAAGAGCTCGAAAAAACAAGAAGATAGCAAAATGAATCGGGAGAAACGGAGTTCGTATGAGAAAGATATGCCCAAATGAAGAAGAGCATGTATTTAACCCGATTTCAGGGCTGACAGCTCTTAGCGGTCGCTAAGAGGTTCCATTAGCAATCGCTAAGCATCAGATGCCCAACAGAACTTCAATTTAAGGGCCTAGCGATCGCTAGAGTAAGCCTTAGCGATCGCTAGGGTGCTGCACTGTGAGAAATCTTGTTTTGGCCATAACTTCTTCGTTATAGCTCCGATTTCGATTCCGAAAGAACCGTTGGATTTGTATTTCAATTTCCCATCCAACAAGACTATAAAATCTAGGTTTTGATCAAAAGTCCTATTTTTCATATTTTCTTAAAAGTTCTAAAGCCCGAAAATTACGGGTGTTACACGGTATCAATCTTCTCGAAGCTGGTCTTCACAGGGGCTGTGATGGGTGAAATTTGCAGGGAGAGTTTTGAACCTTTTTAGTGGGTTTAACGGTGGTAATGAGAGGAGGTTGTGGGGCTTGAAATCGAGCGGTAGTCGTGGCGGGTTTTGGCGGGGTTGAGAGGGTTTTGCGACAGAGATGGTGGTGGTGGCGGTGTTGAACGCCGATGAGGGTTTGGTCATTGACTCATGGTAGTCTGTAAAGACGATGGTGTACTAGTGTGTGTGTTTGTGTGTGTATACGCCGGAGGTGGTGGCTGGACGTGGTGATCGCAGATGGTGGCCGGAGGCTTATATTATATATCTGTTAAGTTATATATATATATAATATAGTATTATATATAATACAATATATAAAAATAGAATAATACAAAATAGGAAAAGGACAAAAGCCAAAAGACAAAAAAGAGTTGAAAAGACGAAAATGTCCCTTGACTTAACTGGGTTAACAAACTCCGTTGACACGACTGACGAAGAAGAGTGAGCCGTACATTTGGGGTTCTGAACAGCAGATGGCATTCGAGACGTTGAGGCGGAAACTTTGTTAGGCACCGGTTCTGACTCTACCGGAGGGGGTGGAGGATATGACAGTCTACTGTGACGCTTCACGTCTGGGATTGGGGTGTGTTAATGCAGAGGGGTCGAGTGATAGCCTACGCATCGAGGCAACTGAAGCCTCACGAGGCTAATTACCCCACGCATGATCTTGAGCTTGCGGCGGTGGTCTTCGCCCTCAAGATCTGGAGGCACTACATGTACGGGGTGAAATGCACCGTCTTTACGGATCACCGGAGCTTGAGATACTTTTTGGAGTAGCCGAATCTGAACATGCGACAGCGAAGGTGGCTCGACGTGGTTAAGGATTACGATTGCGAGATTCTCTATCATCCAGGTAAGGCTAACGTAGTTGCAGATGCCCTGAGTAGGAAGACGGAGCACACACCGCTTCGAATCTCACATCTTAAGATGGTTGTGACTACCTCCTTTGTGGATATGGTTCTGCGGGCATAAGAGGAGGCAAGTCTGGAGGAGAACCAGAACGAAGAGCAGATTCGGGGACAGTTGGCCGCAATGGTCAGAGATAGCCGAGGGTTGCTGACTAGGTTCGGTCGGGTGTGGGTTCCTCGTACGGGCGCGGCACGACAGACCTTACTAGAGGAAGCCCACAAGTCCAAATTCTCAATTCATCCGGGAGCTACCAAGATGTATCGGGATCTGCGGACTGGTTATTGGTGGTCGGGGATGAAAAGAGACGTTGCTCGGTACGTGGAGTCGTGTTTGACATGCTTAAAGGTCAAGGCTGAGCATCAGAAACCTCACGGCAAGATGCAACCTCTGGAGATTCCCGAGTGGAAGTGGGAGAATATCACTATGGACCTGATCACCAAACTTCCGAAAACCCCTCGGAAGTTTGATGCGATTTGGGTAATAGTGGATCGGTTGACTAAGAGTGCCCTTTTTCTGGCTATTCGTGAGAGTTCGACCGCGGAGCATGATAACACCAAAATTATACATGTTTTGGTTGCGCGTAATCGTATGACTTTACCCCATTTCTCACCCGTTTATGATCATTTCATGCACTAAAAGAGCTTATTATTGTTTGTGAAGGATTTGGAGGCCGTGGAACGGAAAAGTACGAAAAAATGCGAGAAAACGTGAAAAATGCACAAAGTCAACACAGTAGCTACTTGGCGATCGCGAAGTCCTCAATCTGGCGCCGCCAAGTGCGACTGAATTGAAGATTAGGGTTGATTTAAGTGCTTGGCGTCGCCAAGTTGGCAGCCTGGCGATCGCCAGATGGAGCCTGGTCGTTTTCCTTTAAATATCAGCCTCCTCCTTCAGTTCTAAACATGTCCGATACACGAGGGAAGTACAGAGGAACGAGAGTGAGAGTACGAAAGGTGCCGATATGCTGCGGATTTGCTCTTGCCTTGGGGATATATACCCAACTGGATGTTGACGCTCCCGGATTCGAGGAGTACATGTGGGCGACCGCAAAGAGACCCGATGATTTTGATCCGCGTTTGGCTTGGACGATTTTGGGTGATGGTGATTATCATGGTAACCTCAAGGTGAAGGGTTTTCGTGCTTCGTCAGATAGACTTCTACACCGCATGCTCATTCAAGCGGTGAATGCTCGTTCTTCGAGTGAGGAAAAAGTTACCGTGCATGACTTGTGGCTTCTTGAGCAACTCTCTATGGATGATAAATATCCGAATGCTCCGTATCTCATCGCCGCTCAACTCGCTAAGGCGAGTGGTTATCGAGAGGGTAGTCGCATCGTTGGTGGCCAGTACGTGACGCTCTTGGCCAAGCATTTCGGTATCCTAACCGACGCCGCGATCGCTTCGATGACGAACCTCGGGGAGATGGGGTTGATTGACATGGACCAACTCCGACGTATGGGCGTGGCGAGAGTTGAGCATATGATTGGATGAGACTACAATGCATGGATCCGTAATCCTCAAGCTTATAGGAGTCAGCCGAGAAGTCAACCGAGTCAAGCACCAAGGAGCAAGCACGAGATTGGGGCGAATGTGGGTCAACAACCGGCGGATTGGACGGCATATGCAGGTTACCAAGACTTGAGTAACCAACTCTCAGAGATGTCACTTTCTCATGGCCGGCATCAACAACATATGGAGTACAACACCGTGGAGGCTCTTCACCAAGCCAACTGGCATAGTGGAGTGAAGAACCAGATGGCCTCCCACTTCGGTATTCAACCAAATACCGCTTATGCTCCATCTCCATATTAGCCATACTCCGAGGATGCTCCGCCCGGTTACCCGACTTACGAGGATTGGCAAAACCAACCTCGTGGCCCTTATTGATCTCTATCTTTTATCTCCGTTATTCGATATGGTTGTCGTAAACAATTTTATTTTTCTTTTGAACTGCGTGGTTGTGGTTGTGTTGAACAATTTTTTCTTTTGTTTGGATTGTTAGGATTTTAAGTAGTTTGGTTTGGTTTATTTTTCATTTGTTCGTTTTTACTTTTCTTTTTCTTTTTGTTGGTAGATACGGCGATTTATGATCGAGCACGATTTTTATGCACCACTCTCAGATCAGAACAGATTTCGTCACATAACCCGGGAAGTTTCTCTTTTTCCCAATTACTCCTTAATTGTGTTAATTGTTGCATTGAGGACACTGCAAATTTTAAGTGTGGGGAGGGGGTTATGTAGACTTATCTGTTTAAATGGGTTCACTTTTTGCTTATGGATTGTCGTTTTTCAAACTTTTGAAAGCTTTGAGATTTGACCCCAATTTTTTTCGAAATCTGAGATTGTTTTTGAGACTGAGTTGCTTGCATAGGAGAACGCTGAATAGGATTAGTTGAGTAAAAGGATGCCTTGGAAAACTGATTACCATGAGTGCCTCACCCAATTCCGTTGAGAGATTGAGCCTTAATTGTTATATCTGTTTATTTCGTGAGGAATACCGACTTTGACCCAAGGTAGAACTTGTCATTTGAATGCTTGTCGAGACCACATAAGAGAAGTATTTATCACCATTGCACTGATAGAGGCCTTCGTTTCTAACCCTTTTAGCCTTCGTCAGATAACCTCATCATAAGGTTATTTGATTTGCCTAGCCTTTAATTGAAAAGTGTTCACCTTTTAACACTTTATCCCTTGAAACCATTTTGAGCCTTAACCTTTTCATTTCTTTACCCACTATACACTTTATCCTTGAGCCTAATTGTTTATCTATCTCTTGGCCGTGATTTAAATTTGAATCTTGAGATGTTTTGATCCAGTTTTTCGTATCTGACAGTTTTTATGGGATTGAGATTTAAAAAGAGCCCAAAAGCAACATAGTTGCTGCTCTAAAAAAAGAGAAAAAGAAAATATTTGAGACTCAAAAAAGAAAAGAAATATATCAAAAGAGTCGAGAATGCAAAAAGAAAAGAATGAGAGCTGAAAAGAGTGAAAAAGAATTTGTGCCCCAAATAAGCCATAGGCTTAGGCCAATTCTAAAAGAAAAGAAAGAGAAATACTCATCCCAAAAGTCTCACTGTTTGAAAGTCAGATTGTTTCACTGTTTGGATCATTACTGATTGAGTTTTCAAATTTTTGTTGCAAAACTCTTAGTCACTTATATATCCTTTATCCTACCCTTAACCCTTAGCCTAACATTACAACCCTAAAGTCCTCTTGACGGTTGACAACTTCTCAGTGGTGGAGATTAGATTTGGTGACAAGCTTATGCATGCGGGAATTAGTCGAGTATTGGTGTGATCACTTACATATACACTTTTACCCCCGAGAGATACACTTTATATTGTTATGCATATTATGTGAGGGTAAAAGGTTGGCCTTGGTATCCGATTGCTTGATGAGTCTTGTTTGTGTGTTCGAATATGTGAGTATGCTTTGTTTTCTTTGATGATCTTGGGTGGAGATAATTTTGGAGTTATCTTTCTTATCTTTCAGTCTTTTGATTGAGGACAATCAAAGCTTAAGTGTGGGGATTTTGATAACACCAAAATTATACATGTTTTGGTTGCGCGTAATCGTATGACTTTACCCCATTTCTCACCCGTTTATGATCATTTCATGCACTAAAAGAGCTTATTATTGTTTGTGAAGGATTTGGAGGCCGTGGAACGGAAAAGTACGAAAAAAGGCGAGAAAACGTGAAAAATGCACAAAGTCAACACAGTAGCTACTTGGCGATCGCGAAGTCCTCAATCTGGCGCCGCCAAGTGCGACTGAATTGAAGATTAGGGTTGATTTAAGTGCTTGGCGTCGCCAATTTGGCAGCCTGGCGATCGCCAGATGGAGCCTGGTCGTTTTCCTTTAAATATCAGCCTCCTCCTTCAGTTCTAAACATGTCCGATACACGAGGGAAGTACAGAGGAACGAGAGTGAGAGTACGAAAGGTGCCGATACGCTGCGGAAGTCGATCTCCGATCATCTATCGTTGTACTGTCGGTATCATGTCGATGTCTACTCTTGTTTGTGTTTTTGTTTTCATTATGAGTGAGTAGTTTATTAGTAGTGCTTGTCATGATCGATGAACCTTTATGGATGATACTTTGTGATTAATGTTTACTGGTTTGTTTTGATTAATTGAATGACTTTTATGGTTCTTTTCTGATTAACGTTGTTGTGGCGATTTGAATTCACTTGGTTGGGTGTATTTGTTAGACCAAAGCAGATAGACTCCGAAAGGATAATCAACCTACCTTAGCTTGACTCGGACCATAAAGTTGTGTTAAGGGGTTACTTTGACCAATAGTGACCGATAGTAAAAGAGCCATTACAATATTGATTAGGAAAGGTTTACCGATTCTAGATTGTGCACCAAACGATTTAGGATTGGAATTAGGAGGACCGTATCCTAGTTCATAACCATAAATTGCACATGTTAGGGTGTCCCAGACTTAAATTCCTACAATAGTCAAAACAACCAAACCTTCGACCTATTCATATCATCCATATTGGGGATTCACTTTATCATGATAAGTACTGCTATTTTTCCTTATTATAAACTTAAATCATTATTTTAACTGTTTTCTTAGTTTTTACTTAGTTAATTGTCTTTTCAAGTATTTAAACCTTTTTCATACAAAACCCCCCTTTTAGATTAATTAAACCGATTCAGACTTTAGTCTACGATAACTTGACCGTTCCCAGTGGTAGATGTTAGGATTGTGTGCGAGACAGTAACAGGGTTACCGTGTCCAATGTTATAAGACACTAGTAGGTCACACCGCTGCACACCTAATTGAGAATTTTGTGTGAAAAAGAGATATATGAGAAGAGAGAGAACTAAATAATTATTAGTTAAATAATTATTTATTTGTTTCAATTAATTAGTAAAATTAATTAAAGGATTAATTAATTAAGGAATTAATTGGAAGGATAATTATGAAAGGAATCATAATTAGGTTAAATCACTGCCTTATATGATCCTATAAATAAAGGGTTGGGGCTTTGATTAACAGTTGAACAATTCCTACGAAAAATCTCTAGATCTCTCTCTCTCTCTCCCAACCGTCGTTTTCTCTCTCTCTCACACATTGATCGGAATTTTTTCCGATCAGTCACGGTGGTCTAGCAACCTCTCGCGTGGTGTCAGTAGCGGTGTACCCCCTACCAGCCTTCCGGAAGTTTTAATCGCAAAGAGGTAAACCGATATACCCACTTGATTGTATCTGTTATGGTTTAAGATGGGTCCGGGTTTGGGAATCGTTTTGTTATCCGCTGCGCACCGTTAGTGCCCACGGTTCCCCAACAGTGGTATCAGAGCCACTTCTTAAACCTACAGATCAGGTTTAATTGTCTGTTTGATTAGGTTTAAAATTTTGATTTTATATGCTTTGAATTATTGTTAAAAATTGAATTTTTATAAAAACCTAATGAATCGGAAACTGGCGGTGGAACGGCGGCAGTTAGCCAACCGAACCACCAGGCCAACCACCACTAAGCCATCGACGGCTCACCACAGTTGGTGGTGGCCGCTGGCTGCCAAACCCAAAGACCACCGCACCACCGAATGGTGGTAGCGGCGGCTGTTATGATCAAAAACCACCACACAGCCGTGTGGTGGCGATGGGGATGCGGCAGAAAACCGACCACCGCACCACCGATTGTGGTAATGGTGGTAATCGGTTCAACCACCAGGCCGGTTTATCGGCGGTGGTGATAGCGGTACGTTTTTTGTTTAAGGCCGCACATCATGGCGGTGGCGGCAGCTAGCCGCTGCTGTCGTGATGATGGCGGCGTGGCCGTTTGTTGTCGCCGGACGCGACGGTGGTAGTGGCGCAAGCCACGGCTGCCGTCGAATTCCAAACCGGTGATGATGGCGATGGTTGATTCCATCAAAATCGTTACCGGTGGTAATAACAATCGGACCAATAGTGGTGGTGGCGACGATCGTGTTGCTGATCGAGATAGAGGGACGGCGGCAGCGGTGGTTTTTGCTACCGTTGTCGTCGATAATGGCGGTGGTGATCGATCAAACCACCGGGCTGCCTTACGGCCTCGCCACGGGTGGTGATCGTGACCGGACGACCGGCGATGGTGGCCAGGAGGCCGCCAATGTCGCGGCGATGGTGGTGTTGTTGTGCGACCGCGGTGGCAGCGGTGGTGTTAAACCGCTGCTGTTGCCGGCGGAGATCTATGGTGATCGACTAACCCGCCGAGAGGCGGCGGTGGTGGCGGCATTACGCTGCTGCTGCCGTTGGTCTCTCAATCGACCGCCACACCACCGTTTGTGGTGGTGGCGGCGATGGTGTGATAGTGTTGCTGTAACACGGCGGAGGTGGTGACACCAAATCACTACCATCGTTGGTTGGATCGATAGTATCGTGATCGAGATCAGTTCAATAACGGATAAGGGTTATTTAAACCAGATAGGTTTTAAAACCCTAGGGATAATTTTAATTTTTAATTTTAAATCTCTTGATAAATTAGTAATTAAAATTATCTGTTTACGTCATAGTCAAACCCTTTTGACCCGTGGTTGTGTTTTTCATGTTTTATTTATTTATTTATTATTTACGGGAGGCCTGCGTGCCATTTACAACCCGATTATATGTAATTTAAAGTTGTAAATAAATCGAGACCCGAAGACGGAGTCAAGGAGACAATCATGGAGCTTGGAGCCAGTGGGAGCACCGAGAAGTTTTGTCCCTTAGGAATTAGACCGTCGTTTTGGGTTGGCTCACAAAACGACAATAGTTAAGGGTTCTTGACTATGACATGTTATTTTAACTGCGTGGTTGTTTACGATTTTTGGTCTGCGTGGTTGTTTATATTTAATCATATTACGTAGTTACGTTCTTTAATTAAATATAAATGTTTTTAAAATTGGATAAAATACAGTTTGTGTTTAAATCCAAAGTTTTGAAAACTGGCATTTTTGACCCTTGTTAAAATTATAGATTAGTAAGTGCAACCCACTTTAGGGGCACCTCCGGTGTAAGGTACATAGGGCGTTGTAAGTGCACACACTATGAACGTCCGTGTTCAAACCGAAACTGGAGGGAGATAAAACTCTGCGAATTATCTCCGGGTGGTACCGGCCAGAGTTTGTCCAGGTCCCGGGTGGTGCAATCTATTTTGGTAATTATTTATTCACTGGGTGGTACCAGGCCAAAATGCACTAGAGGGACTAAATATGCACGGATTTTTAATATCCGATGTCCCGACGATCTAGAAGTCGTATTTTCAGATAGGAATACGATTGGTATAGTTTTACCTACCATAGATCGCATGAGTCGGTTTGACATGATCACATGCTTCCCGACACATGTGAGATATGGATTCTAGTCTAATAAATTTATTTTAAGGGTAATAATTTATTAGAATTGTATAATTATAAACTAAAACTGGAATTTTATATTCTTCTGTAGATGTCTCAAATTAGTATTCCGTTTTATTCACCTGAAGAGTCACTTCGCCTTATTATGGGCAAGTGGAAGCTTACGGGCCATAACTTTCCAGTTTGGAAGTTACACTTGAGGAACGTTTTATGTGCCCAGGATAAGCTTTATGTGATCAACAAACCCGTATCACGACCTAAAAGCAATGCCCCTGAAGAGGAATTTGCTGAGTATTTTAGATACTTGACAGATGAATCGGATGTAATGTCCATTCTGATTTTCTCTATGTCACCCGAGTTCACGGGAGATTTAAGAGTTAAATCATGTCACGAGGTTGTGAGAGATGTGGAGAACCAGCTAGGTCTCTACAAGCACACGGGAAAGTTATTGATCATGCAAGAGATTCTCTCCCTGAAGCTACAGAAGGGTCAGTCAGTTAAAAACCATCTTGTTGATATGAGAAGGCTTTTTAAATGTTTATCACGTCTGGGGTACAAGATGACTCAGGAAGAGTTAGTGTATCTCATGTGGTTCTCCCTCACAAAGGAAGTTCAGGACACAGCTAGTGCCTACATGAAGGAACCAAAGAGCGACGTGGATAAAGTTCATGAAGATATCCTGGCCAGTCTAGAGCCAGTACCCGAACCTGCGAATCTCATGGACACTGACATAATAGATGAGCTGGGAGATCTGAGTTGCCCAGAGTGCGGCAGCGAGGATATTTGCGAGCACTCGATGAACATCGACCAGATGGATATCGGTTTACCCGATACTCCAGGTATCTTTATGATAGATTGCTTAATCACTTCTTATGAATCATGGGTAATTGATACAGGCAGTGGTAACCACATTTGTAATCATTTACAGGGATTCACTAGAAGAAAGACTCTGAGGAAGGACCGTTCGAACCTACGAGTGGACGAAGGCACTCCGTTGATTGCTGAAGCCGTGGGATCTTATAGTCTTAGTTTACCCTCGGGTCTAGTTTTGGAACTGGATAATTGTTATTATATTCCAAATATGATTAAGAATGTATTGTCTTTTGATTTGTTGGTAGACCAAGGCTTTTACTATAAATATTCTTATAAAATGATTTCAGTTTTTAAAGATAATATTTTCTATTTTAAAGCAACACCCGTAGATGGTCTATACACTGTAAATCTTAAAGACAACAATAGTGAAATCTATCATATAAGTAAGAGATCCAAGGATATTGAGGATCAGACTTACCTCTGGCATTGTCGTTTGGGCCATATAAACAAGAAACGCGTTGAACTACTCCTAAAAGGAGGTTTTCTTGGAAATTTCGACTTCAAACCTTTTGATAATTGCGAATCTTGTTTATCTGGTAAAATGACAAAGCAACCTTTCAACAGTGAGAATGAAAGGGCTACTGACTTGCTTGAAATAATCCACACAGATGTATGTGGACCTTTCAGTCATGTAGCAAGAGGAGGATACCGGTACTTCATTACCTTCACTGACGACTTCAGTAGGTATGGATATGTCTACTTGATGAGACATAAATCTGAAACCTTTGAGAAATTCAAGGAATATCAGAATGAAGTACAGAATCTACTTGACAAGAGGATCAAGTTCTTACGGTCAGATCGTGGTGGCGAATATCTCAGTGATGAGTTTGACAATCATCTGATGGAGTGTGGGATTGTATCCCAACTTACACCTCCGTATACACCTCAGATGAACGGTGTATCAGAAAGGAGAAATCGTACCTTACTTGACATGGTACGAACGATGATGTGTCATTCTTCGCTGCCAGTATCATTCTGGGGACACGCGCTCGAAACAGCAGCACACATACTGAACAGAGCGCCAACAAAGTCGGTAGAAAAGACTCCATATGAGTTGTGGAAGGGTAAGAAACCCAACATATCTTTTCTAAAAATTTGGGGTTGTGAGGTTTACGTCAAACGACCTACCTCAGAAAAACTCAAACCCAAATCCGACAAGTGTTTCTTCGTTGGATATCCCAAGACCACCGTGGGATATTATTTCTACAACCCTGAAGAGAACAAAGTGTTTGTTGCTCGAAATGGAAAATTTCTGGAAGAAAAGTTTCTCAGCTTAGAGAACACCAGAAAGGATGTAGATCTACAGATAGTAGACGAAGAAAGCACTACACCAGTTGTTGAGCCAGAAATTCAACATAGCAATGTTGAACCTCAATCAGAGCCGATTGAGGAAGTGCAAACACAGGACCTTCGCAGATCCAGTAGGATAAGACAAGAACCAGATAGGTATCTTGGGTTCTTGGTCTCTCAAGATAGCGGAGACTTAAATGAACCAACGTCCTATGGAGAAGCTGTGTCAGGCAGTGAGTCTGAACAATGGCAGGAAGCCATGAAGGCCGAGATGCAATCCATGTACGATAACCAAGTCTGGGAATTGACTGATTTGCCACAACACTGTAAGGCTGTTGGACGCAAATGGGTTTTCAAGAAGAAAACCGACATGGATGGGAACGTACACACCTTCAAAGCCAGACTGGTTGCAAAAGGATTCACGCAAACTCATGGGATTGACTATGATGAAACCTTTTCACCTGTGGCAATGTTGAAATCAATTAGGATTCTTATGGCCATCTCAGCGTACTTTAATTACGAGATTTGGCAAATGGACGTCAAGACAGCCTTTCTAAATGGAAAGTTAACAGAAGACGTCTATATGGAACAACCAGAGGGGTTTGAAGATCCTAAGAATCCTAATAAGGTGTGTAAGCTGCTAAAATCTATTTATGGATTGAAGCAAGCATCTCGAAGCTGGAACTTACACTTCGACGAGCGAATCAAAGAGTTTGGTTTCGCTAAAAGTGAGTTCGAGCCATGTGTTTACACCAAGTTCAGTGGGAGCATAGTAACCTTCCTGGTCTTGTATGTAGATGACATACTACTCATAGGAAACGATGTACCAACTTTACAGAGTGTTAAAGAATGGTTAAGTAAATGTTTCCAGATGAAAGACCTTGGAGAAGCCGCTTATATACTAGGTATAAAGATCTACAGAAATAGATCTAAGCGGCTTATCGGACTTAGTCAGAGTACATACATTGACAAAGTCCTGAAAAGATTCAGGATGGATGAATCCAAGAAAGGATTCATTCCAATGCAACATGGCATAGTGTTAAGTAAAACACAGTGTCCTATTTCTAGTGAGGATCAGGACAGAATGAAATCGGTTCCATATGCTTCTGCAATTGGATCGATTATGTATGCCATGCTATGTACTAGGCCCGATGTTGCTTACTCAGTAAGTGTTACGAGCAGATACCAACAGAATCCAGGTGAGCCCCATTGGGTGGCTGTCAAGAACATTCTCAAATATCTGAGAAGAACGAAAGAAATGTTCTTGGTCTTTGGAGGTTCTGAGGATGAAATTAGTATCACAGGATACTCTGACGCTAGTTTCCAGACCGACAGAGATGACTTCAGGTCACAGTCAGGGTACGTCTTTACCCTAAACGGAGGTGCGATCTCGTGGAAGAGCTCGAAGCAGGACACGATTGCAGACTCAACTACAGAGGCAGAGTACATTGCAGCATGTGATGCGGCAAAGGAAGCTGTCTGGCTGAGGAATTTTCTATCGGATCTCAGAGTGGTTGCCAGTATCTCGAGACCGATAGATATATTCTGTGATAACTCAGGAGCCGTGGCGCAAGCAAAGGAACCTAGAGAGCATCACAAGTCGAGACACGTGCTCAGAAAGTATCACCTCATCCGAGAGATCATTGGAAGAGGAGATGTGAGAATATGCAAGATTCCAACAGAAGACAATGTCGCAGATCCGCTGACAAAGCCACTAGCAAGGGCAAAGCATGAGTCACATGCGAATTCCATTGGGATGCAGTACCTGGAAGCCAGTAGCTAGTACTTAGTTTATTAATTATTACTATAGTCTAATTTAGAAACAATGTAATCATGTAAAGTTTTATTTCACAGTGTGTTGGAAATAAATGGAGGTTTTAATTTCATGATTGTTCTAAATTAACTATTTTTCGCATATTTAACGTATCCTTGATTCTACAAAGTCTTGTATGAAATCTAAATTTTCCGTAGCCACTTATTGAAATGGGAATTTCAATAGGGAGTTTAACGCTATTATAAATACTTGATGATTTATTCAAAGTAAAGAATAAAAGCACAAGTGATGTGACCAAGTATTTATAGATACTCATCAGAGTGTTTGGGTATTGGAAGTGACCAGTAATCAAGTCTGCTTCATGGAGCCTCAGTCATAGGCACTGACTTGATAGGTTGTCCTTAGACCTGAGATACTTGGTTTGGGAACACGAGGACCACTGTACTCTTAGCACGTACTAACGCTGCACCGTAACTGGGTGGCTATACGGGACGTGACTAGATGCAGCGGAAGCCGTGGATCCAAATGCAGGTAGTCAAGAAGGGATTTGCACCTCTTTCATAAGAGAGATATTTCCGGGCCCCTTGACGATTAAGATTGGCAGAAAACGCGTGGCCACGCTCGGATAGAATAACAGGGGTTATTTAGTAATATCCGTTACTGCAGGCAATCGAAATCAGAGTCAAGAAATACTTGATCTTAAGAAATGAATCCTCCACTCCATGTCTTAAATCACTTTAGAAATATCGTGTGCAAAAGGAATGAACCTGTGTACAAATTCAAGCGTGAATTGTATCTCTGGATGTAAGAGATCTTATAACCTGGTTAACCTAAGTGTCTGGCTAGGGACCTCCTTAGGCTAATGGTAACAGGTATAGTTACGTGTCTAGCACAAGTGGGAGTCTGTTAGGATTGTGTGCGAGACAGTAACAGGGTTACCGTGTCCAATGTTATAAGACACTAGTAGGTCACACCGCTGCACACCTAATTGAGAATTTTGTGTGAAAAAGAGATATATGAGAAGAGAGAGAACTAAATAATTATTAGTTAAATAATTATTTATTTGTTTCAATTAATTAGTAAAATTAATTAAAGGATTAATTAATTAAGGAATTAATTGGAAGGATAATTATGAAAGGAATCATAATTAGGTTAAATCACTGCCTTATATGATCCTATAAATAAAGGGTTGGGGCTTTGATTAACAGTTGAACAATTCCTACGAAAAATCTCTAGATCTCTCTCTCTCTCTCCCAACCGTCGTTTTCTCTCTCTCTCACACATTGATCGGAATTTTTTCCGATCAGTCACGGTGGTCTAGCAACCTCTCGCGTGGTGTCAGTAGCGGTGTACCCCCTACCAGCCTTCCGGAAGTTTTAATCGCAAAGAGGTAAACCGATATACCCACTTGATTGTATCTGTTATGGTTTAAGATGGGTCCGGGTTTGGGAATCGTTTTGTTATCCGCTGCGCACCGTTAGTGCCCACGGTTCCCCAACAGTAGATACGATACCTGGACTTTCCTACACTATATTACTCACGATCAGGTACGCTTGCCTGTATATATGGTAAGACGGTGGCTAGGCATTAGAGGTTAAAACTTGTTACGCTTTTTATATACGATAATTACCGCATCAGAGCAATTGGCGGAAATCTATGTGAAGGAGGTGGTGTCGAGGCATGGAGTACCAGTATCGATTATCTCAGACCTGGACGTGCGCTTTACTTCTCGGTTTTGAAATGCTCTACGGGAGGAGGTGTCGTACCCCAATCTGATGGGGCTAGGTCGGACAGCGTGTTCTCGGTAGCACCGAGGTGGTTCAGAGGACCACCGAGGATATTCAGAAGATTCGGGAGTGGTTGCGGACAGCTCAAAGTCGGCAAAAGAGCTATGCAGATCGGCGGAGATCGGACTTGGAGTTTCAGGTGGGAGACCGAGTACTACTAAAGGTTTCCCCTTGGAAGGGTGTGATTTGGTTTCGAAAGAGAGGCAAGCTTGGGCCTCGTTACATCAGACCGTTCACGGTCCTCGCGCGTGTTCGGAAGGTGGCTTATCGGTTGGAGTTGCCTGTGGTGCTGGGTCAGATCCACAGCACGTTTCACGTTTCTCAGTTGCGCAAGTGTCTCGCCGACGAGACGGCGCACATCCCTTTGGACGATATTCAGGTCTTGGCCTAACCGCTGCCGTTGGTGAACGTCGTCAAGGGAAGGGGGAGGCGGCACTTGTCGCCGCCGCTGCTGTCCCCTTTGACCGGCGACGGCTTGGTGGCCGTTTGTTTGTTGTTGTGTTAATTCCGGCGGGCGATGGTGGTAGTACATACCGCCGCTGTAGAGTGGTCGCGGTTCCGGCAGTGGTGGTGGTACCAATCGCCGCTGCTGCCGGTTGAGGTCTGTGGTGGAACGGCGGTGGCTGTGGCTCACACCGCCGCCGCCGTATCTTATTGGTGATGGTGATGGTGATGGTTTGGCCGAGCGGTGGTGGAAAGCCGTCATCCGCCGCTGTCGGTGTGTAACACTTCAGCAGCGGTGATGGTTTCTGCTGCTGTCGCTGTCGAACGCCGGCCGGATAACGGCGGCGGCCTACGCTGCTGTTGCTGCTTGACTGTTGGGAGGGCGCTCGCACCGCGAAGGGGGTAAAGGCAGGGACGCTCGCGCCGCGAGCGAGCGTCAGGAAGTTGGTTGCGCCGCAAAGGCGGCGGCCCTTGCCGGTTCGCGCCGCGAGGCAGTAGTGGGACGTTCTACCATTGCTGCTGTGTTAAGTGGACGGCGGCGGGTTGGGTCGGTAATCCATCTACAACCCGCGATTCCGTTTAAATGTGCGCACTTTAGAGTTAGTTGGGTTGTTAAACGAATTCTTATAGAACGTATGTACTTTTATAATTTTCAGAGTTGCGGGAAAGATTCGAGTTGTTATTTCCTTTGTAGTTTATTCGAGACAGGTGAGTGGGTTTACATGCTTTATATTTACATGTTCCATGAGATGTTGTTTTATGATGGGCCGGGTTGCGGGATGACTCGAAGAGTGAGAAATCACTAAGGCCTAATTGCGGGATGATCCGAAGAACGGGCAACCGTTAAGATGCGATGATTATATGTGGATGAGGTGTACTTGTTGATATATTGTATGTGAACTTGCTCACTAAGCAGTTGTGCTTACCCCCCATTTATTTCTTTTTTTTAGGTGTGAGTTTGGGTGTTGACAAAGGCAAAGCTCCGGCTTGAAGGTTCCGGCTAGGCGGCGTTCCGATCTGTTATTGGACTTATTAGTAGTTATTTATTTTTCACATTGGTTATGATTTAAACTTGATTTGGGGGATTTTGGTTATTATTTTAACTTAACGTTTTTAAGTGAAAACTTTTATTTTAATGATTTAAAATATAAAAGTAGGGTGTTACAACTTGGTATCAGAGCCTTGGTTTAAGAGAATCAGCATGCACACCTGCGGGTGTGTGTGTGGTTGGACTTAAACTAGGCGATTTTGGGAAAAATCGGTTGAGATCGGAATGGCCAGCGGAACCGTCAAGACGGAGGTGAGCAATAGTGTACCTTTAATTACTTAACTGTTGTATGCACGTATGTTGTAGTAGTTTTACTTGTGGACACATGCTTAATTGCATAATTACATGTGGGTTGATGAGGATGGAATATATGTGTAGTAATTGTGTTTGTGTGTATCCGTTTAGTCAATAGGTTGAGGTCTAAATAGGACGGTATCAAAACCAAACGTAAACACCTTGGTATGTTGAGGATGGGTTATCGGACATGTTCTCGTTTGATTGTTACCCGGTGATCCTGATCCGACTATCATGAATGATTGGTTATAGTAATACGGCGCCAATAATAGTGTTACTATAAACACCTGTGTTGTGTTGGGTTTGATTAAGTTCTGGGGGCTTTAACTCATTGACGACGGTTGGGGGATGAACATGTTTGCGTTTTACGACTATATGTGGCTAACTGTTGTGTGTAATGCCTGTGTATGAGAACTAGTCTGTATTTAGCATGCCCTCTAAGGACTAGCATTAGGTGTTGGCATGAGCACTAGTAGTAGGGATGCGTATAAGCACCTCAGTGGCATATTGAACTGTCTCATTTTTAGTCGTAATCTAAGATGTTTTTAAACCTTCAGAATGGTGCAAACTAGAAGCCAGTTTGATGATGGTGATGCCGGGCAGTCGGATCAGATTGCTGCTCATATCATCGAAACCCTGCAGCAAATGTTGCCTGGGTTATTCAACCAAATGAAGGATGAGCTGATTCAGACCATGGACCAGTGCATCTATGCGGCCCTCAGGGCCCGTAGCTTGGGGTCTGGGAGCACAGGCCAGTCTCAAAATCGCGGAATCACTTTCAAAGACTTTATGGCGTGCCAGCCGCCATTCTTCGAGGGGAAAAAGGACCCCATGGCTTGCTACCGCTGGTACTCGGCGGTTGAGGGGTCGTTTCGCACTTGTGGGTGCCCAGATGGATCGAAGGTTCTATTCGCTGTGAACCTTCTTCGCAGTGCGGGAAAAGATTGGTGGGACCTAGTCCTCAAGAGGTATACGGAAGCGCAGATCACCACTTTGACCTGGGAAGAATTTCGGGCCATGTTTGACGAGGAGTTTGCTCCTCGTATTGAGAAGGAGCGAATAGCAGCTGAGTTCCTGAAGCTGACTCAGACGACCGAGTTAGTGAATGAGATTACCGCGCAGTTTCTGGAGAAGCTGTTGTTCGTTCCGGGCTACGCGAACGATGAGTCGCTGAAGATGGCTCGCTACGTGGGGATACTGAAGACAGAGGTCAAGGGAGCGGTGGCTACGGGAAGGTGCAAGACCTTCAGTGACATGGTGGAGGTAGCAAGGGCCCAGGAGCTAGTTCTGGAGGAGCGTCAGCAGGGAAAGCGGAAGGCAGAGGATCAGCCGGCGCCGACGAAGAAGTTCAAGGGGCGAGGAGCGGTAGTAGGAGCAGGTCCTCGAGTTGTCCCAAGTGCGGGCGGTATCACAGGGGCGAGTGCAGGCCGCGAGAGTTGTCATGCTATAAGTGTGGCAAGACAGGCCATTTTAGTCGAGACTGCAAGGAGACGACGAAGACCTGCTTCCATTGTTTCCAGCCCGGCATATCAAGCCCGACTGCCCCCAGCTGAAGAGGGCGCCAGCTCTGGCTCCTGCACCGGCGACGCTCATGATTACTGACTGCACCACCAAGGGGAAGAGCGGAGCTACTACCACTCGTGGACGGGCCTTTCAGATGACTGCCGAGGAGGCGCAGACGGCACCTGATGTGATTACAGGTTTTTCCTTGTTACACTTTTATTCATTTATCAATTGTAGTCTACATTGTTGTTAGTAATGTGGATAGTATGCCTATTGTTTAAATGTGTATTATAGGCATTTTTCCTGTCAACTCGAAACCGGCCTTAGTGCTTTTCGACACGGGGGCCACGTGGTCCTATGTGTCGCGTAGGTTCTGTAAGGATTTCCAGATCGAGTTCGGCAATCTGGATAGTCCTTTGGCGATCGATGTGGCCGTGGAGGAAGTGCAGGTGGTTCAGCATGTGTACCGGGGGTGTAGCATCGACATCTTCGGAGTTCGGTTCAGTATTAATCTCATCCCCATCCCCATGAACGGAGTAGACGTGGTGGTTGGGATTGACTGGATGTTTCCAAACCGGGCGACAACGGACGTTGCGGGACAGCTGGTACGTATCCAGAATCCAAGTGGGGGAGAGCTGGTAGTGTACGGCAAGGGAAGGAGGGTGTCCACATCCTTCTGTTCTGTCGCGAAGGCGCGGAAGTATATCCAGTGGGGATGTGCGGGTTTCTTGGTTTATGCGATGGCGGATCAGACGGAGGAAAGAAAGCTGTCGGTAGCAGATGTACCGGTCGTCAGCGAGTTCCCAGATGTATTCCCAGAGGATCTGCCTGGCCTTCCACCTGATAGGCAAATCGAGTTCGGCATCGACCTGGTGCCCGGAGCAGCTCCAATTGCGCGAGTTCCATATCGTCTGGCTCCGCCAAAGCTTCAGGAATTGTCTGAACAGTTGCAGGAGCTCTCGGGAAAGGAGTTTATCCGCCCGAGTAGCTCACCGTGGGGAGCACCGATCTTGTTTGTAAAGAAGAAAGATGGGAGTCATCGTATGTGCATTGATTACCGGGGGTTCAACAAGGTAACCATCAAGAATAGGTACCCTCTACCTAGGATTGATGACTTGTTTGACCAGCTTCAGGGGGCGTCGTGGTTTTCTAAGATCGATCTCCGGTCAGGGTATCACCAGCTGAAGGTGAAGGAAGCGGACATTCATAAGACCGCTTTCCGAACCCGCTACGGCCACTTTGAGTTTTTGGTAATGCCGTTCGGACTTACCAGTGCTCCAACAGCTTTCATGGACCTTATGAACCCGATTTGTCAAGGGAGGAGCACGTTGTGCATCTGCGGGAGGTGCTTGAGGTTCTGAGGAGGGAACGTCTCTACGCCAAATTCTCAAAATGCGCTTTCTGGTTGCAAGAGGTTCAGTTCTTGGCCCACATTGCTAACCGAGAGGGCATCAAGGTGGACCTGGCGAAGAATGAGGCGCTTATGAACTTGGAGGTTCCGAAGGCACCCACCGAGATCCGGAGTTTCCTGGGTTTGGCCGGCTACTACCGACGGTTCACCCAGGATTTCTCTAAGATCGCGGTACCGTTGACGCGACTGATGAAGAAGAGTGAGCCGTACATTTGGGGTTCTGAACAGCAGATGACATTCGAGACGTTGAGGCGGAAACTGTGTGAAGCACCAGTTCTGACTCTACCTGATGGGGTGGAGGATATGACAGTCTACTGTGACGCTTCACGTCTGGGATTGGGGTGTGTGTTGATGCAGAGGGGTCGAGTGATAGCCTACGCATCGAGGCAGCTAAAGCCTCACGAGGCTAATTACCCCACGCATGATCTTGAGCTTGCAGCGGTGGTCTTCGCCCTCAAGATCTGGAGGCACTACTTGTACGGGGTGAAATGCACCGTCTTTACGGATCACCGGAGCTTGAGATACTTTTTGGAGCAGCCGAATCTGAACATGCGACACCGAAAGTGGCTCGACGTGGTTAAGGATTACGATTGCGAGATTCTCTATCATCCAGGTAAGGCTAACGTAGTTGCAGATGCCCTGAGTAGGAAGACGGAGCACACACCGCTTCGAATCTCACATCTTAAGATGGCTGTGACTACCTCCTTTGTGGATATGGTTCTGCAGGCACAAGAGGAGGCAAGTCTGGAGGAGAACCAGAACGGAGAGCGGATTCGGGGACATTTGGCCGCGATGGTCAGAGATAGCCGAGGGTTGCTGACTAGGTTCGGTC
>CM058042.1:23525038-23535921 GCA_030169165.1 Centaurea solstitialis
TCAAAGGTGGTAGGGGGTTAAGACAAGGTTGCCCGCTTTCTCCTTATCTTTTTACTTTTGTCATGGAGGCCTTCTCTTCCCTTTTTAAAAGCCGTATTGCTCAGGATAATAAATTTTCTTTTCATAAAGGTTGTGAATCTCTCGCAATATCCCATCTTTGCTTTGCGGACGATCTCATGGTTTTTTCCAAGGGTAATGTTGATTCGGTTAAGGTTCTTAAAGAGGTGCTTTCGGACTTGGCTGTTCTGTCAGGTCTAAAACCGAATATAGGAAAAAGTTCAGTTTATTTTGCAAACGTACATCCTGATACGGTCCGGGAGATTTTGCATATTCTTCCATTTCAACCGGGTAATCTTCCGTTTCGCTATTTGGGAGTACCTCTTTCTGCTAAAAGGTTAGTTGTTTCCGATTTTGCGATTTTGATTGCAAAAATACGTTCACGTATTTTAAATTGGAAATCAAAATCTCTTTCGTTTGGAGGGCGTTTGCAATTAATAAAAGCTGTTCTGGAGTCTCTACAACTGTATTGGATGTTAGTGTTTACCTTGCCTTCGTCTGTGATCCAATCAATAGAAGCTTTATTCCGAAGCTTTCTTTGGTCCCAATCAGATGTTTCTAAAGGTAAGAATCGAGTTGCTTGGGACGTGGTTTGTAGACCGAAAAAATCAGGTGGCTTGGGAATCAAAAGAATGGGGTTGTGGAATAGAGCCTTGTTAACCACGCATGTTTATGATGTTTTGAGAAGGAAGAAATCGCTTTGGGTCTCATGGATTTATATCCATCGCCTCCATAACGTTCACTTCTGGAATGCTCCTATTATAAGCAACTCATCTTGGATTTGGCGTAAACTTTTGGAGTTAAGAGAACAGGTTCGGCCATTCTTTCTATCCTACATAGGCGATGGTACGACTGTCAACGCTTGGGAGGATAAGTGGATTCTTTTGGGTAGCTTGTCCTCTTTGATCTCTTATCGATTTTTTTCATGGAGAGGGCTTTAATAAAAGTTCTAAGGTGGAAGATGTTGTTCGGCGAATTGGTAGCAACTGGCCGCAATCGTGGACGATACGTTGTCCCAATTTGTCAAATGTTACCATTCCAACGTTGCAAAATGATATTTTGGATAGAGTTTCATGGCTGAATTTAAATCAATAGGTTCGACCGTTCATGGTGAAAGAAGTTTGGGAAGTTTTCTTGGGAAACCAAGAAACTGTTTTTTGGTATGATCTATGTTGGTTTAAAAATTATGTTCCAAAACATTCATTCTGTTTTTGGCTAGCTATTTTGGATAAACTACCTACACAGGTCCGAATGGCTAGATGGCTTCCTAACGGTGACTCTTTACGGTGTCCATTGTGTTCTCAAGTTAGTGATTCCCGTGATCACTTATTCTTTCAATGTGACTACTCTAATGCAGTCTGGAGCCTGATTCGAACAGATATTGGTTGTTCTTTGGATGGTGTTTGGCACATCATTTTGCATGATCTCACGCATAGGCACTGGCGCCCGGGAGAATAGAATAAGAAGATGCTCTTTGTGGGAATAGTTTATTTTATTTGGCAAGAAAGAAACAGGCGGCTGTTTGAGAATAGACGAAGAAATCCAATGCAACTTGTAACTGAGTTAAAAAGTTTTTGTGACCTCAGATGTGGTATAGGGGTTCATGGGACGGGAGTTCATGCGGGGGAATCTTCCACTATCCAGTTGTTGAGTTGATGGAGATGCTTTCTGCTCCTTGCTTTGATCCGAGTTTTGTGGTTTTGGGTTTATTTGGTTTGTCTAGTTTTTATCTATTAGTTATTTCCCTTTGTATGTTTTGGATGATCATTTTATGGTTTGTTATGTTTGGTTCTTCTCTAGTGAAGTTAACCTCTTCCTCTAGGGCTTGTCCTTTTGGGAGGGTTTTCTTCTTTGGGAGGGAGTCCCTCGCCATTTAGGTGTATCTTTGTTTTTTCCTTTTTCAATATATTGCCAGGAGTACCGCCTCCTTTCCAAAAAAAAAAAAAGTGTTAAAGCTCGATTTGTGTGAAAAACTTAAGATACTAGAACAGGGCCTCTTTGATGCAAACTATCAGGTTCTTCAGCCAGGCATGAAGAAGTTTCTTGGCTTTTCACCTTCATTAAGGAAGTTGAGTCTTCGTTTTTGCCATTTGAAAAATGGAGACATCTCATATGTTCTTTGCGAGTTATCCAACCTACATGAATTAGACCTAAGTGGCAATGATTTTTCATGGTTGCATTGTAGCCTCTTGAAACTTGCTAGTCTCAAATTCCTCAACTTGTCGGATTGCTATAACCTTGTAGAATTACCGGATCTCCCAGTTAGCATAGCTGTTCTTGAAGCATGGCGGTGTGAGAAGCTTAAAATTGTAGATCTTCCAACAAATCTTAAATGGTTGTGGAGAATCTCACTTCCCATGAGGAGTATATCGGGTGATGTTGGGAGAAAAGTACAATCAATGCTTCAGGTATAACTCTTTGTATCTTGTTGAATTATGATATATATTCATTTGTAAAATATACAGACAGTCAAATAAAACAATATTCATCATAATAGGGAAATGCCACCAAAGACTACTCTATCAGTCTATCTCTTAAAGCGTATGACACGTCAATAAGAGACATCAGAAGAACATTAATGTTAGAGCTTTCAGAGAACTGGTACAACAAATTTAGTGGATTCTTAATATTCATTGATGTTTATGGGGTTTGGGGCACCAGGAATAGTGTAATTACTATCAAGGACGTGATGGGTACGGAAAATGAAGATGTTTTGGAGGTGTCTGATGGAACTCTCGGCGACCCTTGGACTGGCATTTGCTATTTATATATATCCTTCGGTTCATTGAGGCATACCTCATGGTGGAAGACAAAACACACTACCATTCTATTTTCTGTAGATAGACGTACTAACTTAAAAGTTGAGCTTGTTCATGGTAGTAGTAAAGGTGATTCAATAGAAAGAGTCAAAGATGCAACAAATTCCTCAGAGTTTTGGAACACGGAACCTATCAAGATCGTACGTGATTCAAAATCTTGTATTGAGATTCAATTGGGAGCATCGTGAATATTAATTAGAATGTCTAATATTTATTCTTTTCACTATTTGTTGCATTTTTATAGAAATGTATGTATTTCTCTTCTTGCTTTATCAATCATGAAATTTTTTGATCTTTTTGCCGAACATTGTTAAATCTTTGCATTTTTTCTTTCTCATGAAACCTACTTGATTTCTTAATGAATTCTGCATTGTCTTAACATTAAAGATGGTCAATTCGGTCAAGCCCAGGTCTAGTGGAGGCCTGCAATATAGAGCGGAAACATCTTGGCCCAAGGACCGCCGGTTATCATCGGTTGTTGTTTTGGAGGGTTTTGCCGGCCCGGGACCGATTGGAGGTCGGGTTATAAGCCCTACCCAATCTGAAAGTTCATAAAAATCTAGCAGATTTTATAGTCGTTGGGATCGATTTTATGGCGGTTTTATGTTGGTTTTGGCCTCCAAACACTATATATAATTCATATGGTGGATAAGGTAAAATGTATTCGTTACTTGAAATTAAAGTTAAATGTATTTTACAATTGTATTAACATGACCCAATTACATATTTTAAAGCATATCATTACAACATTAAGTATTGCTTAAAAAAATCAAAGGAAAAAAAGTGTTTTTTTCTTAAACGGGACCGGAACCGGTTTCCAAACGAGTTACAAAATTGCTAGACCGGCTATTTTTCTCCGAGACCGATCTGGCTCACTACTGTTTCAGAACAGACCGTTTTGGGCCTAACCTGGGACCAAAATTTGGCCATCTCTGCTTGACATTTGCCTAAAAAATAAAACAATGTTGCTGAATATTAAATTAAAATATCAAATAACACTTCAAAATATTCATCAAGAAGAACAATATTTATGTCAATTTATATATGTTAGAATTTTAGGTTTGTTTGTTTTATATTATTTTTTAAAAATCGAACATGATGAAAGAAGACCAGCTCTAAGACCATCCACAATGGGCCGACAAGTGGAGCGGCAAGGCTTCGGTACCGATTGGCAAGGCTGTCAACACCATCGTGGTTGATTGGCAAGAAGTGAAATCGGCATGGCCATGCCGACTCCTTAGACTACCCCACCCCACCCCACCCTCTCTCTCTCCTTTCTCTCTATCTCTCTCTCTTGTTTTTTTTTTCCTTTTTATTAATTATTTAGATTGGTATGGAAATCAAGACCACTGTGATTGAATTGATAAGAATTGGTAAGATAGTAGAAAGCTGATGTGACACTGATATGACAACTAATACCATTGGCAAGAGTCAAAACCACTATGAATGGTCTAACACATTCGCAATTTGTTTTTCTTTAATTTTCCACATTTTAGTTTTTGGTGTTGATACTTTTTAGAGTTGTAAAATGTATGTAATCATTTATGTTACCTATTGTATCAAGATTATGTTTTCACAATGGAAGATTGGATCAGATTTGTTCCATTCATTAGACCTGAATGGATCTATCGAATGTTTTGATAAAATTTCAACAAATTATTTATATATTTTCTTAATTTACTAAAAACCAATATATATAAATATTTTCTCGATGGGGTCACTAGCAGCAGAATAAAGGTCTTTATTAACAAAAACAAACTTCCAACCAAGAGCAGCAACCAAGAAACCTAAATTAATATCTCGAAAGTAGCTAGACTAGAGAACAAAAAGAGCAGCAACCAAGAAACCTCCTAACACTTGCTAAGACGCCTAAAAGCGTTTTATAAACTTATTACAATGCTTTTAAATAGGATACTTCAATTTTTTGTTCTATAAGTTATGTCTTATCTATCACTACAACGATATATATTAGACATTCTAATACTCATCGCTAGAACGGTTAGTCAATATCATCATCACCATGATCCCAATGAATCTCGATACAAGATTCTGAATCATGTATGATCTTAATAGGTTCCGTGTTCGGTGTTCCAACTCCTTATCAACACTTAATTGGGAACCCAACTGCTTACTTTTCAATATTCGATCCTGTGGATTTTGGTTTCTAAATCAATGGCTGATTGGTGAAATTGGGATTAGGAACTGGTGTCAAATACAAATGGTTATGTTAGGCCTGTTTTGGATTTTGATTTGGGATCTAAATGGGATTTGATGTGTTTTTTTCGATTATCAATTTTTGGGTGCTGCTATGCTATGGTTGTCGATTTCTAGTGAAGAAGTGGAGGTGGTTGAAGAGGATTAAGATGGATCTGAATGATGGTAAGTGGCTGAATGGATTGAGGTTGGTTGGTCTGCTGTATGCTCACTGGCTGCTTCAAGTTGCTGGACGTGGAAGAAAGATATTATGGGCTTTCATTCTGGATTGATGATGGTATGAGTGGCAGCTACATGGGCTTTCATTCTGGGCTTTTTATTGGGATGTTGCTGATGGAGTTTTATTCTGCAAATGGGCCTACAGTAATGGGACCTACCAACACCAGGTATTTTTATGATTGTAGGTCATGTACATCGTTGTATTTTAAACATTCATACGTGGTTTTTATTCTGGACGCAATTGAGTTTAATAAACAAGCTAGAAATTCACTTTTGTGTATGAACGGATCCATGAGTATTGTGGTTTTATGAATGAAATTGTGTTTTGTATTTGTTTCACAAATGAATATTGAGTTTTGTGTTCTAAATTCGTATATGGTTTTATCAATGAAATTGTGTCGCGTTGTTGTTTAATGAATGAAATTAAGTTTTGTGCATTTGATTTTACTTTTAGTGTTCCATTAATGAAATTGAGTTTCATGCTATTGTATTAACAATAAATAACCTAACCAAATCTACATCAACAGAAAGAACAATAGATGATAACTTCCTAATTAAATCTAAATAAAAAACAAATCTTCTTATTCTTTGCCATATGTAAAGGGTATTACTCAGTAACTAACTATTCGATTTGTACAAATGTTACCATTAAACTATTTTTTGTACTCAATAGACCATTGAACTCTTTTTTTTTGTACACATAATACCATTATGACCGGGAATAGCCGGTTTTGACGTGGATCTGTACACATTATACCATTGAACTATTTTTTTTGTATACATTATACCATTGAACTATTATTTTTTGTACACATTATACCATTTACCTTTGATATGTTTACAAAAAAGGTGGCAATTCCTTAAACATAGGAGTCAACCCGATCAGGTAATCCTCTTCGTTGCTCTCTGTCTCGATGGAACCCATGACGGACTCCACCGGAGAACTCAGATCCAACCCGAACCTGTAAAACCCAGTGGAAGAGCACTTGTTGTTGTTGGTGGTGGGTTTTTCCTTTTCAAGCAAGAAGTCCATGACTATGCCTTCGTCGTTAAGGAACTACGGTGAAGAAATGGATTTTAGTATGCGAAGGAGTAATGGAGAGTGGTGGTTGGAGGAAGGAGGTGGTGGTGGCGGCAGCGGTGGTGGTGGTGATTGTGACTTGAAGAAGAATAAGAGAATGCCTAGTCATTGCCACCTTTTTTGTAAACATATCAAAGGTTAATGGTATAATGTGTGCAAAAAATAATAGTTCAATGGTATAATGTGTACAAAAAAAAATAGTTCAATGGTATAATGTGTAAAGATCCACGTCAAAACCGGCTATTCCCGGTCATAATGGTATTATGTGTACAAAAAAAAGAGTTCAATGGTCTATTGAGTACAAAAAATAGTTTAATGGTAACATTTGTACAAATCGAATAGTTAGTTACCCTTACAAATCATAAACCCTTAATTAAAAGTGTAAGTTAAGACCGATTGGAATTTCTTTCTATAGAAATGTTCTATAGAGATGATTGTATTTAATATCTCATCTAATTTATAAATACATATCTAAAGGTTGATAGTTCGTATATATAGGCCATGTTAAAAAAAAAACATTAAAAACGAAAAAGTGAAGAATTCTCTTGTCGCTTTTCATCTTTACTGTATATAAAGTGTGCATATAATAAATTTGTAATATGAATAAAAACCAAAAACAATTTAATTTACTTTTATACATAAATGCATGCGGTCCAGATGAATGGCTCTAAGGATGTTCCTAGTTTTTCCTTTTTTAAGATTTTCCTTTAAACATCTCTATATATGTCTTTAAGATGTCTACTGATTTACCATCTATATTTTTATGTGTTTTTTTTATAAAGCATGTTTTCTAAAATAGATATTTATATAAATCGTATTCCATATAGACTATCATCATATCTTTGGAAATAATGTACGTTAATGAAACGGAAATATGTGTTTCTATGCTTATAGGTGATTAAAAGTATATAAGAAATAAAGTCGATTCTTACACTTCTTTTATAAAATATGTCCATAAAATTGTCATGCATCTTTTTCAAGTTTTTTGAATATGGGCTTGTGCCTTTCCAAGATTTTTTTAGCACGCAAAAGTAATTTAAAACTTTTTGTGCTATGATATAGTGATGGTCAAAAATCGGGTACCGATTAGTTATAGCCGGTTACTGATTGAGCCGGTTAAAAACATTAGATGGGCTTAACAGGTAAGTTGTAACTTGTTATGGGCCACTTAAGGTTAACTTTGTTTTGGGTTACACCTGATTAAGGTTAATTATAACCAGTTAACTTTACCGGGTTTAATAACCAGTTACATAACCGGTTAGAGTCGGTTAAGGTTTACTCTTTTTTACTATTTTTTAATAAAATTAATTATTAAATCTATAAACTTTAAAAAATTGGAATACTCAAATTACTTTAAAAATACGTTTTATTATGCGTTTAAACTAATTACATTAGTTATAGAGTTATAAAAAATACATCGTTAAAAAATAGAAAAACAACTATATTTTCAAAAAAAAAAAAAAAAAAAAAAAATCGGTTACCGATTATAGTTAAGAACCGGTTATGCATTTTTTCAATAAAACCTTAATTAACGGAGTAAAAACGTAAGGTTTTCGGTTAACTGGCCGGTTAAACACCCAACATGTTATAACCGGTTAACGACCAGGACGGTTACCGATTAACCGACCGGCCCTGTTATAACCAATTACGTTTGACCATAACTACTATGAGCGATGTTTGCATGTGATACCCGTGAACCGATTATATTTTTTCATGGCAGATTTTTCGCACTTTATTTTTGTGGTAAGTTTTATCCTAGCTTGAAAACTTTAGTTTTAAGACCTAGCATGGGGTCTCGGCTTTCTAGGACGGCTTCTACGGTTTTCAAATTTTGTGTACCTCTCTTTGCATGTTTTGAATACAACGGTGGATACTACGTCACATGTGCATACCTTCCTACCCACATGGCACACATTTGACTTAACCACTCGAGCTTATCTCTTAACATATTTAGACACGTTGCACTAGATACAATAACATCATGACTTTCACATGAATGGTTACATTAACTATTTAAAAATACTTATATAATTTAAATATGTAGAAAAAGAGTATCTTAAGACTCTAAGAAAATATATTTTTGCGTTTTGAGAAAATAATGGTTTATATATATATATATATACATATATAGAGGAAAGTTCAAATGTAAACCACTTTTTAGTTGAAAACGTGAGGATAACCGAGAGCGCGATACGTAGCGGCTTTAAATATGGTCCCCCTCTTTAATTCAATGCCCTCCCATGAATCGTGCCTAGTCATCCGCCGTGGACTTGACATGGCGCCTAGTCATCCGCCACGTGTCGCGCTCTCGGTTGTCCTCACGTTTCACAACCAAAAAGTGGTTGGTTCTTGTATGAACCCACACACACACACATATATATAGGGTCAGGTTCAAATGTGAACTCAATTTTGGTTGTGAACGTGAGAAAGAATCCCACCCACACATCTTACGGTGGACGCGATCACGGAGGATTGACGAGATTCATGGGAGGGTGGAGACTATTAAAAGAGGGGACTCGGCCACACATCTTACACATATAGGCTTAGGTTCAAATATGAGCTCAATTTTGGTTGTGAACGAAAGGACCACTCGCACCACGTGACAATATTCAATTTGAATATCATGTGCTACTCAGAGTGAATAAAACTTAGAAGTCTCTATTCACTCTGAATAATCCATGATATAGTTATGTGGTGCAATTTTAGTGGTCCTCATGTTCACAATGAAAAATGAGTTTTCATTTGAACTTTTCTCTAAACATATATATACATGTAGAATTGATTTGGAGAATCTGTATTTATTTAGTGTAATAGATCCATATGCAAACGGGTGGAATTTGTGACTAATGGGACAATTAGTTTCCCATTAGTAGTAGGGGATTGTCGGGATTCTTGGTAAGTAAGATGTAGGCATATATTTGTCGGACATTGTCACAAGAACAACAAGGCGTAATCCCAATATGCTTTGTATTTAACTTAGGTTTTGGACATCTCAATGTATAGAACGAGACTGATTGAACTTGAGAATCCGCGGACGTAGATCGAGGGTGATTAAGTCTGACAGTTTTTTTTTACCGTAGACCAAGTGTTGTGTTTTATCTTGTTGGCGACTTAACATTAACTTAGTCACCCGTTTTGGACTTGAGTTTCCCCTCTCCATATTGGCAACTAGATTTGTTTACGAATTATTATTCAAGAGTTCTCAATGGATATAAATCTTGCTACCAAGTTACTTCTCTATGTTTATAATTACAAATAGTATGTTCTTACTAGGCGTTAGCCTAACACTTTTTCTTAAAGTGTGAACTGTTTAGTAATCTAGAATTGTTAAGTTCAGATTAGAGGGTTGTCGAGCTTTTGTATCCCCTCCTATAAACAAAGGTTATTAGTTTAAACCATGTTTTTTAACGACAAATAACTCACACACACGTCCCGACATAAAAGTTGACGAGGTATATGGGATCCATACCGGTACCCGACTAATCTTCAACGACCATGGACCGACCCGAAAGCCGACCCGAGTCAGGTTATCGCCAAATACTCATCCCATGGATGCCATCAACTCTCTCTCCGAAGGATGTTACCTACCACTAGGCTACTAATGCTTTGACTTTCTTGTTGCATGTTGATTCCCAAATGCATCTAAATCTTCCGAAGTAAGTCTTTCTCTTATATGGGTTAACCGATGAGAAGCCATTTGATCAATGAATATGTTACATGAATATACAATCCAAATCTCAATAAAAAGAAGAGGCTAGGAGCGATGGGTTTTTTCATAGATCCAAATTTAGAGATGGTTTCTTCACACATATGGTTTCATAGGTGGTGCTCGTTGAGGGACATAGGAGAAAGGGGAAGAAGAATACGGGAAAGATAGCTTTTCACGGTGTTATAACATTGTTAGTCGTGATACAACATTATCACTTTATTAACACAATGTTATTTTTTTGAACGACAAGTTAACGCGCACACACGTTCTAGTGGTATTGGGCCTCCTTACAGGCAATCCCACTAATCCGTTGTGACCCAGCCCAACCTATGGCTAAACCCGACCATATTATTACATTATTACCCTTAATGAATTTTTTTAATTAAAGAAGATGGGTTCATTAAGTTGGAGGGCCACAACCGTTCTTAAATTCTCATAAATAAGAAGGGTTCTCCACCTAGGGGTGGGTTCAAATGTGAACCACTTTTTGGTTGTGAACGTGAGGACAGACGAGAGCGCGACATGTGGCAGATGACTAGGCGCCACGTCAGGTCCACGGCGGGTGACTAGGCGCGATTCATGGGAGGGCATTGAATTAAAGGGGGGACCACACTCAAAGTCGTCACGTGTCGCGCTCTCGGTTGTCCTCACGTTCACAACCAAAAAGTGGTTCACATTTGAACTTTCCTCTCTCCACCTATATATATATATATATATGTATGTATGTATAGGCTTTTTCATTTACAACCTTATAAAAGGTTACAATCTTATAAAAGTTACAACC